>VAFG01000345.1:14181-53746 GCA_013461545.1 Syncephalastrum contaminatum | reverse complement strand
TGTGAAGGCAGGAGGGTAGGTATAACAGGACTTGATCGCAGCCGTAGGAATATGTGTGTGTGTGTGTGTGTGTGCGTGGAAGGGGGTATACTGAATAGGAAAAAGAAAAGCAAGTACTTACTGCAAAGTAGGGGTGATGCCCGCCACGGAGTAAGGATTCTGATCTCTACTGGGCGTGGGAGCATCGACGGGAGCAGGCGTCGAAGGCACTGCGAATGGAGTGGTTGGGTTGTGGGGGGTGGGCAGGGACGGCGTCTGCATAGCAGGAGTCGTCATCGAGGGCGTGGCAATATTGAATCCGGACATGGTGGCTGCTGAGCTGAAATAAGAGAGAGAGAGGGAAGAAAGAGAGAGAGAAGAGTTGTGGCTTAGTATATATAGGCCCGCAAAAAATTGGGGGACGGGTGCGAGATGACCTCTTTATATACCTTTTGAAAAAGTGGCTTAGAGACGCGGAGGCCAAAAACAAAATCCCGAATTTGTCATTGCTTCGTTTTGCCTTTCTTTCCTCTTCCATTACGAAACATAAGAAAAGGCATCCCCCCCCTTTCCCTTTCCGTGTCCCTTCCCATCCTGCGGCGCCTTATTTTATTATAATCAACTTCTTTGTGATGACCGAAAATGACGAGTCGCTATGGAGAAAAGATATGAGTCATAAGAGGAATAAGAATGGGCATCGCATTTATCGCCAAGACGAGCATGCGCCGTATGCTAATTGCACCAATCAGAATCCAGTACGTGGGAGTTGTGTTTGACTCACCCCTTATTCCCTGCCCACAGATACCATATACACACATACACACACTCTCTCGACCCAACAACTCACAGACACACACAACGACACCTCACTCGCGCCTAAATAACCGCCCCAACCCCCCTCTCCCTCCCCTTTCCAGTTGCTCCTCTTTCTTTTTTTCCTAGTCTCCTTGACTTTTGGTTTTCCATGGTTATAAAGGGTGAGCCGAGGTAATGGGTGTCTCTTTTTTTTCTTTTCGCTTCTTTACCCTTGCTGGTCGCCATGGCGGTCATGAGCAGAAAAAAAGAAGTGGGGAGGGAAAGAAGAGAGAAAGAGTAAAAGCGAGGTGCGTGTGTGGAAGCGTTTGCACTGGGGTAAAAAAAAAATTGTGTGAGCTAGTGTAAAACCAAAAAAAATGGGACGGGGGTCCAGTCCGATTCGTTATTCTCGCATGGGCTGGGTGCGCACATGTGTATGTGATGTGTGATGTGTGATGTGTGATGTGTGTGCGTGTGTGTGTAAATACACACAGGCAATGTCACAAGAGAGAGAGAGAGAAAGAAACGGCTCTTGGCGCGGTAAGCCAGAAACGGGACATTTGATATAAAGTTCAGCCGGCCGTAATTTAGCCGCGGTGTGTGTAGCAAGTTCATTTTAACACCAAAAGACAAAGATATAGGAAAAGAAGAAAAAGAGTAAAAAGAGGACTATACAAGGGGTGTGGATGATGTGGGGAATGATAGGGAAAGAGAGAGAGAGAGAGGGGATCCTTCAGTACCAAGGTGACTCGCCTCCTCCTCCTCCTTTTCCTTGATGTTGAACATGCGGCTGTTGTTGTTGCTGCTGTTGTTGCTGTTGTGAATGATGCGTGAGGCTGTCAAAGAGCGAGAGGTCATTATCGTGATTGCCGAAAAAAGACGGCTGCTGCTGCTGCATGAGGGCCAGGAAATCGTCGGTTGTGTAGCCGTCCGGCAGATCCAGATGAGGGAATCCTTGTGATCCTAATATATAAAATGATGTCAGCCTACAGAATAACAATAATACAGATGTATCTGTTTACCTTGCTGTTGTCCTCCTTCTTGTGATGAATACGCATCCTGTGTAGATTGATGATGGAGGTGTTGATAATCTTGCGTGTTCTGGTTGAGCTGCTGCTGCTGCTGCTGCTGCTGTTGCTGTTGCTGCATGGTCGCGTATTGTTGCAACAAGAGATCGAGCGTGAGCGGGTCGAGGTCCATGGACTCGAGCTTTACAGGCGGCCCATCCGGCTGGGCAATCACAGCCGGGTCGTCCGAATACGCAGGCCCGTCATGCATCTGCCGCTGCTGCTCCTCCTCCTGCTGCTGCTCTTGCTCCTGCTGGTACTGCTGCTCCGCATACCGATCGAACGGATCCTCATCCTCATCCCGATCGGGGGTGGCCAGCGCGGACGACGTAAAAGGTGCATACGTCTTGGGCCGACCGTTTGCGCCATAACTGCTGTAGTAGTTGCGTGGCATGCGGGACGTGTAGGACGACGAAAAGGGCGAACCCGGGCTACCGGGTGAAGACGCCATCGCGCCGTTGCCATGGTTGCTTGGCAGCGAGGACGAGTACGCATTCTTGTGGGCTTGTTTGGGCGAGGCCGATCCGAGACGGGGTGATCCGGGCGTGGCATACGGTGAGTAACGCCGCGCTTGTTGGGAGGAGATGGGCGGCGAGCCAATATGCATGTTGGCGATAGACCGGCCCAGAGAGAGTGTGACCGAATTGGGCGAGCCGGGCAAGAGCATGGACGGGTTCGGCATCGACGACGGCGAACCAGGAATGAGCATGGGCGACTGCGGCAGCGAGTGGGGTATGAGCGGCGACGTGCCTTGGTACGAGCTCGAGCGGATCTCGTCTGTGGACGACGACGGTGGCGGCTGCGAGTGCCGTTGATAGGCAGGCATGGGCTGGCCTGAGCGCGCGGCCTTGATCATCTCGCGCTCTTCCAGCAGACGCTGGACGAGGATAGCTTTTTTCCCCGTGGCTGGCTTGCCGCGCTGCCGCAGGATATCCTTGAGCTCAGAGACGGTAATGTCATCAAAGTTGATCTTCTCGAGCTGATCGTCCAGGCGCCGCTGGTGCTGCTCTGCGTCCATGGGCTGCGACGAATTGTTGCGCTGCACGCGCTGGATCTGTATCGGCATCGTCCTCGACGGAAAAGACACAGGCTGGCTGCTGCTGAGCTTGGGTTTCGATGCCTTACCCTCGCGGACCCTCAGGATCGGCATAAATGGGTCCGATTTGTCGTCTTCCTGAGGCGTAGACGGCATGTCCTGCTGTTGTTGTTGTTGCTGCTGCTGCTGCTGCTGCTGCTGAGAAGATGACCCCGAGGGTGAACGGGGAGCCTGCGTCGAGGCTTTGCTCGAGCTGGTTTTGCGCGCATAGTTAACACGGAACCGTGCCTGCAGTTCCGTCAGGCGGCGTTGGTGGTCGATTTCGGAGGGCACAGAGGATGATTGTGTTGTCTGTTTGTTGGCACTAAGACTGCTGCTGCTGCTGCTCGTGCTGATGGGGATAGGGCTGCTGGTACGTGGATTATGAGATATGCGTGCGTTGGCTGAGCGTCTGTGCTGCTCCTTGCGCTGCTTTGGCGTCAGTTGCAGTTGTCGCTGCTGTTGAGTTTGCGGCTGTTGCTGCTGCTGCTGTTGCTGTTGCTGCGGAGCAGACTGTTGAGGCACAAGATATTGTTGCGGTTGTGCATGGTCGGAAGAGTAGAAAAGGCGACTGCGATCAGCGGCTGACAGGTCGTCAAGTGACGAGGGTTGTGAGGTCACATTAGGGTGGTCGGGGTGGTCGGCTTTGGTACCCGAAGCCATCGCTTGGCCCAACATGGCCGAGAGGTTCGAACGCGCCTGAGTAAGAGGATCGTCTGCACTATCTTCATTTTCCTCTTCTTGTTGCTGGCGTTGGTGCATCACGCGCTGTTGTTCCTGCAACAGCTGCTGTTGTCGCACAAAGTTCGGGTCGGATAGCAGAATCGCCTGCTGATCCTGTTCCGCAAGGGTCAAGAAGTCTGGCTGTGGCGGGTTGAAGTTGTTGTTGTTGTTCAAGTTGTTGTCGTCGTACTTGATATCCCAGCTATCGTGTTCTTGACCAGGCGAGAAAAGGGGCTCATTGATGAAATGTGAGTCGGTCATTTCCTGGAGAGACAAGTAGAGTGCGTCATTATTGTAGTTATGGCTGTGTTGAAAAGATGAGGACGACTCGTAAGAGTGGCATTGCAATGGGTTTTCTTCTGCTTTGGTGGGTGGATCGTTGGAGTTTTGCCCTCCGTCGCGGTATTCAGTATTTGTGGTGTGTGGGTTGAAATAGAACATGGTAATGAGAATGCATTAAGGTCCTTTTTTCTAGTAATAACAGAAAAGGTACTCAAGACGCTTTATGCACCAAGAACGGAAGAAGGGGTTGGGTATTGCCCCACAGAAGAACGAGAGTGAGACACAGAGCGACTGAGGTTCCAAGCGGACTTGCAAAAAAAACAATACAGATAGGCCCAGCTCTTTTTTTTTTTTATAGGGTGTGCACACGCCAACACTATTTTGTTCTTCCTCTGAGATATCAATAGCCACACACTACGTACGTCTGTTTTTTCTATTTTGTCTAGTCTTCTTTTTTTTTAGTTTTCTGGTAAAACAAGCTGAAAGATTATCTTTTTCTAACTTTTTCTTTTTTCATGTGTTGTTGTATAACCCATTTTCTGCTCGTTTGCTGTGTATGTATTGCGGCTGGAGGACCGAAAATTCTTTATATGGTGGAAATTCTTTTAACTCTACTTGTGCGTCGGCTTTTACAATACTTTATTCTGACTTTTCCACAATGCAATCGCATCAACAGAAGGGATGAAAAAGTAAAACGTGGCTTGTCATGTTTAGCATCGCCTGGTTACATCCATATGGTTAGCATTAGACAGGAAAGGATTAGGTGATATCTCATTTCGCAATCAGATTGCGTAAGGGTTAGATCTGAGGGGTGTAACAAACAAGCATTTTCTTACTTCGACACACATTACATATCCCATGAAAGTAGTGCTTTCCATTGTGTCATTCCTTTTTGTTCAGGGTGGCCCCTTTTCCCGTGCAACCGCGCCGCAGAAAATCCTTTTCTCACTCTGTGCGTGTGTGGCACTAGCCTTGTTAAAATAGAAATAAAAAAAGGTTGCATGAACCTGGGAACTGAAAGCGGCGCGCTCTTTCTGGAACTGGCTTGTCCGAGATAACACTTCAACCCGCATTTCCAAAAAATAATAATAATAATAAAATCAATGCACACAAATTCGCACACACACACAATAGTGTGTAAAGTATAAAAAGCTCCCACCCACATACTACGGACGTCATACACTCTTCCTTTTTCACTTGCAGAACAGGATAAAAACTGCCTCTTGTTTCCAGTGTGGATGACGCGTCCTGGCAACGAGCAAGAAGCAAGAGTGTAATTTGACAGGCGGCTTTTTTGGAGAAGGATAAGCCATCACAAGGTCGTACGTATTTTATAGGGATTATACGTGATCTGTTATCTGGAAACGTACTGCCTATATATACATCCAGTGGCGTGCGAAATAGTTGCGATATACCAAAAGTAGGCACTACATACGAAGCGCGATAAGCTTCATTTTTTTCTATACATAGTGCGGGCCTTGTTTTTTTTCTTGCTTCTTGTTTTTTCTTCTTTTACAACCATGAGTAGCTATACCCTCCCTCCCCAAGTGCAAGTCTTGCCTGCCACGCCGCAGCTGAAAGGCCTCATGACGATCATTCGTTCGCGTGACACGCCCCGCGCCGACTTTATTTTCTACGCCGATCGTGTCATTCGTCTCTTGGTCGAAGAAGGTCGGTGATTCCGAGAGAGGGTTGGCTGTGTACATTGACTCGCGTCTAGGTCTTAATCACTTGCCTGTCATGAGCAAAACGGTCGAAACGCCAACGGGTGCGAAATACGAGGGCTTAGACTTCGAGGGTCGTATATGCGGTGTCTCGATTATGCGCGCAGGTGAAGCCATGGAGCAGGGTCTCCGTGAATGCTGTCGGTACGTATCAATTGCTATGGGTGACCATTTGCTCACTCAATATCTCTAGGAGTGTACGCATTGGCAAGATCCTGATTCAGCGTGACGAAGAGACACATCAGCCCAAGGTAAAGCGGTAATGACAGCGCCAGGATACAGTGCTGATTTCTTCGTTTAGCTCTTTTATGCCAAGCTGCCCAAAGACATTGATTCGCGCTACGTTCTCTTGCTGGATCCCATGCTGGGTAATGTAAAATATCGGGTGATTCCTTTCGAGACTCACGCGTGAGAAAAAAACAATAGCCACGGGTGGATCCGCCATGCAAGCAGTGCAGGTGCTTTTAGATAACAATGTGCGCGAAGACCGCATCATCTTTTTGAACCTGATCGCCTCCAAGGAAGGCATTGATGCCTTTGTGGAGCGATTCCCCAAGATCAAGATTGTCGCTGGCGAAATTGATGAAGACCTCAACGAGGCGAAATACATTATTCCCGGCGTGGGTGACTTTGGATGCAGGTAAGTGTCACAGGGTGTGTGTATTATGTCCAAAGATATTAAGACACGATGGGAACTTTTTTTCTTTTGTATAGGTACTTTGGCACCGATTAAGGGCAAATGTATTCTTCTAAATAAAGGGCTACGTAATCCAATAGGCGCCAAAAAAAAAAAAAGGTGGATATGTTCGTATCCCATCTTTTCTCTTTTCCTTTATGCTTTTGTGATTTAGTATTCGAGAGCGAGGATGTATTCCGCACCCCATGGGATCTTGCCGCGTCGCACATTTGCCTTTTGCCAACTGATGCTCGGAATACCAATGTCAGCCAAGAAAAGTTCACCCGTGACACTGCGCGAGCTACAACCCTGCTTGGGTGCGCCAAAGCAAAGAGTCCACTTGGGCTGGATATAGTGCATGATGTGGAAGGGGTGGCCTGAATGGAATATTAAAAAGGTGTTGCTACGCAATTTGTGCTAATCTTACCATCGTTAGCATTGATACCGCTCGGGAAGTCAAGACTGAGAATAGGCGCCTTGTTGCCATTGGCCCAGTCCATCGCGTCCCAAAGGAGCTGCCGGGTCTCGTAGTCCTTGCGGAGGGATGCGATCGATGTCTCGGTGCCCATCAGACCGTCCATAATGAGATCCACTGGCGTAATGTCTTCTGCAGGCAAGTCTATTGAAAGCTTATAAGCATACTTGGTAAGAGGACAACGCTTTTATCTTTACCTTGGACAGAGCGAATAATGCGCACGCCAGAGAATTCAGCACACTTGCGTTGGATGGCTTCAAGCGATCCCTCAGCAGGTTCGCGGGGCGACACGAGCGCATAGACGTGGCATGTGCGGTTGGCGAGATGTCGGGCGGCGGCTAGCGCATAGAGACCGACCTGATTGTGGCCTGCCAAGACCACGATGACAGGTGCGGCATTGTGATTTCCAGGCTGAATGCGGCGGTGGCCGCCAATGGCTTTCAGGGCCATCATGCTCGCGCCGTGGCCTGCATTCTCGACCATCATGGCCTCGTTGGGGCCCGTCTGCGAGACTGGCGAACCATCAACATCCCGTTCCCCCATGTTTCATGATGACTTACTGCAGATTTCTTGCACTTCACGCATCGTATCGGCGCTCACGACCGGGCACCGCATGCCGTTCGAGACAACCTTGATACGTGGCATGCCATCCTCGGCATCTTCGTCTTCGTCTTGGTCATGGTTGCTGTCGGGGATATTCAGCGGCGAGGCCGGGTCCACCAGCGCATCCAGCTCTTTGGCAGAGACTGTTGCTGGCTTGGCCTCTTTGGGCTCTTTGGGTTCCTGGTTCTGTTCGTCCTTGTGTTCCTTCTTGGGCACATGCTGCTTGGGTGGCGACTTGCTGGCTTGCTTAGGCTCTTCATGCGATTCCAAGTCGAGCTTGTCTTTGGATGAACGGGTGGAGCTCGTCGAGATAGTATCGTTAGAGGGCGCGCGGCCGCGTGCCATGGGGGGTATCAGATTCGACGGGATCTTGAAGTTGCCTTGGCTGCCCTTGCGCGAGGACTGGGTGCTGACAGGCGAGGAGCCTTCGGACGAGACGTCGGCAGCGCTTTTGGCTTGCGCAGGTGAGATCTGCAACATCGAAGTCAACGTGTGAGTCGCGGCCTGATCCAGGACCGGTTCATCCGGTTTGCTCGTCTAGCGAATAAAACATTAATTGCATGGATAGGATCCATTGATTTGCTTACCGGACTCTCTGGCTTGTGCTGTTTGGCCTTTTTGGGTTCTTTTGCCTTTGGCTTCTCCTTGACATCCTTGGCTTTACCGTTGCGCTCCTGTTTCTTGGCATCCGTTTTGCCATTGGGCTTTTTCTCACGCTGAGGAGACGCGCTTTTATGCTTGGGTTGCGAATCAAACAGATCTTCATAATTCATGACCTCGGTCTCGACAAAGTCGCGAGGCTGTGTCGCCGCGGTAAAGAGCAGGCTCTTGATGGGCTTTCGTTCTTTTTTCTTGGGCTGCTGAGGAGGCGAAGGCAAAACAGGTTTGGCAGGGGCCGAGGGAGTGGCGATCTCGTTGGGTTTATCTAACGTGGTGGAATCGGACACTTTGGCGACATTCAGCCTGTCAAAGGAAAGTAACACGCGGTGTCAGCCTACGAAGATGACTAGAAAAGAGAGGCATTACTTTGGTTTTGGATGCTGATGCTGCTGTTTTGTAGTGGCATGCGCAGTGGGCGGTGGCGCTGGGCTTGAGGGTGCGCTCATCTATAAAGAGGTCAATACATACATACCTTCTTTTTTAAAAACCAAGATACACTTACGCTAACAATCGCTGGATCAACAAAACCCGATGGTTCAGCTTTGCGTTCGACCTGAACTGGTTGCCTTGAAGGCTGTGATTGCTGTGGTTGTTGTAATTGTTGTATTTGTTGCGGTTGTTGTTGCTGTTGTGGCATGGGCTTTGCGGGAGATGGCTCATTCTGCTTTTGAGCCGCGGCTTCAACGACGCTGAGATCCTTGATCTGCGTACCCTGAACCTTGAGTTCAGGAGCACCGCGTAGCTTGCCGTCAGGCAATCGAATAGCGACTGTTGCAGGGTGGGTGAGTCCGCCTTGATCAACAAAAGAGTGCATTGATAAAACAAAAGGTACCTTCTTTAAGGTGAAGCACAGAGGTGTTCTGATCAATAGAGCAGACGACGCCTTGAATAAGCGTGCCGTCGGTCAGTTCGACCTTCAAACGCGTGCCGGTGTACTCGGACATTGGGTCAGGTACAAGTGAAAAGTAGAAGGGGGTTCTATTCCTGGTATTGCGCGGCTTCAAGAACCCTCAGCGGACGTGGAAATCCAGTCCCGCCCGCCCATTCATTCGTCCCGCGTTCTTTTGTTACTATACAATACTATCACGGAAAATATGGCCATGCTTGTATCCCTTTACTTGAGAGCATGTTACATATATTTTGAAAGACCGTATAACGAGCGAGAGAAAACAATAAATAGGTAATATGTTATAATTTGCTGCTGAAGTGTATGTTTGTCATGTTTCTCCCAGGTTTGCACCTCGGTTTGTCTTTGTGTGAAAAAGGCATGCCTTTGCAAAATACCAGCGTATGGTAGTGTTTAGGGTCAAAAGTAACGTAGTGATACATAATGCATAATACCCCACATTTGCTATAGAGCCGACTACATACAGCTTAATACTGCAGCCATGTGAAAAAGCCAACCAGGCAAGCCAGGTGCCTGAGAGTGTAGTATACGTTGTTGGCATGTGAATAAATCATTTACTAATCCGATCATGTCTTCCCCACACGGATTTAAAAATCATACTTTTCGCTTTTCCTTTCCCTCTTCTCTTTACTTTTCCTTTTAAACAATAATGGCTCCATTGAATAACAAAGTATATGTCGTCGGCGTTGGCATGTCCAAGTTTATCAAGCCCCGTGGCGAGGTGGACTATCCAGGTAAGCGTGTAAAATAAATATGCAGCGTATAGCTGACATAAAGCAGAGTTCGGTCTGGAGGCGGCCGTCAAGGCATTGAACGACGCCAAGGTGACCTACGATGAAGTCCAATACGCCACTTGCGGTTATGTCTACGGTGACAGTACCGCCGGTCAGCGTGTCCTTTACCAGCTCGGTATGACTCAGGTAGGCCTTCTAACGCGTCTCATGTAACCGTGATCTGACCTCGTTATGCAAAAAATAAAAGATCCCCATCATCAATGTCAACAACAATTGCTCGACGGGCTCGACTGCCTTGTTGCAAGCCCGCAATGCTGTTGCGTCTGGCATGGTTGACTGTGCCATGGCCCTCGGCTTTGAGCGCATGGCCAGGTAAGTGCGAATGAAGATGACACACCGAATTACCCTATTAACTCTTTATGTGTGTAGAGGTTCGCTGGGTTCCACTTTCTCGGACCGGACGAATCCCCTCGGTAAATTTGTTTAGCCTACATGTCTTCAGCTGCTTACACCCCATCGTAGACCACGTGTCGATTGTCATGGCTACCGAACGAGGTTTCGAACCCAAGGCACCTGGTGCGGCCCAGATCTTTGGCAATGCCGGTATCGGCTACATGGAAAAGTACGGTGCCACTGAGGACCACCTGGCCAAGATTGCCGAGAAGAACCACCGTCACAGCTCCAAGAACCCCTACTCGCAGTTCCGCGACATTTATACCCTCGACCAAGTCAAGCAGTCGCCCAAGGTCTTTGGTCCTCTGACCAAGCTTCAGTGCTGCCCTACCTCAGACGGTGCAGGCTGTGCCATCGTGGCTTCTGAGGCCTTTGTCAAGAAGCACAACTTGATGGACCAGGCCATCGAGATTTGCGCCCAGGTCATGGCCACTGACTCGCCCCGTCTGTTGACCACCGACGCGATCGAGTGGGCCGGCGCTGATATGACGCGCCGCGCCGCTGCCGACGCCTATGCTCAGGCTGGTATCACACCCAAGGACGTCCAGGTCATTGAGCTCCACGATTGCTTCTCGGCCAACGAGCTCTTGACGTACGATACCCTCGGCTTGACTCCGCCTGGCCAGGCTCACAAGCTTATCGACTCGGGCGACAATACCTATGGCGGCAAGTACGTCGTGAATCCCTCGGGCGGTCTGATCTCCAAGGGCCACCCTCTTGGTGCCACCGGCCTTGCGCAGTGCGCTGAGCTGACCTGGCAGCTCCGTAACTGGGCTGGCGATCGCCAGGTGCCCGACTGCAAGTACGCCCTGCAGCACAACGTCGGTCTCGGCGGTGCCGTCGTTGTTAGCATCTACAAGAAGGCCAACGCCAACCCCTCGCAGCCCCACGTCGGCTACAATCCGGCCATCGAGGCCCGTCCCATCAGCCAGGAGGAGTACAACAAGGCTGTTGCCAAGGAGCAGAACCGCGCCCAGTTCCTGGAGGCCAAGCTGTAAATTTGGGCGGATTTTGTATAGTCTAATGTACCCAAGCCACTTGTCACTAATAAAAAAATCTGAAACTGTCGACTATTTTTTTATCTCTCTCTTTTCTTTTCTTTATACTTTCTTCTCGCTTGCATTGTCCATTTGTAACAAAGGGTACGTTGTGAACCAGGCGAATGTATGTCGAGAGGAATAGGAGGAGTGTACGATTCATGTGATGCAAAACCTTTCACGTCTTAATCATATCTGTGGATCTTCCAAAATATACTGATTTACTGAGACTGACGCGTCGTACACTTCTTGCTATTCGCTCTTAACAGCATACAGTTCAGACAGAGTGTAGTTGACTCATCCGCCTTGCTTTTTAGGTACTTGGTACACTTTGTTTTCATAACAGCTTTTAAAATTGAATCTAAAAGATAATAAAATTTTCTTTTTGACGTGCAAATAGAGTTGGGAGATCGTGCCTTGTGATGATAATGTAAAAGATAACATGAGCTCTGTTAATAATCGCTCGTATGAGACCATCCATCGCGGGAGAACTAATTCTTTGCATCAGCTTCGCTCGCCATGCGCGCGCAGGTGCATCAGACCGCGCAGAAGATAATTATTCTGCATTCTAACTATGCTGCAGCCATAACTACGCGCTTATAGGTTACCTAGGCCACCGCCTCAATTTTTAAAGGGTGCTGTATCACTAGTCTTGACAAAAGACTCGACATATACCCATCTCTCTATATATATGCGACTGCTCCCTGAATTTACCAAATTCATCATTATTGCGATTCTGACAAGTTACTATTTCTGCTATTTCAGAAACAAAACTGGCTATGTAGCACCTAGGACCTGTCTCGCTCATTTCCATTATTCTCTCTCTTTGTACGGTCTCACCTGAGGAATTTTTGCGTTATTACCGAGGTTGTCCCTTTCACATGCCAGTAGGTTTTTGGAACACACTTCATCCAAGACATCCGCGATTATATGGTGGTCGCGCGCAATTCACGCATCTCTTTAAGCAAGCCGAGATGATAGTGAATAGAGGAACACCGACTGGGACGGAACGCTGACGCTTTTATGTAGTGGATAATGAGGGTCGACCAGTCGAATAATACGATAACTAGTCGATGGATGACTTTGAAGATCGAGACGGCAGCGGCGTTTATCGCCGTCGGTAGCTGACACTAAGAGACGCACTTGATACTACGATATTGCCACGTCATGACACTACATGGAAAAGTAGTAAAGAGTAGCTTAGTAGCTCGACTTCGTATTTTATGTTAGGTCTAGCGTACATAGAGAAGGGTGCTTGACACTTCCGAAATTACACTCGTATGGCACACAGGAAATATTTTCACCTTGAAAAGGGCAATGTTTATCACGTAACCGACATATACCAATACTACTGGGGGTTTTTTTTGTAGCGATGCATCTTGGCATTACTGTCGTCTTGGTATATAATTATATGCGCATACATAATATTCACAGTGCTGAAATTTTCCTTCGAGCAGAGCCAGGTATGGAATCCCAAAATGTATCACGCACGCACCCATTCTCAACTTTGCTCACAGTGGCACCGGGGTCGATGTATATGACGTATGTACACCATCTCGGGTGCGAACACCGTAGCATGGCAATGATTACATTTCCCCGCAAACTTCAACATCAAGGGCGAACTCCAAGCGCAGGTTTAATCGTTTGGTCCCAAGTCTCCCAACTCAAATGATGGGTTCGTAAAGTTAAAGGGTTTGGTATACTCACGATCAAATCATGCACTTTCAACGTATCAGCGATGAAAGACAGCAAAACATGTACACAATCTCAAGGTGTTCTGGGTTAACTGCCATCTAAATCAATTCGAAAAAGAAAACTAAAAAAAGAGAAAAGGACACTACGTAATTACAATTCATATCCAAGCAAGACGAAACCGGGTTCTTGACCATAGACAGAAGGATTGACCATTTGGAAACCAAGATACATGTACGCACGAAGGAGGTTTTTGACTGAGCAAGCAAACAAACATAAATGAGACATGATTCAAAATGCATGATGAACAAACTTACATTCAGTATCCGAGTTGCGGCGGTCGATCACGACGACGAGGTTTTCACAACCGGTTTTTTCCTCTGCGAGTTCAAGGAGATGAGTGATGCAGGATTGGAAACAACCGTCTTGGAGGATAGCCGGTGCGCTCAGAAACACCGTGGAGTCGCTGATGAAGGCTTGGCAAGGGGAGACGAGGGCAGGCGTGGAAATGACCATGAGCTCCTCGACCTCGACCGAGCCAAAGACTTGCGACACCCAATCATGGTTACGCGCTAATAGATACATCATAAGTTCCTAGTTCGTCTACTACAAAAAATGGATTCTCACCCTTGTCACGTTTAGTAAATGTCACGATATCCTGTTGTTGGCGATTGTACTCGTGGGCAAAACTAAACGACGATGACGCATTCTTCGTTTGTGTGGAAGAGACGGGCTGAGCAGGCGGCTGCAGAACTTGCAGCTGGATGGCAAGTTCCTTTTTGGCAGGACTTGCTATAATCATGGAGTGCTTGTACTGTGTTGACTACTACTATTATTACTACTACTAAATGCGAAATTGCCTTCCTTGGTGGCCTTGGAGAATATGGTGCTTGAACCGTAAAGGAAAATCACGACGTTCTTGTCCAGTTCTGCTACTTTTTTTCCGGGTGGGCGTTTCACCTGAGAATCATTCATTGTTGTCAATCTTCCAGTTCCAGTGTCATGATTTATTTTTGCAGAGTCTATACCTGTGGAACGCCCTCAAATCGATAGGGGTGGGGAGAAGGGAAAAAAGAAGGAAAAGGAAGATGAAGAGAGAGAATAAAACACTAAAAAGGCGTGTCTTTGTTCAACTGCAGATTCAGAGGCGTTTGTGCGGTCGAATGGATTGAAAAGGGATGCTTAATTGAATGGAAGCAATCCTCGATGGGGCCAAGTAAAATGAGAAAGAGAAAAAAAGCACAAACGGGGGGATTTTGGGCGGCTGGAAAGAAAGAAAAATCTGAGCTGAGTGACTGGAAGTGACCAATCACAACACGCCTGATAAGGAAGCAGAATATGGGCGGTGGATTCCACCCCGCCTTTGGCCCGCGTGAGAGGCCGCCAAATATTATTATGTTTCAGGATTTTCTGCATCGCCATCTTTCCTGCCTTTCTGTTTGCATAAATGTACGGTTTTGTTACTTCATTACTAAGACTAGTATGCTGAACAAGTCTAAATCTTCAAATCCCATGCCTCGGCAATAGTTCGTATACACATGCCGTTGGAATTTGTCACCTGACTGTCTATTTCATTATCCTCTAAAATTATCAGCTGGACAGGTTCGGTTCCATCCTGTATTATTGCCCTCAACGATATGATGCTGAAGTATATGTGAAAGAGATCTCATATACAGTCGGAAAGGGCTCAAAGATGAGAGTGACACTCTCCATCTACGCACTGCTTATTCAATGAGTAACTAATGGATTTAAACCTCAGCAGCTTCGTGTAACCTATTCTTCTATCCTAACCATGTAAAAGAAAATATGGCATTCATGCCATTCGCTAATCTTGACCTGCCCGCTAATTTCCACTCGCTCTATGAATCACTACAATTTTGCTCCAATTAATCTGTACAATGAGTGTCTTCCCGAATAATTTTGGAAAACTCTGTATTCTATTGTTGAAAACGATGAAGATCTTTTCCTGCGTTGACGCGCTCGCCAACGCGCGTTGCCGGCGACCGACAGTGATGAATGCCAGCGCAAGTATTCTGGTCGAGAGTCTCCATTTTTGAACACGAGACGAAGAAGACTGAACATGTGGCATTAGATAATACTCTGCGCAAATATTCCTCGGACAGCGCAGTGTATCAGAAGGACTTAGGTCGCTGCTTCTGAATGAATCGCAGTCTGCTTGAGCAACCAGTGCAAAATCAAGAAAGTAGATCCGCTTTTCCAGCAGAAGCACAATACAGCTGGCAAGCTTAGTCTGTCACCGTACCAGAAGACTACAGCATACATGAATGTACTGGCTTACGGCAATGCTTAAAGTGGAAAAACCAAAGGTTGAGATCCCTGCACTGTCAATGGCCCAGAGTTGCGAACACCATTTATTGGAGCGCGCCTGCTATTCAGCTGGAAAACATTTTCGGATTTACCCCTCGCTATTTATTTTTTATTGAGAGTCGCGAGTCTGATGGGAATGTCTTAAGCGAGTAGGAAGTCCATCTACCATTCGTCTTTTGTAAGATATGGTGCTCACAGATGCTAACGTTGCTTGAGAAACCATAAACTGGGAGTAATAGAATGAAGAGAATGGCGCTACACATGCTCTTGCTCAAATACTGAGAAACGAATCAATGTATAAGTGGCGCCTTCTAATATAGAGAAAATAGGCCGCCTTATAACGAGCAAAGCAAGGTATAAGCTAGAATTTCACTTATTTTGAATTGACATACGATGCGGTAGCTGCGTTACTCGAGTAACAAGTATCCAAATGAGGATAACCAATGATGATGAATTATTCTCACATGCGATCTTGGGCAAAAATTCAAGCTGAATGGGCCTTGTTGCTGCCTATTTGGGTAGGGTTACCTTTTTCAGAATAAATTGCTACCCTGCTTCAAGATTACATTTTCACCTTTTTATTCTGTTATGGCGACTTGGATGGAGACAGCTGAGGGATGGCTCAGACAAGCGACAATTGCAGTCATGAGCAAAGGACCTGTACCACGCCATGTTGCCTTTATCCTCGATGGCAATCGTCGCTATGCTCGCAAGACAGGTGCTACCAATACCAAAGTCGGCCACTATGAAGGCTTCCGCCAACTGGAAAAGGTACACTTGCATTTAAAGTGGCAGTGGACTCATTTGTTTCAAGGTGCTTGAATGGTGCATGGATCTTGGTGTGGAAGCTGTTTCTGTTTTTGCATTTGCCATCAACAATTTCAATCGATCGCAAGAGGAAGTGGACTACCTCATGCAGCTGTTCCGTGAGGCCTTTGCTGCCTTTGCCGATAACAAGTAAGTCATCATTGGTATCAGCACCTTTTATTCATTATGGTCTAGCTCCCTTGTGGATGAATATGAGATAGGTATCCGTGTCATTGGTCACCTAAGCTATTTGCCAAAAGACGTTGAAGACCTGGCCCATCAAGTCATGGATCGAACAAAGCACAATACAAAGTATGTCTAGCCGTGCAATCATGTGAATGGTATTGACCCTGCATAGGCGTATCCTGAATATATGCTGCCCGTATGCCTCCAAGGACGAAATGGCAACGGCGATCCAGACTACAGTACGGGATGTCGAAAACAAGTCGCTTGCTAAGGAGTAAGCCCAATCCGAAATGCAGAGACAGAGGGATTGACTTAAAACAGGGATATCACGGCAGAAACGTTGGATGAACGCATGTTTACCGGGACATGTCCACCACTGGATATGCTGGTACGCACGTCCGGCGAGATTCGCTTGAGTGACTTTATGCTGTGGCAAGCAAGTGATCGCTGCCAAATTCATTTTGTCGACTGTTATTGGCCCGAGTTTACCTTGTGGAAAATGCTGCCCATCCTCCTCGAATACAAAATATACCAGGATCATAGACATCCACGCCATTACTCTCAGCATGTTATAGTAGGTCATCTCAGCAAATAGCACGTGTTAACTGAGCTCATCTATATGTCATTGTAGGCTCCCTCCATACAGGAATAAACATCATTAATACATCCCTCCATTGGATGGATCATACCACAATACCATAAACGACGATTCCGTTTCTTCTCCATTGAGAAGAAAAGAAAAGCTTACAGAGTCGATAGAAATGTCTCAAAGCTTCTATAGTGTATATGCTCAGCATTTGAGTATGCATTCATGCGTCACTGGCGACCTGACCTGAAAAGAGGAGATACTGCCTCGCGCCTTTTCATTAGTAAAACTGACTCTGGTACTGCAGTCGTCGAAGGCCAATTGAGTTTGCTGCAAATCGAGAGACAGCATCAAACAACTCAGTTTTATATCCTCAAAAATGTTTTCATAGCTGTCACAATCTGAAATCTTACCAAGGTATGACATATGGCATACCCTTCTGATGCAAGGTAGTGCTATCATTGTCATAACTCTCCCTGTCTGCTCCGTCTTCTATCGTAACGGTACCATTATGCTCCCCACCTCCGGATGTTAATCTTTATAATAAAGTTTATCATGATACCGATACCGTGAACAACCATGGCCCGCAGTCCGAGGATACGATACTCATCTTAGGGTTTCATGATCCCTCCTTCTCCTGCCGCTTGCCCTCCGCGAAACTCCTGAGCCCCTTTGGCCCCGGGTATCCATCGTAACCGTGAATCCTACTGCCATTGACCTTCTCGTTGCTGGCGCATATGTAGCACGGACTCTTACAGGATGCGGTGGCGTTGGATATCTTAGTGCGTGGTAATGGCGACATTAAACAAAGAGAACTTCCAGCTAGTTACTAACGATTCATGCCTTGGTCCATACCATTAATTCGTCGAGATACCTATTAGAAATCTGGAAGAATTCCAGGCTCACCGAGTTTTGTGATCCAAAATAAAATGTTATACCTATCAATAGTATTATAGAAATGCTCTTGTATTTCTTACATTTGAAATGTGTTTCAATCTTGTTATGGGGCCTTCTAAAGTGCTTATACGTCTGCCGTGTGTATATGCATATTCCCATGTACTCTATCTCGCTTTCTTGCTTGTCAATTCTCCCATATGCTTGAATGATATATATGTGACGCCTTATGTATACAACGAGCAACATATATTCATGTATCGCTATCAACAGGATTCACGATGCTGCCAGCATGCGTGCCTTCCTGATGCTGTACTTACCTCCGTGTCTACTGAACGCAAATCCTGATTTGCTATATATTTCATACAATCTTCACTTCCACTGCGAGCACGAAAATAAATCGAGTGAATATAACCTCCTATTTCCCGTATAGCACATAGCACCGTTCTGACTGTCCCAGTAATGTATGTACGTAGATCATTCATCCTTAGTGAGTCTCCTTTTTCTATTTATCTCAGTTTTTGATGTCATTAGCAGGAGGTTTTTTCTCTTCAGGAGTGCGCTGATAAAGGATTCCAAACCTTCGATCCTGTAAGAAGAAAGGGTCTAAAGGGGTAGTTCGCGCTTTATAGAGTGTATACATCACATCAATATAACGTAATCATGCGCTCCATCCATTCCTTAACTGCCACAGCCATCATCTGTCTTTCCCGTGCTGTCTATGCTCAGGGCGGCGGTGGACAACCTGAAGATGTTGCTTACGCTCCTGCTGATGCTAATGGTGCTGGCGATGATTACCTATCCCTGGCGGTCCTGCGGGCGGTCTAATCGTCACGGTTGAAGGCCCTCTCCTGACCCCCTCGATCTTATCTCGAGTGGCGCCCTGGGTGGCTCCCTGGGTGGTGCCGGAATTAGCCTTTCGGGCGCCTTGAGCGGTAATTAACGAGACAAGCAGTCTCGATGTTCTGTGAATGATTTTTATGCTATAACCACCAAAACGTATCGCACTAGTAATCGCCCAATAAATTTCGTTATCTAAAATGGAACACATATCACCACCCATAACTTCGCAATAATGCACTTAAACCACAAAATACATAACAACCCTCTATTCTTGTTGTCCTGAGCCTTCTGAAATTTAACCTGTGCTGCATCCAACCGTCATCTTTTATCACACTTTTATTTTTTGTCGTACATTCCTCCGTTGTCAAATCGTTATCAGACGCAAATGTCCGCGAACTTCCAGAGAACATAATGTACATACGTGCAATAAGGTGAAACGCTCATAAATAACATTATTCACCCTTTTACATATGCTGCAACTAGTTAGCCCAAATTTGACGTAGCCCAGCTCTTTCTGTGATCTCCTGTTCGATCGATTTTCCTGTTTAGTGTCATTCTCATTCAGGAGATAAGTAAGGTACATAGACAGTAACAACTCGGCAGGAGGAAAGGCTGTAAAAAGGGCCCAGGTCATATTTTTTGTAGTCGTGTGCTCCGTCTTTTTCACTGCTATGGCTGTCAGCTGTCGTCCCAGTGCTGTTATGTCAGAACCTTGGCGCCGCGGATCTTAATCTTGATAAAATTTAATTCTGATAAGCCATCGTGGTCAACTATGACCCGCAGTCCAAGAACATGATGCCCATTTTGAAATTTGATAACCCTCTTGCTCCTACCGCTTGCCCTCCGCGGCACCCTTGAACCCTTTTAGCCTGTATTCACCGTACCCGCAGATACTAGTGCTGCTGGCTCCTTCTGTCGCTAGCATCTCCGCAGCACAGAATCTTACAGGAGGCGGTAGCGTTCGAGGCATTAGTGGCGGTAATGATGACATTAATCAGGAAGAACCGCACGCTTCTCGCTGCGATTGAGATATTCTGTCTGGTCCACACCATTAATTTGTCGAGGAATCTATTATATACTTGTATGAGTCCCAGGCACGAAAGTTTTACGATGCAAAATAAAGGTTATACCTACCAGTAGTATTACGGAAATGACTCTTGCTCTCTCTATAATGGTCTTTAAATTTGCTGTGGAGCCTTCTAAAGCGTTTACACGTCTGCCTTGCGTATATCCATATGTCCATACGCTCTATCTTGCTTTCTCGCTTTCTTACCAGGTAATTCTTCCATTTGCTTCTTGATATATGTTTTAAAATGCCTTATGTATAAATGAATGACATATATTTATGTATCGATATTAGCAGCTATCACAATGCTACCAGCATCCGTACCTCCCTAACGTTCTACTTTACTTCACTTCTGCTGCGCGCAAATCTCGATCTGCTGTATACTTCGTGTAATCTGCACTTTCACTACACGGAACGATGATAAAAAGAAATGAGTACAACATTTTATTTTCTGTATAGCACCGTTCTGATTATCTCACTGATGGATGATGTAGAGCCACCCTTTTAGTGGGCCTCCTTTCTTTTTCCATGCGAATCGTCGACTTTCCACGTCGGCAGCAGGAGGGCTTACTGTTCATCAGGAGTGCGCTAATAAGGGGTTTCAAGGCTACGATCCGGCAAAGTAAAATTTTAAAAAGGGTACACGTACGACACCGTGGACAAGCACGGCACACAATCCAAAAATATAATGTTCATCATGAAATTCGATAGTCCTCCTGCCCCTGGTGCTGCCGCTTGCCTTCTGCGGACCCTCCCCGAGCCTTCTGGGCCCCTTTTTCCACCGTACCCGCAAACCTTGCCGCCACTGATTCTCCTACCGTTGGCGCCACTGCTGCATGAAGTCTAACAGGAGGGGGTGGCGTCCGCGGACTTATTGGCAGTTTAGCGAAATTAACCAAAGAAAACTACCCGCTTCTTACTCTGTAAGAGACTCAAGTCGTCCGTCTTGTCGAGATATCTATCATATACCTGTACGAATTCCAGGCACACTAATATTGCGGTCCAAAATAAAAGGATATATGTATCAATGGTATCACAAAAATGCTTCTTCATCTCTATATATTTGATATGATCTTTAATTTTGTTGCTGAGCCTTCTAATGTGTTTACACGTCTGCAGTGTATATACCCATATGTCCAAGTACTCTATCTCGCTCTCTCACCTGTCAATTCTCCTGTATGCTTTTGGTGATATGTATATGTTGCCTTATGTATACAGTGAAGGACATATTACATGTACTGCTATTGGCGGGTTCCACGATACTACCAACTTTTGTGCCTTCCTGAGGCTCCCTTACCTTCACTTCTGCGGCATACAAACCATATCTTCTGTAAACTTTGTGCAGCCTGCACTACCAGTGCACGGACAGAAACAGAAGCATTGAGGATATGCTCCTATTTTCCGTATAGCAACGTTCTGACTATCTCACGGATGTATGTATGTAGATCCTCACCCTTAGTGGGTCTCCTTTTTCCATGCATTACCGTATCCTGTGTCATCAGCAGGAAGCCTTTCTTTTCTTTGATGTTGAGCTAGTAAGTGATTTTAAAGCTTCAGTGCGGTGGCCAAAAAATACTATAAAAAGAGTTGCACATCACTTATCGGATACTATACACTTATCAGTATCACAATAACATGCGCTCCATCCTTTTCTTAACCGCTACAGCCGTTATCTGTCTTTCAGGCGCTGTATATGCTCAGGACAGCAAGGAAAATCCTGAAGGCAATGGTGCCTCTACCACTGGTGACGCTGGCTCCGAAAATGGCGGTGGTCCTCCTGCTGGCTTTGTTCCCGATAGTGATGCCCTTGCTAATGCTGCCCTCAATATACTCGATAAAGCTTTCGCCAGAGGCGGCAGTCCCGATTCTCCCGCTCTCCCTGAACCCGCCCTTTAAAGAAATAAGCACTCCCTTGGATTTTTGTAAACGGCCGTTCTACTATAAGCAGCAAACATATTGAACGCTCGTATCAGTCCTCCCAATAAATTTTTTCTCCTAAGTGAATTATACCAGCATCGATAATTTCACTTGTACCACAATACATTATCCTGTAGTTTTGTTGTCCCGGTTCTTCTGACGTTTGACATGTACTGCATTCAACCACCATATTTTATCACGCTTTTTACTAATGTGTACATTCCTCCGTTGTCAAAACGTTTACCAGACGCAAATATCTGCGATCCTCCAGAGAACATATAAACATAGTGCACTAAGGTGCGAACACTCATAATCAACGTTAATCACCCTTACATATGCCGCGACTAGTTAGCCCAAATTTGATGCAACCAGGTCTTTCCATGATATCTTTTTTGATCGTTTTCCCTGTTCAGTACAATTCTTCTTTAGGAGATGGATGAGCTACGTAGCCAGTTATCAGCGTGGTAGAAGAAAACGTTAGAAAAGGATCCACGCCAGGAGTCAGGTGCTCAGTCTTCTTCAATGCTACGGCTGTCAGCTGTCGTCCCGGTGCTGTTATGTCAAGTCCCCGACGCCGGGAATCAGAGATTTTTTTTTTTTTTGATATAATTTAAACCTGATAGCCACCGTGAACAACCACGACCCGCAGTTCAAAAGCATGATGCCCATTTTGAAACTTGATGGTCCTTCCTCCTGCTCCTGCCGTCTACCCTCCGAAAGACCCCTGAATCCCTTTGGCCCCCTGTATCCACCGTACCCTCGAATCCTATTGCTACTGGTCCTCCCGCCACTGGGGCCTATGCAGCACGGAGTCTTACAGGAGGCGATGGCGTTGGAGATCTTAGTGGCGGTGATGATGACATTAACCAAAAAGAGCCGCACCCTTTCTTACTAACGATTCAGGTCTTCTGTATGGTCCATACCATGAATTCGTCGAGATAGCTATCATAAAGCTGTACGAATTCCAGGATCACCACTTTTGCGATCCAAGACAAGATGTTATACCTATTAATAGAATATGCTTGTATCTCTATACATTTAAACCGTGTTTTAATCTTGTCATGGAGCCTTCTAAAATGCTTATAGTCTGCCGTGCGCACATCCGTATGCCCATGTAATCCATCTAGTTCTGACGATTTTCTCGTTTGCTTCTTGTTGATAGCTGATATGTATATACTGCCTTATGTATACAACGAATGCCACATAGCTATGTATCACTATTAGCAACCTTCACAATGCTACCAGCATCCGTACCCTCTTGACGCTTTACTTAACCCTTATCTACTGCGCGACATCCGCTGCATGGACGAAGTACGAAAGCGGTAAGTGTTAACTCCTATTTCCCGTATAACACCATTTGGATTATCTCGCTGATGTATACGTAGATCACTCACCCTTCGTGAGTTTCCTTTTCTCATGCAGTTCAAGTTTTATGTCCTCAGCAGATGGCTTTTTATTCTCAGGAGTGCACCGAAAAGGGGTTTCATTGCGTCGATCCGGTGAAAAAAAGTTGTTATAAAAAGGGTAGTCTGCAATTTATAGAGTGTATACATTACATAAGAATACAATTATCATGCGCTCTATCCTTTTCTTAACTGCTACGGCTGTCATCTGTCTTTCCGGCGCTGTCTATGCGCAGACCGACGAACCTCTGCCTGATGATGTGAATACTGGCAACTCTGGTCCCTCTGGCCCGTCCGGTCCCTCTGGTCCCACTTCTAATGAATCTGCTTATGGCCCAACTGGCGCTCCACCCTCGGGTGACCTTCCGGCCTCAGCTGGCGGGGAGGGTTCGGGCCTGCCCGGGGGTGATCTCCTTGGTGGCCTTCCGGTGGCCGGTGATGCTGCCAAGGGCGGCCTTCCGACCGACGCCATCACTAGTGGCATTTCCGGCGCCATCCCTGGTGGCATTCAGGCCATAGGTTAACTTTTAGAGAAACAGGCATCCTCTTGGTTTCCTGTAAATGACTTTGTTCATTTTTTTTCTTGTTTATATATTCATATCAAAGATATCTAAACAAAGAACAATAATATCTTTCATGCTATAGTCACTAAAACGTACCAAACACTCACATCAGTCAATGCCCAATGGAATTGTGTTTCAGAAAGGAACTATATACCATCATCAATGACTGCGAAATAATGGTTCTTGCACCACGAAATACGTAATTCTGTAGTTTTGTAGATCGTGACCCGTTGACTTTGACCTGTACTGAAGTCAACCACCACCTTCATTCACACCTTTTAGAATGTGTGCTCCGCCTCAGTGCATACTTTTCTGTACTTCTTCTCCCCCATCTTTATTTATGCGCTACATATTACATCCCTGTGTGCAAATTCACTCAACGTGTGTCTTCGGTGTAAACCAGCTACATACGGGCAGGCGGCATACTACACACATACACACACATATATATATACATATATTGCTGTCCTTTAGAGTCCTGATACCAAGAATAAGGTTGACGACTTACGAGAGATGCTTGATTACATAAGCATAAATACGGGACCAGGCCTGATCACGGATGGCTTGCTCTTCGGAGCGAGGCTTTACAATCTTGTCCACAAAGCCAAGCTCATTACGTTTCTCAATGGCCCAGTCGTCGTCGTTGAGAAAAGCATGACCCTGGCCGGGGTATCGATAGATCGCCACATCGGAAGTGTTCTTAAAATTGGCTTCCAAGGCATCCGCTTCGCAGTGCATGAGTTGTGTTTCGCCTAACAAAAGTTATGTACTTACCGGCGGTAGGGTCACTGAAACCAACCATCGTATCCTTGCCACTGAAATGACTTTAGACAGCAGTGGCGGAGAGATCCTGGCCACATCATACGAATCTTGGGGTGCCGTGCCGTAGCAGGACACGGCCACCTTGAGAGTGATTTGGGTAGCCAAAGCGAGTGAGAGACCACCGCCCATGCAAAAGCCAATAGCATTCAAGTTTGCTACGTACGATACGCACCAAATACAGCAGTCAGCCAGGCGTAAAAAGCAGTATTGCTGTTCCCTTAAGTGTAGCCCTCCTTGCGAAGGTTCTCGGTTAGCACCTGAAGCTCGCCGATGGCGATGCTCCAGTCGAGGTTGGACATCAGGTGACAAGCCTCCTATAAACAAAGGTATGCTTAGATTTCCCAATAGAGGCTTTTGCGCTCATATGCAGATCATCCATTGAAGTACATCAGCGGTCAAACCAATCTTGCCCTTATACAAATCGGGAAGTACCGTGCGCGCACCTGTATTGTTGGCACTTCGCTGGGCATGGTTCTTGATGGTGTCATTGATGCCCCACCATTCTTGGAGAACCTACACAAATCATGCAATGAGATACGCATTCTTGTAATATATTAGCCGTGTGTATGCTACATACGATAATAGCGGGACCGTCGATTTCTTTTCGCCTTTAGGATCAAAGGTGAGTACTTTAAAGGGCAAAGACATAGTTTTATTGATTGCAATCAAAGAGACAATGGTGGGGAAAAGGTTCGACACGCGCTGCTTCCTCGTCGCATGAACTTTTTCTGTCTTCTCTTCTCTGCTGGAGCGTTTATGATTATGTAAAGTCCGCATGTCGGGAGAAAGCATCGCCGACTCATCATCATGCATCAATAGAGATACGGCAGCGTTATATCCTTTACTGAACCACAGATGCGTTTTATCTAGAGTATACTGCCTTTCTGATAAGTATTTCTTTGAAAAAGACAGCTACGTATTCATTTATATGTTGTATGCAGAAAGCGGAGATGGGATACTCGTCGTTGCTACGTAGGGCGTCAAATTGCAGCAAAGTACGAAATGCCAGGATATATTTGTTTCGAGACAAGCTAGCGAACATCCTTTCCCATCCGTCCCAAGTCGGAATTGACTTGCTTGAGGACTGCGCCAAACCGCTCCTGAAGTTCGTGAAGACGCTGTACGTCTCTGGGGTGATCGATAAAGCTGATTGCTTTGCTCGTCCAATACATTACAGATAAGTATTGGAGTCTACGTGGCCTCTAGAATATACTGTAAAATTGTGGTTGATGGTAGGGTAGTTCGGTACCGCGTCAATACCACGGGTCAGCAGAACAGGACGAGGTCGAGGCAGTGCTTAGCAAATATCATATCTGCAGTACCTTCTGTTTTTCTGTACCAGTATCTGAGGCGTTGAAGGCGGCTGGTTCGAACCAGCGGCTCACATAGATCTCCGAGTTCATCATATCAGTGATAGGTCTATATGAAGCGGATCATCGTCCGAAAGTCGCTGCAAGGACACAATCTGAGGATGGTTGCAAGGCCCGAAGAATTCCTGCAGATATTCGAACCTTTGAATAGTTAAGGATTAGGAAAATGGGTCTGAGGCGTGAAGATAATGTTTCTTCCCACGCGTCGTCTTCTTCGAGACCGACAGCATAAATGATGAGATCTTTTCAGATGGTGAGTTGTGATAAGCACTCTTCTCGTTCTCTGGCAGTGGCGACTTTGGAGATATTGCTGCTGGGTCTCGAGAAAAGGAGCAGTCAAAGGCAGGGCTCGACTAATCGCAGCTGATAGTGTAGAATTGTATGCCTATATCGTATCGTGGTACTGCAGGATGTAACAAAGGATAGCACATAGACTTTATAGGACTTAGGAAGACGCCGGGTCGCATTTGTCATTCGAGTGTCAAGTCGTAATCGAATTCAGCTATCGTATTCAAATACGGCGTAAAGGTAAGTGGCGATAAAATGAAAAGACTGGATAGTATTTATAAATCCTATACACTACTCCATTGTATATAATGAAATGCAAATAATGAGAAGAGCAAAAGAAAGATGAAGGCAGCCTTATTATTATTCCTGTTTTCTGGGACCTGCATCCTTTCGCGTGAATGCATCTGCATCCCACGTGGACCTAACGGAGATTTTTACTGGCTAGGTACGGCAGGCTCAATAATGAGAAAATACTAAGCGCGACCTATAAATAATAAAGCCAGGGGTAAACGAGGAACAAGAAGAGACTTCTTTCAGGATGGCCAAAAGAAAAGAATGCACGCCTTCCCATTTATTATCGAACTGCGCTATTTTTCATTGATGAATGCAAGATAACGATATGACGGGGATCAAATATAATGCTATTAGACCCGAGATCGAACAATGTCCTTGGCAAGAGCTAAAATCTTGCTCAACGTCCATTGTCGCCTTTTCCGATATAAAACAGACAGTCTTGGTTCTCCATGCAACAAATGTAGATCTTGGAGATGTTATAGCACGGATGTGAGACAGGCTAAGAAGGGAAGGAATGATAATGGCAGTAAACAAGGTTACACTGAAGTGATACATGGCGATGGCGATTCTGCCATTTAAAGTGGCGAAATAAAGTAACAAAAAAAAAAAGAAAAGGGAAAGATCATGCGGGGCTGCAGAGAATTTTGAGACTGAGCAAACATAAGTATCTTACTTTTTCTCGTTACATGAAAGAGGCAGAAGCGATCGTGCTGTCGCCTGCGGCTGAGGACATTGCACCTGAGGCTCAAAAGCACGCGCCAAGCCAAGAATATGAAACGATGGCGGCTCAGCCATCCAAGAAACGAAAGCATTCTCAAGATCAGTTGCTGATCTTGGATCTGAATGGTACGCTTGTCTCTCGCACGAAACGGAACCAGGGAATGTATGTGCGACCCTACACAGACGAGTTTCTGGATCACATATTTCGGCACTACGAGGTCATGGTCTGGAGCTCAGCCCAGCCGCAATCCGTTGATAACATGCTTCAACTCTTTGGCCGTCATGAACGCCGCTTGGCGAAAGTGTGGGACCGCACCAAGTTTAATCTGTCCCCTCAAGAGTATTACCGAAAGTCGCTGACGATCAAGGACCTGGACGAGGTCTGGAAGACATTTGACGGCAAATACGACGCAACAAACACAATCATGCTTGACGATTCGCCTGCCAAAGCGGTATTACAGCCCTATAACAGTGTGCACCTGACTGAATTCAACCATGCCAAAATCGACTGTGAGGAGGGCGAAAGTGAGCTGGCTGACGTGCGAACCTACCTCCGTGAGCTGCGATATCAGAGCAACGTCGCTAATTATATCAAGGAACACCCATACCACTGCGGTCAGGCCGTTCACCGCGGCTCCACCAAATCGCACTATTACACCTTTGGCGTAAGGCAAAAGCGTTTGCGCCTGGATCTGCGCGATGGCTGGTGAAAAAAAAAAAAGTAGTAGTGTATTGTATTATTGTTGTAAAAAGTGTAAAAATAGCATAAACCATAGAGTGGGCGGTGTGTCCTAACTTTGTGTCACGGCATCCCGAACGAAAAAAAACCTTCCCCTTTTGCACAAATTCAGCCAATTTTCAGTTTTTTTTTCCTTGTCTTGCTTGCTTCCTTTTCTTTTCCTCTTCTCCTCCCTTCTTTCTTCCGCTACTTTTTCATTGAGTCCAATTCATCCACGGGATGCTTTACCTCACCAATGATCTGGGTATGCTCCCGTTCTTCCTCCCGTTGGGAGTGATCGGCTTCTATCGATATCTGTGGTACTTTATCCGTGTCATTGCATGGCTCGTCTACAAGCCGCGTCGCCCCAAAGCCAACCCAACTTACCGACCCGAGGAAGACGTAACCATCATCGTACCCACTATTGACGCCGGTGATGAATTTAAGATCGCCGCCCGCAGCTGGCTTGCTTGCAACCCCAAAGAGATTATCATCATTACCGAGACCAACATGCGCGGCCCGCTTCAGGAGCTCGCCGACGAAGTCGATCCAGAACGCATCCGGGTACGTACTGTCCCAAAAGCCAACAAACGTCTCCAGATGGTCGAGGGTGTGAATGCGACAACGACAGAGATTTTGGTGTTTGCCGATGACGACGCTATCTGGAAGCCGACCATGCTTCAGTATATCCTTGCCTGTTTTGAGGACCTCAAGATGGGCGGTGTCGGTACCTCCCAAACTGTGCATGCTGTCGATCCCAATGGCCACCAGACCCTCTGGGAGATTCTCGCCGGCTTCCGCTTGACGAGCCGCAATATCGAAATTGCGGCGTCGACCCACATTGACGGCGGCATCTGCTGTCTCTCCGGTCGTACAGCCGCCTACCGCACCCTCATCCTCAAAGACCCCGCCTTCCAGTATTGCTTCACCAACGATCTGTGGCTCGGCAAGTATCCACTCAACTCGGGTGACGACAAGTTCCTCACGCGTTGGATGGTCTCTCACGGCTGGAACACATATGCACAATGCTGCAAAGAGGCCGAACTGTATTCGACATTCAAGAACAATTGGCGCTTCCTCAAGCAGGTCCTGCGCTGGACTCGCAACACATGGCGTTCTGACTTTCGCTCACTCTTCACCGAGCGCTACATCTGGCGCCGCCACCCCTATGTTGCGTTCACCATGGTCGATAAGATCTTCAATCCCTTTACGCTCCTCGCCGGCCCCATCCTCGTCGGTGTGTTTACCTCCCTTGAAAAGGGCGGTGCGACAAACGATCCTTTGCCGGGCTGGAACATTGCGGTTTCGTACATTTGCTGGCTGCTTGTCACCCGTTTTGTCAAGCTTATCCCGCACTTTTTGCGCCGCCCGCTCGATATCTGGGTGCTGCCGCTTTGGCTCGTTTTCAACTATTATTTCGCAATCATGAAGCTCTACGCCCTCTTCACTCTCCACGTCACGGCCTGGGGTACACGTACCTTTGAAAATGTAAGTTTGCAGTCACCATATTTGCGTTTGATACTCATACGGGGGATGCATCACTAGGGTGAGGGGTTGGGTGAACACATGCAAACCGAAGAAGAAAAGCAGGCGGAGAAGCACAACCAGCAGCAGAATGTTCGCATCGAGATGGAAGACCTGTCCGACCATCAACAGCAGCAGCAGCCCCACCAGCATCAGGACGATCCATTTGATGACAGCCATCGTGGCCGATACATAGAGGATGAGCACTATACGCCTCCACCTGCTCGCGGTCCCGAGAGCTATCCTTCGCAGCAAGGGTACACTCACAACAAAGAAGCCTTGATTTCCTGATCTGCTATTATACGCCCTACCTCATTCCCCCCCCCCCACTCCTCTAAAAACCTCTCTGTCCATCTCATTCGCACTTGATACACAAACGCACACGTATAGTATTCCACTTTCATGAACATAATCCCTTCACTATTTCTTTTGTTTTCTCTCCGTTCTGTGCACTCCCCCTTTCTTCAGGTGCATTTGTACTGTTTTCTTTATAAAACAATATCTAAACGATCATGCATGTAACCCCGGAGTCTGTATTGTACCTTATCATTCACCCTTCCACTTTTATTATCATCATGATACAAGGCGGCTTAAAATTGGATGAGATGGCTGAGTTTGTGAGGCTTGTGGACAGGCGTACGCGCAACGAGGTCTAAGCTAAATAGGCCTGGCTAGTCACACACAAGGCAAAAACATCACGAGAATTGAGAGACACACCGAGTGTCTCATAAGCACTGAATGGCATGTCATTTTGGGTGCCTGAACTTTATAAAGGGGATCATGCGCGCATGCGCTTATCCCACCATCTCATTGGCCTGAGCAGCGTGGCGTAGATCCAAAACAGGTCTGCAGAGCAGATGTGTGTGCGCCCAAACACTTGCTCTCGTCCTGACAAACAAATGCAATGCAGATGGGCAAAAAGAAAAAAGAAAGAAAGAGAGAGCGCGCGTATGTGATGGCGTCATGGCGTGAATGTATGCTATCCACTGCATCGGATAGCGGTCAGTACATAATTAATTGCATGTTCTATTTATGTAAGGCAAAGAAATTCTAGCAACCCTTGCAAGAAGGAGGAGAAAGATTGCTAAGAATAACATCTGAAAGGAAGCGCATCCGTTTTAGTAAAATTTTCCTTATTGGACGCAAGCCATCATCCATCGTCTTATTGGAAGGCTTGCTATAGGTCATTGATTTGGCTACGTATATGTGGACACGCATGAGTTTTGGCATGGTGCTGAATTTGCTCCGTATCTGATAGCTTCGTAAAGCTTATCTTGGACTATGGGCTGCTCTCTCGGTGTCGGCAAGCAGTGTGTTGCACAGTGGGATCGGTCTTGAAGTGGGAGACCGGGTGCCACAGTTTGGACACAATATGGTCGTTCGTGGCGGGAATAATGTGGCCGCCACACTGGAACTCCTAGTGTAACATATCTGATTAGAGCTGTGATAAATACAGCAGCGCTCATATTCTAGTCGAAAGCAATAGCAATGTACTTCTTTATAATCACGAGACAATTGATTTCGTATCAGAGTGATTTCAGGTACGATTCAGGTGAACAAAAATACCATGTATTATACAAAAATGAATGAAATTATGAGGATGAGCGATGAGGGATGAGGGCTAGAGGAGACGAGCGCCAGCGACAGCCAAACGGTCGGCCATTTCATTGCCATACTCGCCAGCATGGCCTCTGACGTGGGTAAAGATGGTGGGACCAGCCCGGCTCTTTTCGAGGGCGATGGCTTCCTTGATCAAATCCTGGTTCTCGACAGGTTGCTTTTTCGAGTTCTTCCAGCCGTTCTTGGCCCAGCCGATGCTCCACTCGGTAATACACTTGATAGAATAATTCGAATCTGTCCGGATCTCCAGCGCACCGGGCATAGACTTGGCTTGATCGAGGGCGCTGATGATCGCCTGCAGCTCGGCCCGCTGGTTTGTCTGACGGCTGCCCAGCAGAGGCTGGCTGATATTGCGTGGATCGTTGTCGCCCCAGTAGACGCCGTAGCCAGCACGCGCCCCTTCACGGCCGTTACCGGTGGCAGCTCCGTCGGTGTAGACGACATGTTCAACATGCGGCTTTTTCGTCGTTGTGGTGGTCGTGATCGCCGTAGTGCGAGTCGTGGTGGGGTTGCTCATGCGACCGCCCGCAGCCTGGGCCGTGGTTGATGTCTTGGCTTGGGCTTTTGTGGTGGTGACAAAATCGGCTGCTTCTTGGTATGTCTCGAATTTGCGAAAGATCGGGTTGCCGAATCCGGTGACCTGCTCCTTGCATTCCGGCCAAGAGGTGTAGACACCTGGTTTTCGACCGCGCTTCACGGCATAGAAGAACCTGGATGCTTTTGGCATGAGGGCCGTAATGGCTCGAATCGAAAGCAGGGTGAAGAAAAGAAAAAGGTTACGTAAGTAGAGAGTATGGTAAACAAATAAGGGATGTAGGTTGTCTTATTATGAACGATGTTGCTGCTTTGAAAAGTGCCGACAAAAAATGGGAATCGATCCGTCGGGGATTCTGCTTGTCTTCTTCCATTTCTTCCTCGCCGCATGAAAAAAATCCCCACGAAGCAACATTGCCTGCGCGTCAAACAGCTACTCCAGCTTGATCCGGAACTATCAGCCGTTATTTATCACCGCGGTGGTGTCCAGTCCTTGAGGGATGATACAGACGTCGAGCTTGACTTTCGCCAGGAGAGCAACTTCTTTTATCTCACAGGTACCCTAACTCGTTATCTCGAATATTCACACACTCTTCTTACACCCCACAATGATGATGTAGGCGTGGAAGAAGCAGGATTCCATGTCGTTATCGACCTTCAGACAGAAACGGTTCACTTGGTACCCCCCACTGTACCCGAGTACGAAAAGCTATGGAAGGGGCCGAGTGACACACCCGCAGCCTTGCTGGAACGATACGATGTGGATACCATCGTCCGCGAAGCCGACCTCCCTCAGCTGCTCGATGCAATCCAGCCTGAACTTATACTGGCGCTCGACATCACCGATATATCTGCCCTAAAAGGCCTGGTCCCCGACGCTACCTTGGACGTCTCGGCCCTGCCTGCGGCTCTACACGAAGCGCGGCTGCTCAAGTTCCCACACGAGATTCAGCTGATTCGTCGTGCTGTTCACATCTCCTCGCATGCTCATGTGGAACTCATGCAGCATGCACGGCCCAAGGTCTATGAGTGGGAGCTCGAAGCACGGTTTCGATGGGCGTGTGCCCGAAACGGGCTGAAATGCCAGTCGTATCTACCCATTGTTGCGTCCGGCCCACGCGCGGCCACCCTCCACTATACCAAAAATGATCAACCAGTTCCCGATACACGACATACCCTTATTCTCGTCGATGCCGGGGGAGAATACAGATGCTATGGCAGCGATGTCACACGCACCTTTCCTGCCTCGGGTGTCTTTTCTCCTGAGGCGAAGACCATCTATAATATCGTGCTCAAAGTTCAAGAGGTAGTGGTTTGGAATGGCGAGGTCGTGTATTAAAGCAATGCTTAGACCATCTTGTCCCGACTCAAACCAGGTGTGCTCTGGTCAGACATGCACTGGCTCGGTGTCCGCATCCTTACCCAGGAACTTATCCGTATCGGCATATTCAAGAAAGCGAATGTCTCCGATGTCCTACTCCTGACACGCGCTTTTTACTTCCATGGTATGCTTGAAGATATATATGCAATATCCACTGCTCATGCCTTTGAGGTTAGGAACGGGTCATTCTGTTGGTTTAGATGTCCACGACGTGGGAGGGTATGTATTATCGCGCGTGCCACACGTATACTCATTCATGACATTATTTGTATATAGGCAGTCAGCGGGTATTTTGTCCCTCCATGGTGCGAGCACCCTTGACATTTCGCGACCGTTAGAAAAGAACATGGTCCTTACTGTCGAGCCTGGATTATACTTCAACGACGTCAGCCTTGCATCCTGGGCCAAGGACGAGAGGTTCAATGCATGCGTGGATTGGGACGTCGTGGATCGATACAAGGTCACGGGCGGCGTGCGTATAGAAGATACGGTGCGTATCACAGAGGACGGGATAGATAACATGACGCTGGCGCCCAAATCCGTCGCAGATATTGAGGCCCTGATGGCCAAGCTAAGGCAGTAAACAGTGTGCCTTCACGAAAAAAGAATCACTTTATAATATCATGGGAGAAGGGGCGAGGGTTTGGTATCTATATATACTACATGGACGTCGGCATTTAATATCTTTACCGCGGCTGGTTCTGATGCACTTGGGCCTCTTGCAGGTTCGTGATATACTCGGTCATCATATTCAGCTGGCCTTGATAGTTTCGCTCAGTACTTGCCAAGAGTTCCTTGGTTTGGTCGAGCTCTTTCTGCAGCCGCTCCGTCTCGGATACGGCCTTTAGCGTGTTTTGACCCTCGGCTGCCAGACGGTCTTTGAGGGTATCCACCATCTTGGCAAAGCGCACAGCCTTGCTATCCGCCACTTGGAGCTAACCAAAGAGAATATGTTCAGATATGTCCCCTGCTACCTATTTTCCCTTTACCTTGTCCGTCATCTGAGCCAGTTGTGCCTCGTAATGCGCTTCGAGCGCAGCCTGCTTGGCTTTCATGTCGGCTTCAAACGCAGCCTGGTCTGGACTAGCTTCCCCTTCATTGTCCTCTTCTTTCTTTGTATCTTCTTGCTTTTGTTGCTGTTCTTCCTCCGACGGGGACTGGTCTTTGGACTCTTCCTCCGGTGTCGACTCTTTGATGATCTCGGGTGCGTCCGTGCCACGGTAGACAAACACCTCGTCATCCTCCTCATCCTCATCCTCATCCTCTTCTGGCTTTTCAATGTGGCCGTTTGGCATCGGGCCCGGCTCGGGATACGGCACTTCTGTCACCGTCTCCGCATCCTTGCCCTCCCGCTTGGGCTGCTTCTTGGGTACTGCCGCCGCCTCGGCCATCTCAGCCCGTGTCGCCTGCAGTTCCTTCTCCTTCTTTTCAATCTCTGCCTCCAAATCACGGTTGGCCTTCTCCAGCTGTCCATTGGCTTTCTCCAGATCACGGTTGGCTTTTTCGAGCTGCTCTATCCGCTCAAACTCCTTTTGCTGTGCGAGTCTGCCTTGGATCTCGGTCAGCTGCGCTTCGAGCGCGGCCACTTGAGTCGCATGTTCGGCCACGAGCTTCTCTTTCTCGCTTTTCTGGCCTTGTAGGTCAGAGGTGAGCTGATCTTTTTCATTTCGGAGCGACTGAATTTGCTCTTGGGGTTCCATGAGTACATGATACTAGAATACCTTCTTTAGTTTACCTTTAGTATCTTCAAGATCTTGGGCCAGCTTTTGGGTTTCTTCTGACCACGTGTCAGCCGCGACTTTGAGTTTTGCGGCGATCTCGTAAGGTAGACCCTTGAGAGTAGTCTAACTTTGAATGAGCCCGCTGGTCCACGCCACACCATCGGAACTTACCTGTTCACGAAGCGCATAAATATAATCCTTCGCCTGGTTTTCTAACATCTCCAAGGCTTCACATGCAGGTATGACTTCAGAGATACGTGGCTATTTGGGAGTAAGATGACATTCCTTTAATTCATTATGACTTACTCTCTCTTCTTGCTCGCGTCCTTCTAGGTCGCCAACCTTGGCAAGTAGGATGGCACGCAGACTGTCCAGTTCGGATCGCAGGTTGATATCGCTTTCCTTGAGGTGATTCTCGTTTTCGTTCAACAGTTGCGATTTCCTTAATGGAATATGAGTACCAAGCACTGAAGCTTTTCTGGTGACCTACTCGGAGTATTCCCGCTTGAGTTGTTCCAACTGTGCCTGGAGATCGGCTTTCTCCTGCTTCAGGGTCATAGTCTGATCGCGCCTATCCTTTTGCGAGGTAGAATTCTCTACCTGCAACTCCTCGACGCGCTTCTCCAGATCGGCAATCTGGGTATGCAGACCTTTGACGTGGTCCGTGTAAATGTGGTTCACTTCGGACAGCTCTTCATGCAGTCGTTCTATACATTTCTGTGTTCGTCACCCAGTCAGCATGTATCATTTTCACTTACCATTTTCCTCAATCTTTTTTGACAAATCGAGGTTGGCTGCGTCGAGAGCCTGCGTACTCTTCTCCAGTTCTTTTTTGACGGCACCGCCGAGGATGGAGAAATGGGAACCTTTCTGGTAGTCTGGCTCAGTCCTCTGTCATCTTTTGAATGTATTGTTGAAACGCACCTGGTCGCTGTCCTGAACAGCTTCGATACGTTTGGTCAGGCGTTCATTATGAAACGCGAGCAGATCTAATTGCTCTTGGAGCTAATCAACCATATAAATATATAGAGTAGTCTACAAGATCCTGTGTACGTACTTTGCGCAGCTCTTTTTCCTTTTCCTTAACGTTTTCGTGAAGCGTCGCATTTCGGGTATCTTTCTACAGGATAGAGGGGTCAGGGGAAGAAATGCAGCATATCATCGATCATACTTTAATAGCATCCTTTCTCAACATAATATGCTGCGCTTTAAGTCTAAAGGTCAAGAGTGAGATTACGCCTTTTCAAGAGTAAGAGTATATACTTTGAATGCTGGTCAAAAAGTTTTTGATACTTTTGGGACAGATCCTCTACGGACTGTGGCATGGAGCCTGTGTAGTCGATGGAAAGCGTGAGTGACAACTCAAGATGGATTGCGCAGAGGATGTGACCATTCTCGGTAGCAATCCTCTACGAAATGAGCACCTCAAAGTGTTATACCTGCGTTCAAGTGGGCATGTTTTGCCAAGAGGCCTTCGCTCATTATGCATAAAGTGTAAAAAAGAAAACCACACCATAACCAAATCGCCTTGAAGACATCGTTAAGTCAGTTCAATTCCCGACCTACCTCTGCACACGCGTGTAGCCAATCGAAAGCAGCTAACAATCACCGATATGCTGGTGGAGTAACCGATATGCTAATTTATATGTAAGCGCTATTGCTCATTTTTCATTTCACGACGAGATATAAGCCTACTACGCCGCAAAAAGGAAGTATACAATACGTATCTCTGTCTCCTGACTATTCCCGTAGCTCCTAACCTGGAACTTTGCTGCTTCTTGGATTCGGCCGAAGCAGGGAACGCGAAACGATCTACTTCTGAAAAAGAAAAGCCTACAAGAGGGTTAGCATCGTAAACGTCCCTCGTTAAAGGTTAGAAGTGTAGTAGCTATTTACGATATATCTCATCAGGGTCGAATTCATGTATTGTTGTGGATTGGTGGTTCTAAAAAGTAAGTACAGTCAGTCGTCACTCGGTCTTCCTTCAGATATATAAATCTCGTGTATAGACTAATTGCCTTACATACAACTCTATTGAAGACGCATCAGTTGGGTAGGCCTCGCTGTTGCTCGGTGTTCATTTTTGCCAACGCAAGGCATGATAAAATCCTGCAGGTACCTCCAGTAACTCGCGCTTAGTATAGATTGATCCATTTTCGTAACTATGGTGCTTCTGAGCATTATTATCACACCATACATTAGTGTGATCTAATTTAAGGCGTAATATTCTTTACTTGCAATAAAAGGCCTTGCTTAGCATGCCTCATTTTCGCTTTTGTTTGACAGAGAGTTCAGCTTCCACCTCTGCTCTCACACGCTCGACGGTCCCCTCTCTTACCATCTGATTAATTCTGCGAGTATACAATCGTTAGACAAGCTCACAGAAGTAGTCGTATTGGCGTTTGAGGAGATTCTTGCAATAGCGCAGTTTGCATAATTGGAAGTACGTGTGCCTAGAACTCGAGTCACCGGCCATGTGTAATAGAGAAAAAGGGGCGAGAGGTTAACTTCTCGGTGTTCTATATTACTCTCTCTAGAAGCTCAAAATAGTCACATGATCCGATCCTTGGCGCGTGATGCTTCTGAATAACATAAAGTAAAACTTCTGTACGGTTGATGATCATTTCATTGTCAGCACTTTCGGTAATGATATCGAATGAGGTATCTACGTATACGTAATATGAAGAACGCAGTCAAGATAAACCTACTCACCATTACTGTTTTTAGGAGGGTAATTAGAAGCCAATGAAAATGTATAGAATATAATGAGGTATGCAAAAAGTGAAACAGTTTAGTATCTACACATGAACGGTTTTCATGGTGACATATGTACAGGAGCGATGTTAGGATGGTATATACGTTCTACCTACTTTTCTTAATCTCCACCTTCAATTTCTTTGATCGGGTTCTCCTTTAGGTATTTAATGAGCGCAGGGCATCGTGTGAGTCCCTTAATTTGGGTGCGTGTCGATTCAATCTTGTCCAGCCAAGGATGCTGTAGCACCTCAGCGATGGTCGGTCGGTCTTGAGGATCCATTGCTAAGAGCTGCCTCATCAAATCAACACCTAAAAAAATATTTCCGCATTCAGCAGGATGATTATGGCGCGTGTGTTTCAGGAGCTACCTTCTTTGCTAATATATTGTAACTCTTTTCCAGCATAGTCTACTGGATTTTCTTCGATGCATCGTAGGGTTTCTGACGGGCTATATTGCGTATACGTATTTACTAACGCAAAACGACTGATTATTTATATCCTCTCGAGAAAGCGCACATAAAGGCTTACCAAATGGATGCTGGCCAGTGAGGCAAATGTATAGCATCATTCCAAGGCACCATATATCAACCTTGTTGGTGAATTTAGGTTGCGTGCTGCCACGGCGCAGAAGTTCAGGTGCAGCTGTTGATAATACCTTTTAGCACATTGTTCCATATTCTGCGTTATATATCACACGTACCATAGAGCTGCGTACCACAAATAGAAGAGAAGAAGTCGTCATTACTGTGCGTGAACTTGGCAAGTCCGAGGTCGACGATCTTCACAATGAGTTTCTGTTTGTCCACCAGAAGCACATTCTCCAACTTGAGATCGCGGTGGATCAGATTGCTTTTATGGAAGAACTAGAGAGAGATAGGTGAGTGTCTTCAGTGTGCAAAGCACATTTACTTGAAACTTACGTAGGTAGCGTGAAAGAGTTGGTCAAAGATAATGCGCACTTCGTCTTCGGTCATGGGGGGCATACAGGTGGAGACATAGTCATGCAGATCACCATCTTGCAAGCTGCTATCATGTCAGTGAGCCTCCTAAACGGGCCAAAAAGACTTACAATTCCATAAAGATATACAATTTGAAATCTTGTTCAACAATTTCTTTGACTTGCATGACGCAAGGCTAAAACAGCAATGAACTTCTATGATGCATACAAAGAAAAATATTGAGACTTACGTGGGGCTTCAGCGCCATGTAAACACTGATTTCCTGCAACAGCGTTTCACGGTATGCATTTTGCTTCTTACGGTCTGGAACGGGCTTGACCATTTTGCACGCGTATAGCTTTTGTGTTTTCTTGCATTTCACTTTTCTCACAAGACCACACCGGCTATCGCCAATGATATCTTGGAAATCGTACAATTGGTTCACATTGACCTGATTTTGGGGTGAGTGATTAACAGTGCTTCGTTGTGCATGCATATCTTACGTCAAAGATGAGCTTGATCCTGGGGATGCGGATAATCAGTTTGACGGCATCTACAAGTCCAAGAGAATAAGCAAAAAGGGCAATGAATGAATCAAGGACCTATACCCGCAGTGCCAGGCGGGGCGAACTGGATAGCGTCGCCGTCATTGAGCTCCTGCTCAGTTCCTCCGGTGAGCTTTTTATCGTTCACCCATGTCCCTTTCATGCTGCATAATGACGAGATCAGTACTTGAAGTAAGAATATGGCGTTGAAATCAGGCCACTCCTGTCACTGACTCACCTTTCATTGCGGACAAAAAAAGCTTGTCCTACGCCGGGCACCTTTCTGTGCATCCTCTAACCAGAAGGATTAGGCTCGATGGTAAGATCCAGGTACACATACATGATATATGATGCAGTGTTGCTTCTCGAGATAGGGACATGTCGGTCTAAGGACACAGTTCAGCATCCACGGTCACATGAAGATCTTTATCTAATGCCTACCGGATATCATTCTTTTTTGCGGTACCAACTGTGTATCCGGATGGGAACGCTTGCCGTAGTTTATGCTGAGGGTGGTCGAGGATGCGCGTGAGCGCGATAGGTTTGAGGGCTTCGGGTGGGTTGGCGTGGATATACACCCACCGACCGGACGGCGACTCTTCCACCCCTCCAAGCCGCGATCCTGCAGGCGGATCAGAGAATGTAAAGACCCGCATGGCGTCTTTTTGCGTGTTCCACCACCCAATCGTCTGCTTCCTAGTCTTTTGGCTGCATTGCCGGCTCAGGTGCCTGCCGCGTAGTTGTGTCGGTAGTGTTTTTTTCTCGACTCGTCCATTGCGAACTTCAGCGAGTTCCTTTGACTTTTTGCGAGAGGTGCGTTTCTTGATTGCGGAATTGGCAATGATTTCGCCTGGGTTG
>VAFG01000345.1:0-11963 GCA_013461545.1 Syncephalastrum contaminatum | reverse complement strand
CATCATGCACAGGGCGTCCTCACACGCACAATATGCACATCGGCACCCATGCTCATACACAGATGTGTAGGCAGGTTCACGGACAGCAGTGCCCGGTCCGAAGCGTATGTCTTTTGTTTATAACCCTTGCCTTACTTCATTACTTTAACGTAACTATGTACCGAGAAAAAGAATGGATTAAGTGATATTCAATGAGCTATATATCATTTGATCGCACATATCGGATATAATTAGGCAGAGGTATGACTTACGTGCTACATTAAGCATACGGACGGTCTGCATTATATGTGTTTTATGATAATTTGCAACCGAGGAATGCAGTTGAACCGAAATATTTGACGCTTTGTCCATGACGTTCGGCAATTACAATGAAATGCACATTAAACCACAAGCGAAGCTTTAGGCCATCGAAGCCTTGCTTCGTCGTAAGGAAGGACGATTCGACACTGCAGGGTAAACAAAACGACACCAAGGCCTTCATTCATGCCGATACGCTTCTGTTAACCATGGTGCAAGGTGTGTCACAGGGGCGGTGATGTTGGCGATCTGGTTGGCGGTGATGGCGACTTAAGAGAACTGCTCGCTTCTTATTCTGTAAGCGACTCAAATCGTCTGTCTAATCCATATCATTAACTTGTCGAGATATCCATCATAACCCTGTACAGATTCCAGGCATGCTAAGTTTTGCGATTTATAATAAGGGACACACTTTCCGGTAGTATAAGGGGAGTGACTTGCGCGTTTCTTAATATTTGAAATGTCCATCTGAAGTATCTACACGTCTGTCATATGTATATCTATGCTGCTATTATTCTATATCGCTTTCTTGCCTGTCCTTTCACCCATTGCTTCTTGATGACATGTATATGGTGCCTTATGTATACAACGGATAAAATCTATCTATATATCGCTATGAAATACTTTCACAATACTACCGATTTTGCGTCTTTCTCGCACTTTACTTACCTCCACTTGTCGGCGTGCAAACCCCAATCTGCTGTAAACTCTGGGCAATCTCACTGCATGGGTGAAAATAAAAGCAGGAGGTATAAGCTCCTATTTCCGGTATAGCACCGTTCTGACTATCTCACTGATGTATGTATGTAGATCATTCATCCCTAGTGAGGCTCCTTTTCCCTTGTATTTCAGTTTTCGATCTCATCAGTAGTAGGTCTTTTTTCTTTTCTTCAAAGGTGTGCCAATGAGGAGTTTAGGGCCTCGATTCAGCAAAAAAGAAAAAAAAAGCTATAAAAAGGGTAGCAAGTTGCGTTATTATATCAGTATAAAATTAACATGCGCTCCATCCTTTTCTTGACTATTACGGCCATCATCTGTCTTTCCAGCGCAGTATGACAGTCGCAGCGCGAATACATAAATACTCTATAGGTTTTTTCTGTTCTGCGCCTTCTGATTTTTGACATGTGCTGTATCCAAGCACTTCTAAATGTCTACTCTCCCTCGCCGCAAAGCCCGCAAGTGGACAGTGATGGATAATGAAGGCTGTGTTATCAGCTGCACGTTCCGCATGGTGATCATCTTCTTCAAGCATATCAACCAGACGTACAGGCCAGAATTGAAGTCAACCAACGCTACTCCACGAACGGCGTCTTGACGTCTCTCAAATAGGACCCTTCGTAAATCGCATATCTCCAATTAGCACAACTGTGTACGAAAAGAAAACCGAATATGAGCTACCCACATGCCTCTTGATGCACGCTCAGTTTGGTTTCTTATCGTTCTGTCGAGAGCGCCGTCCAGTCGCAGCGGCTGACCGAAGGGACACTGAACAGGGTCTGGGCTCAGAGTCTTGCATGGGCCATTTCCTAGGACCATGCAGACTGCACTTCCGGCAAATGCAGTATTGACGACCGGCCGAATGCACTAACCTGAGACCTTACGCTGCGGTTCCCGGCATCTCATTGTATTCTGGGACTGGGGACTCATTTGATTTGTCTAGGACTAAAGAGATCGACCAGACATTCTCGCATATAGCACGCTCATCAGGCTACCAATACGGTACCTTTTAATACAATAGCCATACATCTCGACCAATTTTGAGGCGATAAACCTCCCGGATAAAATTTAATAAGTAGACCAAAACGAAACGACACTACAAAATATCATTTACTAAGATTTATTAACGGCAGACGGGTTGAAAGTTTCGAATCAGCTGGTTTTAGCTCTGAAAGGCCGTAAATCTGGCTCAAATAGCGGAAGTCTCTACCCTAAACATATGTACATATTTAGCATCTCATTTGATTCACTGAAATAATAGAAAAAAGTTCACTAGTAAGTGACAGCAGTTAACCTCTTATTTTATCGACTTGCAGAATCGACATAATGAGTACCTTCTCTTCCTCACACGGGCTTCATTTTACAGAGAACCAAGATAAAAGCACGGACTCACATGAAGTCGTCTATGTAGTCAAAATAACCTTTCAAACAAACTACAGATTTAAGAGTGTCATCAAGCCATAGCCTATGGTAGTGACGCAAAGCATGGAGAAAATACTCGCGGGTACACCATTCCGGATAAAGTCCTTTGTGCTCAGGTACGGCTTGCCGAGTTCGTTTTCTTGCGAGATGGCATTCATGTTGGGGAAACCAGATACAGGGAGGCCCATGGCAACGGAGCATACGAAGGCAGTACCCTACAGTACGAATTAATATCTCGATGAACCGAAAAAAAGGTATGTTTGCTATACCATGACGAGCACACGGGGATGAGGATCCGGCATTTGTGCACCTACTTCAGCCACGATGGGCAAAATTATAAGGGCAGCCACGGTGTGGCTGATGAACGTTGCAATGACGAGAACGAGCGCACTAAACACAAACAGGACCTGCAATGGCGTGAAGCCAGTAACCCATGCTTGAATATGGGTCGCAATGGTGTGCAAGAGACCGGAGCTCTGTACGGCCTTGCCCAGCGCGATACCGCCCATGGCGAGCATAATGACGCTCCATAAAAAGTGGTTAAAGTCGTCCTTGTTCAGCAGACCCGTACCAAAAAAGGCGACCAGGGGAAGGATCGCAATTACTCCCATATCACCGAGAATGGTTTCAAAGGAATGCGCCAGGCACCACAAGACAATTGTGACAAGCGTGACAAGAATAACAAAAAGCTGCTTGAACGTGATGGGGTCGCGCGAGGCGCGGATCTTGTGGATTTGTGGCGTATGCTTCTCGGGCTGGTAGTTGTAGAGCAGCCAGAGCCATATCATGCAAGTGCCCACCAGGCAGAGCGGAATTGCGATTGCAAACCACTCGGCCCAGGAAGGCGGAGGTGTCATGTTTTGGATAGCAATAATGTTCTGCGGTGAGGAGATTGGGGACGCAATACCGCCTAGATTGGAAGCCAACGCGATGCCGAGGATCAAGCATGATCCAAAGGAGGAGTCGACCGGGAGAGTGCGCAGAATGGGCTGAATCAAGGAGAAGCAGAGGACGGGCGCAGCGACATTGCTGATCCACATACTGGCCACAGTGGCGACTAACATATTGACGAGCAGGACACGGCTCGGACGCGTGCCGGCGCGGGAGAGCACGAACGTTGCCATAGCCTTGGCAATGCCATACTTGCTTAGTGCGCCTGCAATAGCAAAGCCGCCGAGCAGGAGCATAATTACAGGCGAAAACATGCTGCTAAAAACGGCGCGCGTGGCTTCGGGCGCGGTCAGTCGCACACCTTCATCAGATCGCATCACACGCAATATGATAGTCAGGGCAGGTACCAGCATAGCGGTTGCAAATAGGGGCATGACCTATTCTGGATTAGCATTCCAAATATTCCCATAGCTATGTTCTTACCTCTGTGGCCCAGAGTATACTCGCAAAAACAAGGATCGCCAGGCACCGGCGTTGCTCAACTTCCGGGAAGGTCTCGACCTGGAGCAATATGCCAAAGACAGCCAGGCTAGCCAGGAGGAAGACGATATGCAGGATCTGCGCGCGGTCAATCTGCACCGTCCCGAGCAAAGGTAGATGGAGCACGACGGGATGCGCTGCATGCAGGCCCACACTCTGGATTTGCCGCTCCTGCCCGATCATGTCGCGCCAGACCGTGTTCCGTTCCCAGACAATCCGCTCGCGGAGGTGTGACTTGAGCTCATCCACGGCCAGATCCAGGTCCTTGTGGTCCGTCAAACTGCAGTAGGCCTTTTCTGTACGTTGAATACGAGCACTAAGCTTTTGTTTCGTCATGGTCCGGAACGGATACGCCTTCATGACGTGATTGGTTGTATAATGCCGCTTGACCTCACTATTCGTGATCTTGTCATACTTCTTCAGAATTTTGGCAAACGCAGTCCCATTCAGAGCCACGAACGACTTCAGCTCAGAGAGGAGGACAAAGAGATCAACAACACGCCGGCGGAGAGCTTCGCTGTCCTCAAATAGGGTTTCGGGGTCTTGATCATGCGTGTTCTGCGAGATAATGTTGGGTGGTAGCGCGTCATCGCCTTCGAGGAGAAATTCTCGGCGTGGAAAATCCGAGGTACTACGCGACCGTGTGTGTCGATGGCGTCGAAATGACGGCGGAGGATGCTCCTCCGGTTGTGATACGCCCTCGTCCTCGACACCGCGGTCGACCTCGGTCATGATATTGTCCATGGCCTCGTACAGCTCGGCCTCCTTCTTGGCATAGAAACCCACGATACGTTCCAGCGCTTTGTCGAGTGCGTGGATGAAACGGCTATTGTCAATGTCGATGGCGTTGTCATCAAAGAGAGCCGTCTGCTCGGTCGCATTCTCATAATCATCTCGCGCGTGGTAGGTCGTGACACGGTCACGCTCAGTTGAATACACGAGTTTTTTGAGATTGGAGTACCTGTGTTTTTTGTAAATGTTTTAGGCTCGACTAATTATGTAATACATACGGCACATAGTATTCTGCCCAGTCAGGCACGGCATTAAATTGAAGTTGGTGTGAAAACTTCATGGATAAAGGGAAAAGAACAGGGAGAGAATGAGGATGATGGAAGAGCAAGAAGAAATGAAAAATAACAAGGTGCGCTTTTCCTGCCACACAGCCAAAGGCGTAATGGCGTCTTTATTGTTTCTTGTACACCTTTTCCTGCTTGCCTTGCTTCAGAGCTGCAAGTCTCGCAGCAGTAAACAGAAAATCACTTAGCCTACATCGACGATAGAACACATACACACAAACGCGGGTGAGTCAGGAACCTTCCACAGAGAACATGTGCAAACACGGGTGTACACACACACTATTTTTTACATAGATATTTACATACCTATTCAGAAAGACACCGGCGCTCTCATCACAAAGATGGTCTCGAACCAATGGTTGGACCTGTCTCTCGGCGCGCCGACACACCGATCGCGCAACGTGCAGACTCGCAGAGGCACGTCCACCGGACTACAACGTATCGCGGTAAGTGGGACACGCTCTTCACATCCATCTATATACATACAGGCAAGATGAATTGGGTCAGACGCGGCAGCATCTCGTCCATCTCATCAATCCACTTTTCCAATTGTGTGACACGGCTTCCGTCGGCATCAAACTCAGTGCGGGCTTGCAAAAGAGAAGAAATAAGCAAAAGTGCATGTCTGTTTACGGGCGCTTACCCAATCGAGTTTCGTTGGAGTGCTCACGAGGGGTCGCAATGTTGGACCCCACATCTTGCAAGCAGCATTGGATCTGCAGGTTATACAAGTCAGTGAGCTTCTTATTTTTCATAGAACTGGCGTTTTACCCATTCGAGTTGTTGGCTGACGGATTCCAACACCGCATCTTCCTCGCAGAATGTCATGGCCATTCTAAACACAATATCAATCAAAGCAAAGCAAATGATGGAGACAACGGAAGGTATCTTACCCAATGTTGGATGTCAGCTCATCGGTCGTGCCTTCCAATGAATGAGTCAGACTGAATGGATTGTAGAGATAAGTTCTTCTTTACCCAAGGCTTCGAAAATGATGTCATCCTTGTCGCGGCGTTCGCCGTTGTATAAGCTTGAGGTTCCTGCACACACGGATACACATTCATTCTAAATTAGGTTGTGTGTTGGCGTATGTATTCTTTTTTATTTAGTATGCCTTTGTCGCCTGTCTTTGTGTAGATTCTCATAATGTCGCTGGAACGTGTCTTGGAAAGAAAAGCAGAAGAAAGAAGAAAGCGTGATGGGCAGTCACTGGGCTTCTTTTCCTTGATTTTACCATGCCACGCGTGGCGCGACTGCAGCGATTCGTCAAATTACGCCCATCTCGCCGCTCCGGGGCGCTTCCGATCGTCCTAGCTGCGAATCAGTCTGTTCTTGACACACTTCACCAAACAGTGGCCTTGCCCTGGTGGGCTACTATTGTGGGCACTACATGTGCTCTCCGTAGCACATTTACCCTTCCCATTGCAGTTTACCAGCAGCGTAGTGTTGGTAAAATGATCCAGCTCGCGCCCATGGTCCAAAGCTGGGCAGAGACCCTCAAAGTACACGTCGCAACCGAGGCTAAAGAGGCTGGCTGGGACTACAAGAAGTACCAGCAGGAGCTCCAAAAACAGGCATGACCATTATGCGCCCTCAAGCCAGACTTATTAAGACGCGTTCAATAGTATCGAGCCAAAGTGAATCAACTCTATTCTGATCATGGCTGTGCACGGTGGAAGCTACTCATGCTGCCATGGGTGCAGATGCCTCTCTTTATCTCGATGTCTTTGACTTTACGCCACCTCTCAGGTTATCCGCTGCCATGGTACGGTCAGCTGGCGGATGCACCTGCACCCGGTCTGACCGAAGGCGGCCTTGCCTGGTTCACTGACCTCACTCTTCCGGACTCTACGTTGATCTTCCCCTTTTTGATTGGTGCTGGTAACCTCATCAATGTTGAGGTAAATACTTGAATTGGATTTAGCATGCACGAAGTTAAGGCAATCTACATAGTTGAACGCATATTACGCACGACAAGGCCAGCAAACACGCACCCAAAAAATACTGACCAATGCATTTCGATGTCTGTCCATTGCCTTTATACCCATTGCAGCCCATGCGCCCATGGCAATCGGCCTCTACTGGTTCACTTCCAGCTGGTATAGCGTGGCTCAGAACATCGCTTTCCGGATACCTACATTTCGGCAGCGTTTGGGTATGCCTTCTCTCCCAAAGCCTAAGCCCAGGACGCCTGAGAAAATGGGATAAAATAAATAGATATACATCTACTCTGTTTAATCTTCTTGAATCTTCTTGTATTTCTTCGTCGTTATGGAAGAATTTGCCTGTAGGTTCACATACGGCAACTATGAGCCAGAGGCTTGTCGTAAAGATCTTATTCAGATATAAAGCAATGATTTACAACCTCCTAACATACGTAAATAGCATACAAGTGACCCTGGTACTGTTCGGTTCACATTATTTTAAGGATTTCTATTAGGGTGGGAAAGATGAAGACCTGTGAGGCATGGGAGCAGGTTGAGGAATCGTAAGGTCGCCCTTTTTGAAAGGCTGCAGAGGGCAGTCGGGTATCTTTATCTCCTTGAGCCCTCGTTCCTTGTCAAACAGACCCCAGTACGACTCTCGCGTCTCGTTGAACATGTCTGCCTTCCATGGCTCGTCCTTGAACTCGAACCAAAAGTAGGGCAACCCGCGCGCATTGGCTTGGCACACGAATGTATCGAGCAACGTTTGCTGATTCTCTACTGAGGGAACGGCTGCCTTAACCTTGCCGTTTTCTGGGTAAGTGGGCCAGCCAATCTCGCTAATTACGGCTGCCTTGGCTTGCGTCTGGTTCTTGGCAATCAGCTCAGGCGAGTCCCTTGCGAGCAACATGGTCGGGTACTGGTCGACGTCATAGAAGTATTGAAATGTCCAGTTGGCGGCATCCTTGGGAAGCGTACCGGCAAAAAAGGGATGGACATTGTCATATACGGCGTCTTCATGCGGGATAATGTACTTGAGCTCGTTAATTTCAGTCGTGAAAACAGGGATGTGCGGATATCCGTGTTCCTGCATATTGTTCTTGACATCCTTGATCATGGATATCAGCTCCGTGCTTGTCACCTGACGCCGAAAGATGGCTAAACAAACATATGTATCAACCAAAGCGCATGTTTTTATCTGTTTTTTCCTTACCTTCGTTTCCGACGGAGACGCCAATGATACGGTCGCCGCCATGCTTCTTTATCAGCTTCCACAGGCTGTTGTATTGCCGTTCGTATGTGGTCGCGTTACCATCGACCCAGATTGTGAGGAGAACGCCCATGTCAATCTTGAGCATGTCCAGGCCATGCATGACTAGCTCCGCCTGGTTGCAGTCCATGCCATAGAGACGGATCCGCGGCGTGAGCTGATAGAGGAGCTTCAGATCTTCAATCACGTCCTGCTGAGTTACACCACATCCTTGCTCGAGCTGTGTGCCGATGGGCGTGTAATCCATACCCCAAAACGAGCGGTTGAGACGGCTATCCCGTATCAGAGTTGTGTTGCTTCCTCCTGTAGGTGAGGGAGGCCCGCCCGATGCCGGCAAACGTGCTTTCTCCGGATCCCCATCCTCGTCGTCGTTATAACCGCTTAGGTTCTTGATGACATGCGGCAGCAATATCAAACAAGCAATGATGCCCGCCAACAATATGATGACACAACCTTTGATGCAGTAGGTCAACTTGCGGCTTCCACGGCCACCCTCATCCATCTCAGGTGGGGGTATAGCAGCCAGAGTAGCGGCAGTGCGTGCATTCGTGTTTGCAACATAGGCTTGATCTATAGGAATTCTGGCATCGCCCCCACCACGGTGATAATAGGCGGCTGCTTTTTCGTCTTCGATCGAGTGTCTGAACATGTTTGTTTGAAGAAAAAGGTTTGTATGCTTTGGCGACGTTTTTTCCGTATTTATAAGGTTGCTTAAATGTGCGAGACATCCCGCGGGAAATTATTATAAGATCAAACGTCTGTGGAAAGCATTATCCCTCTTTGCACCCAGTTCCGCTGACTATCTCTCAGTAAGTATTGATATAGACAGAAGTCTATATGATGCTATGTATAGGAAATATGGTATATCCGAATCCGCCTGTTGATGATACAGAGATCAACGCTCACTCTTGAATAAACAAAAGTGGTGACGAAGGTCATACGCTGACACTGGTGTCCACATTGTTCTAGAATGTGTGTATTCAAGACAAGAGAAGTTTCAGATATCAGGAAATTGGCATGGAAAAGGTGTCACTCAAGTATATAGATTTGCTGCAAGATAAAAATATATATTTTTTAACAAAGTAAAGATGCTCGTGATGAGCGCACATAGATGTGCATATACGTCATGCTGGGAGAGGAGCAATAGCTAGTAATGCAGTTACAGGGACTTTTCACGAGTATTATATATGATCAGCAGAAAGACGTGTATAAAATTAGGCATAAATTGTAAGTGCAATAGGAGCCTATCAAAGGAGAATGAGCTTGTCTACGCAAAAAAGACATATACCGCATTGAAACAATATTATGAACGTCATATAAGTATGGCTCTCTCTGTTTCGTGTTTTACGGGCAATTTATGCACGGTTGTATTGCATCAGTATGATACGATCTCCAGCGTATCATTCAATCTTTGACGCATCAAATAGGCTCCTCTTCGTCCACGATGTTCAAAGTACGAGCCTGACTGTATCGAGCGTAGCTCTAATCGTATATTCTGCTATTTCTCAGGCATAATGGAGTAGAGCGAGCAAGTACTTTCGCTACTTTTGACCAACAGCATGTTGTAAAGCATCTAATTAAATATGGCAGGTGAGGAAATTCGGGGATAAACGAGCTATAAAATCATGAAGCTATAGGAGACTCTGATCCCCAGATCTTGTTCAGGGTCTTTTCATTCAAGTGCTGCAACTGGATGGCGCTCTCGAGAGAACAAATAAGAGAGCAAAATGAAAGTGCATCAAGAGGTTTGTGAGCGTCCCGTATTTAGTGTGCTTTTTCGTACGTTTTGAGATATGGCACTACTCGGGAGCCCTGTATGAGAGACGTAAAGGCGTCATTCCTGGAACTGGCTTGGTTGACTTTAATTTTGATTTGTACTCCTGGCCGATACGCCTGAGGAAGATGATCACCATGCGAAACGGGTAGCTAATAACACAGCCAGCATTATCCATCACATCTTGATGTCTTTTTGCTACCTCGCATTGTCGGATCGCCCTTTCTTACGACGAAGCGAGGATTTAATGGCGAGAAAACTTGGATTGGATATAATAGAGAAGTACCGTACAAAGTATTATATACTTGTACCCTTGACCAGCTTACATGACATATCCTATATCTGTGAACTCAATACTGTGCGTTTTGCGCACCAAAAAGTGGTCACTGCACACAAAATCGTTTACAAATAGTTCCTTTGGTGTATATGGCATTCTTGGGCGACTTTTTGCCGTCGCAATCAAGCGCGTATTTAGGATGATGCGCCATACGTTTTGGTGTGATGACACTTCCCAGATTTTGCGTTATATATCCGAGTAGCCAATATAGGACAACCTCTAAAAAGGACCAATATGCACGTATCATATAAAAACACCATTACGAAAGAATGGAAAATGCCGTGAATGTTCCCTAAACCGCGTGTATGTATGCGATTATTGTCGACCTTAATCAGCCACAACGAGGTTGCACCTATTGTGAGGCTGTATTGTGGCTGAGTGGGACATTAACAAGTTATCGTCATGACGCGTTACACAACAACGGCCATCCGTCCTTTACCTTCCGCCAAGAAATATGGAGGGCGTCAGCATGATATTGTAAGAGTGCACACGCGGCATGAACTTAAACACTGCGCCTCCCTTTTACACTACACGGTAATAATGTCATCATTTTCCGTAGTTTGTATTTCAGTATTTGGTCGGATGACCCTTTATAATATGGTAAGCTTTACTTGGACTAATGGAAACAGAATACGTGTGAGCTTACGAAAAAAAAGTACTACTCTCCACCACCTACCAGCATCTTCAAGAACTCCTCATAGTTGATGACGCCGTCACCGTCCCGGTCAGCTTCCTTAATCATCGCGTCCAACTCGCCTTGGGTTAGGTTCTCACCGACCGACGTCATGACGTTACGCAGCTCTGAGGCAGAGATAAAGCCGTTACCGTCCTTGTCAAAGACTTGAAAGGTTTCTCTCAGTTCTTTTTCCGTATCCGACTTGTTACTGCGACTAAAGGACGAAATGTGATAAAAAAAACAAATAAGAGGTAAGAAGAAGGTAGCCGCCGCTTCGTCATCTACGTACCCCTGGAGCATAGTGAGGAACTCATTAAAGTCAATAGTCCCGTTGCCATCTGCATCCACCTCCTGGATCATGTCCTTCAGCTCACTTTCTGAGGGCGCCATGTTGAGTGACTTCATGACTGCTCCTAGTTCCTTGGAGTCGATGAAGCCGTTGCCGTCCTAAAGAAACTATCAGCTTCGTTTTCCGGTTTTCTGTAAACAGCTACCTTGTCAAAGAGGTCAAAGGAGGCCTTGTATTCGGAAATTTGCTCGGTAGAGAGTTGATCAGACTGTGGACAGAGTACCAGTTAGATAGCGTGAAAAGTCGTGTTTTCTACTCACCATAGTTTCAAAAGAGGAGAAAGGAGAATGGAAGAGAAAGAAAAAGGAAAAAAGTTCGCCTGAGGCAAATCGTTCGCGCCGCATGCAAGGTGACACAATTATGATTAGCGGGTCCCTCACGCACGCCAGCGGGACAGCTGCGCTGGTACATTGTTTTCCATACGCTCTCTTTGGAAACACTCATCGACACGTGGTGAAGTCTTTCGCTCACCTCTATATCGAGATATCGAGATATCCCATTTGAAGCCTCTGACGCCGTTGCTACGTAACATTACGTTAAATATAGGATTGACAGAAAGCACAAGTAATGACTACAAAAACATACGTTTCGGACCGGGCACTGCTGTCCGTGAATCTGCCTACACATCTGTGTATGAGCATGGGTGCCGATGTGCATATTGTGCGTGTGAGGACGCCCTGTGCATGATG
>VAFG01000344.1:322270-345988 GCA_013461545.1 Syncephalastrum contaminatum | reverse complement strand
TTGCACCTTGGATACTTTTTGCAAATCAGCTTGGATACTTTTTGCAAATCAGCTTGGATACTTTTTGCAAATCAGCTTGGATACTTTTTGCACCTGAGCTTGGATACTTTTTGCTTGGAGGTTGGATACTTTTTGCTTGGAGGTTGGATACTTTTTTACACCTTGGATACTTTTTGCACCTGAGCTTGGATACTTTTTGCTTGGAGCTTGGATACTTTTTGCACCTTGGATACTTTTTGCAACTCAGCTTGGATACTTTTCTGCACCTCACCATGGATGTTCTCTCCCTCCCTCCCTCCCTCTCTCTCTCTTTTTTTATTTTTTTATTTTTCAATACAGTATGTTAGATTATTAAAGTTGCTCTCTATTGCGACATTTATCCAAGCATTTATGGGAGTGCCAATCAAAACCTCTAAAGTCACTTAGCTTTAAGCTACAAGATGCTTCGGTGATTCTCGTCATCAATGTCTCCTTTTTCAAGAATCGATTACGCTTCACTTTGCTCTTGACAACTGACCAGAATTGTTCAATTGGATTGAGTTCTGGAGAATATGGGGATAAATAAGCTCAACGATAACCTCGGGACTCAATGTAGTTGGCTATGTCCCCGCGCGTATGGATGGGGGCATTGTCCATTACCAGGTAATTCCCCTTCATGTGCGGGTATTGGTCCATTTCATCCATTGTTGCTTTCAGATAACTGATGTAATTCCTGTTACCGTCCCTTTGTTTATATACCCAGTCATCTCCCCTCGCTTTCTTTTCCTAGCTGGTGGCCGTGGGAGCCTTAGGCTGCATTTAATTAAACCAGCTGCAGATATGGCACCCAGATGGTGGTTGTCTGTGCCCGAGTTTTTGGCACCGTAATAACGGCAGGTGAACCTTTTCGTGACCAGGCCATGCTTCGCTTCATGTTAATGTGGAAGGCTGATTCATCGAGAAAGACACAGTTAGTAATGAAATCCATGTCCGTTTTTTTCCCAAGTATGAACCCAATCGGGGCGTTCTTGGATCTTTTCTTCGCTGTTTCGGTCTACTGGTTGAAACCGAGCTTTTTTGAGAGACAAGTTGCAGTGTTTTCTCACAAAATCAAACAAAGTACTTTTGGATACTTTTAATTCTGTGAATGTTTGCTTTAACTTCTTCATTACTTCGTCTAGAACGACTGAAGGATTCTCATCAATGCACTCGAGAATAACGTTTTTGTGATCTTCATGGAGAATATGTGGACGACCAGTCTTTCTCCGTTTCTCAAAGATACTGTCAGGATCCTTATCGTACTGTTTAGCCCATTTCTGTTCTGTACGAATTTGAATCCCAAGCTGTGTTGCAGCAGCAGCCGCACTCAAGCATTTCTCAAACAACAGCTTGAAGAACCTCACTTTGTCCTGATCAGAATAGCGCGTATAACTTCGCTTCACTGATGTTTCCCTCATTTTAACATCACCATGAGGCTTTACAACTTCCTTTTCTACCTGCATTGCTTCTATCTCTTTCTTGCTCTCTAAAGGCAATTGAGCTAAATATTGTGTATGAGGACTCAACGTTTCAAGACGAAACTGTTCCTCATCAACAATATAGTCCATTGGTTCAGGTCTGCCATATTCGTCCACGACAGAAACTTTCCCATTTTCAAATAAGAATTGAATGTTCATTATTTATAATTTCTGATGTAATTGTGAAAAAGAAATAAAACGAAGATAAGCACATGGCACGCTCTTATATACCCAGAAAATGCCGAGACTTGGTCTTACGAATTTACATCTCGTACAACACGAATTTCTGTTCTGGACATCAGGCGAATTTATTTTCCACCAGGGCGAATTTATTTTTCGTACTATTTGAATTTTGTTCTCGTCCTCAAGCGAATTTACTTCCCGGAAAGAGTGTATAGGTTATGTACTTATTCTTGCCTTGCAACCGCGGATCTTGGTTCACGATGGTGCTACATGCGTACGTGCTTACCATGCAGAAATGTCAGCCGGTGTGACGTCAAAATAGCCAGTCAAATGGACACTGGGACTCGCGTGGTTTACACGCTACTGCAACCATGCTGACCCGTAAGAGCCATTACAGTATTTGGAAATATCTCCTTGATGGAATGATACACGGCGTGTTATTCTGCGTTTTCTATAAAGTCAAGTGTAACGCCCAACACCCAGTCAGAGAAGTATTTGAGGGGGCGTGGTCTGTATAGTTTAGCTTAAATCAGTTGCTCAGACAAACAGTAAGGGTCACAACACTACCTGTCCGACAGAGGCGCCAGGCTGATTCTCTCTATAATAAGAGGCGTTTTGCCTAAGGCTCTGATACAGGACATCCCCTTCTTTTTTTTCCACCGCTTTATTTGTCGGACAAAACCAGCATGCTCGATGTTACCCGGATCCTCTTGTTGGCGAGTGCTGTCTGTGCAGCCGCAGGTGCAGCCGCACCTCAACACGACATGATATGGCTCTCGCGGCACATGGCGACCAAGTCGCAATATACACCGGGCAAGGTAGACACGATCGGGGACGACTACAATGTCGAGCAGCTCCAGCTCGTGGTGCGCCACGGTTCGCGCTTTCCCTCGGACGGAGACACGTCCGATATCGCAGCGGTGCTCAAGAAACTTGCGCGTGGCACAAATAAAACGCTGGCGTGGGTCCACGACTTTGACAATGTCTACACACCGTCACGCTCCGGAATACTCGATCTGAACGGCCAGCGGGAGGAGTACCTGCATGGAGAGCGGGTGGCGGACCAGTTTCCTGGGTTGGTGAGCCACGTGGTCGATAGCCAGGGTGCTCTGACAGGCCTGTCATCATACTGTTCCTGGTCACAGCGCACGTCCCAATCCGCAGTTGCATTTTTGACGGGCCTCTTCAACAAAAAAGTGACACACCAGGTGCCGTTCATGGGCTACGTGCTGACGCAGCCGCAGAACAATGACTCTCTGATTGCAGTGGACGACAATTGCCCGGCATGGGATGCGCAAGCCAAGAGTAACGAGACTGAGATATACAAGAAGCGCGCGCTTGCCCCGATCGCCACCCGGCTCAGTCGCGATCTAGGCGTGGATCTGGATGCGGATGACGTCGCCACCATCTATACGGGGTGCGCCTTTGAGATTTCTCATCGACGCGATGCATCCACGTTTTGTACGCTCCTGACACGCAAGGAGGTGGAAGTGGCGGAATACCACGAGGACCTGGATTACTATTACAAGTACGCGTATGGCCGTGCGCTGAATGACCAGGTTGCGTGCGCGCTCGCTCAAGACCTCGTCCAGGCCATGGACGACGTTGTAAACAACAAGGAGGGTGCCTATCGCATGACGCTCAAATTTGGCCACACGCAGACCGTTGTGTTTCTCGAGACGTTCCTGGGCCTCTTTCATGACGCAAAACCGCTCGTGGCCAATGCGTCAGAAACAGCCATCCAGGCGCGTACGTTCCGGACATCCAATATTGCGTCGTTTGCTTCCAACGTGGGCTTGCAATTGCTCAGTAAAGGCAAGAAATACTATGTGCGGGTGGTGGTGTCGGAAACGCCTGTGATTTTGCCCGGTTGTAATGCTGAGGTATGCCCGTATGCTCTCTTTCGTAAGGTGCTGGACTCGCGCCTGCAGTGCAGCTTCCAGGACGTATGCCAAAAGTAGTAAACTGGAGAATAAATCATGTATTGTACGCAAATACGACAACTTCCTTTATTGCTGTGCATGTCTTCCTTTTTCTGATTTTTTTCCTTTTAATCTCCCGTGTACCATTTCTTACCAAGGATCTTGCCATGGTGAGCGTTGCAGTTGCTGAATGCAGACTCATGCTAATAAGCATTACAATGTCAAGACGGAAGAATCGCCACGAAAGAAGGCGCGAGTGCGTAAACAACCGACAATAGTGGATTCGGGGATCCATCTCCTTGCGTCACCCAACGTGCCCGCTTCAGAAAACGTTGGCTGTGGTATGTATTTAGTTATGCAGCGTGTATCACACCTTTGTATTGAGAGCCTGTAACATAGTCTCCCTGCGGGACTTGATTGGATGTGTAAGACGTATCAAGGAGCAGATGCGTAACGTGTTGACTGAAAAAGGGTATATTATTACTAGGACGACTTGGAGCGGATGGTGCAAATCAATTTTACGGTGGATCTGGATTTCCTGATGAACCATATGCATCCCAGCACACGTGACACAATCCCTGTTACCGTTGTTCACGGCCATCGATTTCCGGAAAGTAGGGAAAGAATTCGGGTACGACCATCCCACTTGAACCTGATTTTAAACGCTCACGCTCCCCTGATCATCATAAAGACACAAGCCCAGCACTATGCGAATGTCACGCTGATCCAACCTGAGCTCAAAAACCAATATGGTAAAGACTTGAATCAACTACGCCATAAACAAAAATACAGGAACTACTTGTCTAAGTAATCCATGCTAGGGACCCATCATACCAAGGTAGACTCCATATCCATACCCCGATTTTCTGTATGAAAGAAGGTAACACATATAGAAGACCATGCTCTTATTCTTTCGACGCGATGGAGTACGATACGCACGCGTGGTGGTACATACTGCCAACTTGTGTCGCGATGATTGGGAGTAAGTCAATCTTATCTATCAACGAAAGAGCGGGGCTAAATGGCTTGTGCATAGGGATATGACGCAAGGCGCGTACATGACACCGCTCTGCCCCATCAAATCCAGCGCGACACAACCTGGAAGAATCACGGGGTCGACTTACGGCTCCCCCTTCGAGAGAGATTTATGTGCGTACCTTTCTGCATACGCCTCTTTAAAATTTGCACGAGATTTAATCCGGGAATTCAGCTGGGCGGCGTGCAAAGTAAGATATAGGATAGAACACGCGCGGGTTTATACCTTGAACGTCTTCTTTTTTGTACGACTAGTAACGCATATCATTTCCAAAATCATATAGGCCATTTTGATCGGTTCCGTTCCTGGGTATCACCGCGATCGTGAGATCAGTAAGTGGGGCCTCGCACGCCTAGCGACGGTTCTCGAACAGCATGTGAAACTTCCGACATCCTGCCATGAAACGTCCACGATTGTGGCGCAGGTAAGACGTTACCTCAAAACGCCTTTTGACATTTATCTTATCCGCGCCGTCAATAGTGCTCGAGCGTGGCCAGCTTAAAGCAAAAGTGGTTCGATCAAGACTTTAGACCAGCGCTCACCTCGGCCATGAACCAACAAGACGCGGCGCAACCTGCACTAAAACTCGTCTATCCTACGGTCGACAATGTACGAAAGAGGTAAATACCACCCCCCTTAAAGTATTCTCCCCCGGATCTTACAACCTTTCAAAAGTCACACAGGCATAATAGATAGTGCGGGGTTCCTTCGCCTGGAACAAGGTAACAGCCAGACACTTCTGGAAAGATTCTCCTGTATTCATCCTCCATTAGATACGTATGACAAGAGTCGGGCATGGCTCGACGGACATCTCTGCCAGTGGAAGAGCCGCCGTCGGGAAAAATTGATGCCGCATATCAAGACTTACACGCGCTTCTATTACGAGAAGGAAGAATTACGTCTGGCCTGGTTCTTATTGACGTCCGCCAATCTCAGTCGGGCGGCCTGGGGAGAATATCAAAAAGACCGCAGCCAGCTGCACATCAAGAGTTACGAGCTTGGTGTTTTGTTTTGCCCAGACCTTTTCGAGGTAGGCACATGCGTCTACGCCTAACTCGCGCTAACTCATGATGCGTAATAGGACACGGACGACGATCGAGTCGTTTTGGTCAATGATGCATCTCCGGCTACTAGCACGAATGCATTCTCTGAGCCGTCCAAAAGTTCCGATGCAAAAAACAGTCAACCGAGCGGAGGCCCTGACGATGAAAAAGACACTATCGTACCGATAAGTCTGCCTTATGATATTCCCCTCATACCCCACCCACCCGGCGAATGCTACACGAGAGAATACGCGCATCAAGCCATTCGTGACTTTACGTGATACGTATGCATCTTCCAGTGATACAAACAAAGAGGCCATTCAACTTGTCTTTTAAGAAGAAAAGTTCGTTCCCATTTATAGCAAGTTGGACAATCTCGATAGAGAGATGAGGAAGCCCTTATTCTACCCCGTCCTGCTTTATTTCTTGAGCGCCTTGACATGGTGCTGGATGTGGTCGGCAATAAAGCTCGAGATGAAAAAGTAGCTGTGGTCATAGCCATCTTGGAACCGAATGTTCCACTCGGACGTGCGGCCGAGTTCTTGCACGGCCTTTTGAAGCGACGCGACTTTGAGCTGATTCTCCAAAAAGCCATCGGCTGTTCCCTGATCATGTCATCAGAAAGAAAAACGGTTCACACGATTTTTAACGTACCACGTCGACGAGAATGTCGACTTTCTCGTTCATGTGCGACTTGATCAGCTCAAGCGTATCATACTGCTTCCAGGTCGACTCATCCTTGCCGAGATAGTTGGAAAATGCCTTTTGACCCCATTGACAGTTGATGGGGTTCGCAATAGGCGAGAAGGCTGAGGCAGTCTAGTGATGCACGTGTAAGCGTCGTATGCGTTTACGCAGAACGGATGTCATGTTTTACCTTGAACTTTGTCGGGTTCTTTAGATAGATCTGAAGCGCACCATGGCCTCCCTAGATCGTATATTGCGTCAGAAAGGCTGTGCAGTTGCGGGGATCCATATGTACCATCGAATGACCCATTATCGAGATACGGTCTTGATCCTAAACTGATGAATCAGCAAAAGCCCGATATCAAATTCGAGTAGACGCTTACAATAGGCAATTGATTGTGAACGAGGCTCGGGAGTTCCTGCACGACATAGGAGTACATGCGGTAATGTTTGCTCCATTTTGGCTCAGTGGCATCGACGTAGAAACCCGCGCCTATTGAAGCATCGCAGATAATACATTATGGTAACCATAAATGAAGTATGCGTTGCACTTACCCTGGCCAAAATCCCATGAGTCACTGTCGCCCTCAATAGAGACACCCCCTAAGAAAACACGCTCATGAATTCTTGCTACTTGCTCCATTCTCCAAACTTACGCGGCGAGGTGTCGGGAGCAATTAGCGCAATGCCGTGGCGCGCTGCTTCAGCAAGAGCGCCACTTTTCTGCACAAAGTTGTCCTCGGTGCACGTCAGACCCGACAAGAAGTAGATACCGGGCACCGTGCCAGCGTCGACCTCCTTTGGCAGAAACACATTGAACTTCATGTCACAATTGAGCACGTCCGAATGGTGCTGGTACTTGACGAGGTGACCCCCGAAAGCCTTATTACGTGCGAGCTGCTGCAACGACATTCTGCAAGGTATGAGTGGGAAAAAAAAAGGAATAATATGCGCACGCGCGTTTATCGTTGTCGCAGTGTGTATTACTTTACTATTTGGTAGCTCTGTGCTTTCGACGCGTTTTCGGTTTAAGCAAGGGAAAAAGGGAAATCCCCGCTTACTCCGAAAAAGGATATTGCAGATGGCTCTTTTCCGTTGACAACGAAACAAACAAGACAAACAACTTTTTGGCTCAACAAGGCATAGCAAAGCAAAACTTTATTTCGCGTAGGACACGGCCACATGTCATGAAACAAGTGAGAGAAAAAGGCCAAGGACCGGGCGCAGATCACCACCACCACAGCGACAACGGGCCCGAGTAGGAAGAATGATTGCAAAACGGGGCGTAACTTGTTCGGATTGAAATGGGTGAATGTGTTGCAAGGCACACTACACGCACCACGCGCGACGAGAGGACGAGAGAACGCGGATACTAGAAGACAGACGGAAATAACGGGACCTAGTGGAGATCAGAGATCATGGATCATGTTAACGGTAAGTATAATAAGCATGCACGGACTTGCACGGACTTACCACCGCCCGGCCGGGTAATTGTGACAGACGACAATATACCAGCCAGAAGGCGCCCGCTGAAAAAGTGCTCGTTGGAGTAGGGGAGGATGTCGTTCCTCCCCGGCCCCACACACTACAGCCACCGCCAGAGAACCCCCAACCTTTTGGCGGCGGTGGGGGGCAGCACGGGCGCGCGCAGAGACGCGCAGAGACACGCAGAAACGCGAGAGCTCGCACACGCGAGAGCGGACCAAAAGAAAGGTGCGAGGGGGCCGCGGCGCCAAAAGAAAGAGGCGGTGGAAAGAGAAAGGAAGAAAGGCGATAGGGGGGTTTATATAATCAAAGCCCATTGAGCTGACCATCAAAAATAAAAAAAGATCAAGTCTTATTTCACTCGCCTAGGATCGCCGATTCGTTATTACAGGACGAGTACGCGTACAAACATATACACAACCGCGCGTATTAAAAACGGGGCATGGTCACACAGGCATATACACATACACGCTCCTATAAAAGATCAATAATAAAAAATGCTGGCGAAGATCCGCTTTTCGGGGGGACTTGAAAAGCCGACGACGGGACGGTATTTCCCTTTCCAGAGATGTCGCGGAATAAGAATTCAAGAGAATCTTGGTCGTGTTTGTCATTTGGATTCGTGATCGGTGACCGCGGCTGGAAAAGGAAACGCCTCCAGAGCAGCAAGTATACAAGCGCGCTCACACACACGTACATATACGCATGTGCACATGCACACATGCACATATGCACACAAACCAGCGGCTCGGTGCAGTGATACCTTGTAGGGTGACAAGCCCGATCTCCCTTTCTTTTCTTTCTTTTTTTTTTCTTCCTTGTAGCCTAGAATATACTACACTTGCATGCATGCCGTACCCAGAGCATGGGTTTGCGTGCTATAAAGAGCGCAAAGGAATTTAACAATGGAATAACCTTTTATCCGTACACCATTTCTTGATTGGATACTAGCACAAACAAACACATATACACGCGCGCATTGCGTCTCCTGAAAAAGAAAATTCCTTCATTTTCTTGTTTGATGTCTCCGCATGGCAAGCGTGCGTTTGGCTGTTGTGTATGCGCGTGTGTGTGCGTGTGTGTACGCGTAAAAAGAGACCCGTCAAATGCGTGTGTGTGTGTCACTTTAACAAATGGCAGCTTTTTCGGGCACCGCTTTTGGGGGTTGCTTGGATTTTCTCTTTAATCATGGACGACGCTATTCTGCAACAACGCAAGCAGTTGCCCACGTATGAATACAGAAACGATCTCATCGAAGCCATCCGCGAGTACAATGTCTTGGTTGTCATTGGTGAAACCGGTAATAACAAAGTATACGCGCATGATGTTTTTTGTTCTCTAATCGCAATCCAAAAGGATCGGGCAAGACGACTCAGATCCCGCAATACATTCTCGAAGCCATGCCGGACATGAAAAAGATTGGCGTTACTCAACCAAGGTACAGACGAAAATGATACTTTTTCTCTGTTAGTCATGGAAGATAATGACACAAACGCTTGAACATTTTTGGATAGACGCATTGCAGCTATTACAGGCAAGTATACTCATTCAAATATATCGTGGTATTTACGCATGTTTCTTACTCGTTAGTGGCCAAGCGCGTTAGCGAAGAGCAGAATGTGCGCCTAGGTTCAACCGTGGGTTACACCATCCGATTCGACGATACGAGCGGGCCGTCGACGCGTCTGAAGTATATGACGGATGGTGTCCTACTCCGCGAAGCAACCGAAGACCCGCGGCTTTCGCAGTACTCAATTGTTATTATCGATGAAGCCCACGAACGCACACTGGAGACCGACGTCTTGTTTGGCATGCTCAAGAAGACACAGCGCCTCCGTCCTGACCTGAAAGTACTCATCATGTCGGCCACACTCGACGTTGAAAAGTTCTCCGATTTCTTTGGCGAGTGTCCCATCTTTGAGATCCCGGGACGTACGTTCCCCGTCGATATCGTAACTTACCACGAAGCTCAGCGACTGGCCACCCTCAAATCGAATTTCGTCGACCATGCCATTGAGTGTACCTGGCACATCCATACCCGCGAGCCGCCCGGAGACGTGCTCGTCTTTTTGACCGGCCAAAACGATATAGAGCGCGCCTGCAAAGCCCTGGAGGAGCGCCTGCGGGGAGATACACGTGACATTCGCCTACACGACGATGTGCGGGATGCCGCTATCTATCCGCTGTATGCTAGTCTGGAGACGTACGACCAAAAGGCCGTGTTTGAGCCGCCCCGACCAGGCACGCGAAAAATCGTGTTTGCCACCAATGTGGCCCAGGTAAGATAAGGTAAAGCAGGTGCGAAGGATGACTCACTCATGCCTTTAAAAGACATCTGTCACCATTCCTGGAATCCGCTACGTCGTGGATTCTGGCTTTGTCAAGGAAAAGTCGTACGACCCTCACACAGGTATGGACGCCTTGCTGGTGACACAAATCAGCCAAGCAGCCGCTACGCAGCGGGCTGGCCGCGCAGGACGGTAAGTGCGCGGGAAACCTAAAAACGCGTCTCAGGTAGAATAAGCTCACCACTGATCAATCATGCGATTCCAACCAACAGAACGGCGCCCGGTAAAGCCTATCGCTTGTACACACCCGAAGGATTTGACAGCATGCTGCCCGATACAGTACCCGAGATTCAACGGAGCAGCTTGCTCGGCACTGTGCTCTCGCTCAAAAAGATGGGCATTGTGGACGTAGTCCATTTTGAGTTTATCGATCCACCCGAAGAAAAGCTCGTCAAGAACGCGCTCAAGCAGCTCTATCTCCTCGGCGCCATCGATGATGCAGGCCGAATCACGAACCTCGGTGAAAAGATGAGTTATTTCCCACTCTCGCCTTCGCTTGCACGTGTTTTGGTCGCCTCCGCTGAGGAATACGGCTGTTCTGAGGAAGTCCTGACGATTGCGAGCATCTTGGCAGGCGAATATGACTTGTTTCGCGCGCCAAGCGCACGAGGACGCGGCGGCGAGGAGGCTGTCATTGAGGCAGAGGAATGCAAGCTACGCTTTGCGCATCGTACGGGCGACCACATGACCTATCTCCACGTCTGGGAGCAGTGGCTGGACCACAACAAGAGCCGGCGCTGGTGCAAGGAGAATTGGATCAACGGCAAGGTTCTCGACACGGCCGCAAACGTGCGGTCGCAGCTTGCGGACGTCATGGCCAAGCTGAGGCTGCCAATCAAAAAGGCGCCGCGCGTACCCGTCAAGTCGAAAAAGAAGAAGCAGAAACTGGAAGAAGCCGATCCGGTCCCGGTGATCAGGTCGTTCCTGACGGGCTACTTTACCAATATTGCCAACAAGGGCCACAACCGAGCCGTGTTTTCGCACTACTCGCCCGACCACCACCTCACCGAGGGCATGACAGCCGAGTTGGATGAGCGCGCGTCGTCAGCTGCGCTCCTCGCACTCCACCTCCACCCGCTGTGTGCATTTTCGGATATGCTCGACCGCCACAAGATCAGATACTCGGAACTCGACTGGGTCGTGTACATGCACGTGACGTACACCAACAAGGCAGTCATGAAAGGCGTCTCCAAGATTGTATGGGATTGGGTCAAGGATGGCGCAGGGTACGAGCGGATACGTAAACTGCCAACAACACGCCTTAATGGTGAAAATGCGCCGAACGTGCAGGAAATGGAGAACGAGACCGTCCAGGCAGAGGCCAAACGTGCACATGATCGTGCGATGGCCGAGGCTGAGGCCACACGCATCAAACGTGCCCAGGAGATTGAGGCAATTCGCGAACGCGCTCTCAAGCGCCGAAAAGGAGCATAAAAATAACAGTAGCATGAACAATAGAAAGACAAACAGCATGGGTCGTAACATACGCGCCCTCCATTCAATGCATTTTTCATACACTCTCATACATTAACTTGTATGCTCGCTTTCTTTGCCCATTGTTTCGGGTCTCTTTGCCCATTGTTTTGGGCCTCATTAAAGTTTAGCTGGCTATCGAAGCAAAACATATGCATGGCGGCATGTGTAACCCGATCCACGCGAAACTTGCTCGTTACATATGGAGGTAAACCTACTTGCTTAGTAAGATAGTACGTGGTGGGATGGGTGAAAGATAATATGTCGTCATTAGTAGGCGGTGCGTGTGTATGAGAGAGAGCATGTGCGATTAGCCATGGGCGATAAGCTAAAGCCGAGGAAAGAAAGCGCAAGAGCCGGGACGCTACCGGTGGTACTTTACGCACCACAAAGTCGAAATTCATTCCATACCCACCGAGTAGCGTCGACAACGATGAAAGATCTTGACTTATTGCCCAGGCTGACGTAGCTTTGGACTGGTCTGTATTATACGCGCAGGTACGAAATTGAATACCATCCAGGATCTGTCAATTTTTCGAGTGGCTGCACCATCTGATAAGGATATCGTACCAGGCTATGATAAGCTAATCATCTCAGAAGGCTTAGGTCACAATGTGATCTGCGCACGTGTATGCTATTAAAAGACCAACCCTCATTCCAGAAAACATAAACCTGTTTACCTTGTGCCCTGTCCTTGTACCATCGAGCAATGGCGTTGCTCTGAAAGTGCTTTATACATGAGTGCATCCGGGTGACCATATCTTGCTTCTAAACATAAATGTACACTCACTTGACCTTCCTGCTGTCAGCGATAACCAGGAGAAGATATTAGTCTAGAAATGTGTACTCTTAGAAGAGTAATTTTGACGGGCAAAGCTTACGAGGCAAATTCATTTCCTGGATGCATCCCCAAAGACTTCTTTCGGAAAAGTCCAGTCAATGAGAATCCATTGAACGTGTTTGCCGACTGTACTTAAAACTGTATATTGCGTTATCAAAATCACGCAATCGGGATGGGACACATCTCCATGGTATTGTATACAAACGTTTGTACCGCCTTTGTATCTTCTTTTAAGTGTGATACCAGGAGTCACCAACGAGAGAGTGGTGCAGGACTTCCGAAAAGCTCCCACTTACAATCGCGCACAGTAAAAGAAAAAGAGGTGGACCAGCACCTTGGCACTCTTACCATTGCCAGCAAACCGACTTACTCCAAATACAGAATATATAATAAAAAATCGCTGTAATATTTACCCGGGGTCTACATATCAGAAAGCCGGTTCGATGACTTGACCATTCTCGCAAGTCGATTACCATGGACTGCAACAGGAATGATCGATTCATTGAGCGAGCACTTTGTGTAAGGCTTGTTTTGTGATGTTTCACGCCCCGCATGTACTTCATGCATGTACCACCATGAACCTGCAAATGTAGAAATACACAATCATCAGTAGGCGACATACGTAACGTAATATATCCTCCGTAGTAAAAATAAGAAAAAATAAGATGCCGCTTTAGAGGAAAGATAGGACATATGGTGCATTATACATTATCGAATAAGCATTACCATTGTCTGTCATAGAAATAAGGTGTGAAGCTATACACACCGGTGATGTTAATAATACAGCGATGACCGTACCATAACTTTGGAAAAGGGTCTCTGTACGATCTGATCATACTAAAGCAGGTGAGCGAGACGATCTGTACCTGTTGTTTTTAAGTTCATCAAGTCCAGCCGCTGAGTAATTTTATTCAAGACGTATAACGTCTTTTGGACCTCTTTATACAGAGTATACTCGATACGATATGTTCAATTAAGTACACATAACACAGTCATGGTGTAAATACATCAATCAGCAATGTTAACAGAAAATTTTGTGAGAGCAAGTTATTAAAGAGTTTTCAAAAGCATGTATGTACAACTACGGTAAGGAGTGTTTAGCGAAAAAAGGATGGGCGAGGGCGTCCGCAGCCGAGATGCGGGTGGCAGAATCCATGTCGAGACACTTGAGGACGAGATCCATAGCCGGGTCAGAATCCGCACCCCAGGCCTCGAAGCGTTCCTTATTGAGATCCTTGCAGATCTCCTTGAGGTTGACCGGGGCCTTGCGCAGCTTGGGGATATTGGTATGCACGTCGCGGCCGATGGTGCGGGCTGCTTTCTGGAGTGCATCCGAGCCAAATACACTTGCCATCTCAATGAGCGAGTCGGCGTCGTCGCCGCCAGAAAAGAACGGATACCGGTTGCTCATGATGGTCAAAAGGATGCAGCCTGCTGACCAAATATCGATAGCTATACAAAAAGCATTAGTTCCCATCGCTTTCCAGAATAATGGATTCTATTATTACCCCCTGTTTGATACCGATCTCCCATAAGCACCTCCGGGGCACGAAAGCCTTTGGTACCGGCCCGGTTGGCATGAAGGCCGTGGCGAGGGTCGTTCTTGACCCAGCCGAGCGTGGCTTCTTTGGGGAGCACATTGTCCTTGGGCGCAAGCAACGGACGGCTCCGCTCATTGGGGTTGAACTGCTGCGCGAGACCAAAATCGATAAGGACGCCGGTGCGGCGGCGCTGGTCGTACAGGAAGTTGTGGGGTTTCACGTCGCGATGGACAATATTTCGTTTGTGGAGTTCGTTCAAGGCTGTGAAGAGACACTTCATGTAGCATTGGATATCGCTCATATTCATTTTCTTGTGCAACATGGACTATGAAAGAGATGAGGTGAGTCAAAGAAGAGAACTTAGCCACTGCGCTTACCTTGAACTCGGTTTGCTGCAGAAAAGGCATGACGATAAACACGTCCGAGGCCTTGCGAAATGCAGTAATCATCGGAGCAATGCAAGGCGATCCACTATTGCGACTGTTAAAAAAGGTACATGGATACAAAGCTACGACTTGCCTAAGCTGCCGCATGATGGATATTTCGGTGACGACACGGGCAGGGGAAGTCGTACCGTAAATATGCTTGATCGCCACGTGAGTATCCTCCTCCTCGTCTCTGTTCTGGTCCGTGCTGTCTGTTTTCTCTTCATGCGGGGTATCATTGGCGTTCACATTGTTGGCCGAGGCAAGGTGAGACTCCCAGGTATCATTATTGTAGTATTTGTGGCGGATGTCAATAGCCTTGTAGACCGTACTAAACGTGCCTTCGCCAATGCATTCCTTGATCTTGTAGTATTTATCAAAGATAGCGAGCTGGTCAGCCGCCAGACGCCGTGTCGGCCGATTGTCTACGTCGCTAGATGCAGGTCGTTTTCGACTGTTGGTCTCGCTTTCTGGCTTCTGTGATGAGGCAGCAGGCTTGAGCGGACTAGACTTCGTGGTGGTGTCGACGTGAGCGGCTGGGCTCTTTTGCGAGTCGTCTTCTGTCTTTTTGCTGGGAGGAGCTGGGACCTTGAAGTCGTCTTTTGGAGTAGGTGTTCTTGGTTTCCGTTGTTCCTGCTGCTTCTTCTCCATGAGGACGTCAAGAGAAGAGACGACGGAGGGGTTGTTATTGGTGAGGTAAGCGGCGTGGTGGTGTGGTTTAGGCGAGATGGGGAAGGGTTTGGAAGGTCTAAGATGGCGAGCAGGAGGTGGGGGTTTGGTGCGTCGTACAGAAGGGGAGGTGCTCGTGCGAGTGGGTGTGTCTGGTATGAGCGGCTCAGTAGGTGCGTCCTGCAGTGAATCGGTGGGTTGGTTGTTCTGGTTGGGTGAAAGGAGAGAGGAACCGCCTTGCGGAGGCATGCGTTGGAAGAAACGAGTGACATCCACCGGAGAATGATTTGTGTAGGTGTCATAAGCTTGCATGAGCGAGTGCCTGTCCCGGTTGGGCGTATAGATTCGTACTTCGTCTGGTGCGTCTGATCGTCGTGGTGAGCGTGGCATTAAGGGAGAGAGCTGCACCGCTGACGGTGTGCCGTGCGACGGTACCACAACAGGAATACCACGGTGGTCGACCCGTCTCACTGTTTGCTGCTGCTTCATAGCATATATTATATCCTTGAATGGGGGTCGTGCAACGCGTGAATTATTTTATATGGGGGGGGGGAAAAGACTAAGCCAGACAATCAGGACACTGAAAAAATATATTGCACCGCATCGCGTCTGAAATTGCAGCGCGCTCTTTTTTCTCTCTATTTCGCGTCTGCTCTTAAACAATGAGCAATACAAAATACAAAACCCGCTCTCATTCACTACCCCGCGCCGTCAATGTACTCTATCGAAAGCGGACGGGATGTACCTGAACACTATACAGCTAAAAGTACCATAGCAGCCTAGAATGGGTTCAGTACTTATATGGAGACTCTTTTCTTCCTTTGCTCTGAGCACCATTGCCATGATGCAATAAAGCAGTGAATAGACGTATCATGTATTATGTATCCAATAAAGAAAAGAGAAGGAAGGCTAGGTGACGCGTCCGTGGGGTACAATTTTGACATGCCTGGCAGCGAAGGGGGGGGGGCCTTCGATAGAGGCATGCAAACGCAGAGTGAGGTGACGATAAAAACAGGTTAATGAAGCTCCTATCAAAGTATCGCACTTGCGCTTCTCTCTATGAAATCGCCTTTGTTGCTGCTTGAAATGATGCAGGAAGCATACGAATCATATACGATATAGCAGTAAGCGGCAATAAGTAGGATCATCGTATGATATGATAAATGACGATTTTGAACCGTCTTATTCATAACGTTACGACGACTAAGTATTAAGAGACTAAGGTCACTTGGAAGAACAGCTGCTTAATCGTGTTGTCTTTGACAGCTTTGCGGGCAATCAAAGAACGGACAACCCAAACATATATTTCCTGGTGATTCAGCCAGCCGCTGTCTTTTCACGTGCTCTAGCTCTGTAAGTTTTGCATATATAGGTATAACACATTTATTCATTAGTTTCCGGTGACTTGTTTCTGTAGCGACCTTTACATCTATTGCAGCTGCCAGAACTGTTTTTTATTTACTTTCGACTATATCTATAAAGTGCCATCACATTCTGCAACTCTCAGTAGCTTTCTCCTTAGCCTAGCAACCTAACAGACTTGTGGATTATATCATGCAGAACGTCTCAAAGGGAAGCATACAGATAGTTATATAGCCACACCGCCAAAGCGAAGTACAGATCAACGCTTCATTTGTTTAGACGGATACTCTACTTTGATCTTGTCATTATCGCAATAAAATGAAACCGCCAGTTCCCATTACTCGGTCGATGGTTTTCCTTCGGATGCGCGCGCGCGGGGGCGGCGCGTGTGTCACGATTTTTATTTGTCGTCGCGCGTACCTTTTTTTCTTTTTTTCTTTTTTTTTTCGTTCCTTTTCAGTTGCCCATTTTATGAAAATGACAGTATCTGACGGTGAAGAATTCTACGATGAGGCCAGTGATTCTGGTTCTGACTTCCAGGACTCGGGTGATGAGTCGGACGACTTTGAGCCTCAACCCAAGAAAAAGGTGTTGTATAGATCGCGTACTTTCATTTAGACTCATATGGTTCTGCTCCTGGCAGGCAAAGGTGAACGACGGCGAAAGTAAGGTGAAGAAGGCTCCGGCCAAGAAAGCACCTGCAGCAGAGAAACCAGCACCCAAGAAAAAGGCGACCCCTAAAGCCAAATCGTCTGCAATGGGTCCGATGGACAACTTTATCGCCAAAGATGCCTCTACTTCATCCACCCCCAAAGATGAAGACGTTGAAATGGAAGATGTCAAACCTGTCAAAAAGACTGCGACGAAATCGACTGGTGGCGACTTTGAAAAGCGCACGATCGAGGAGATCTACAAAAAGAAAACGCAGCTCGAACATATACTACTTCGACCTGACACCTACATTGGCTCTACTGAAGCCGAGGAACAAGAGCTCTGGGTGTTTGACAGTGAGGAAGACCAGATCAAGCGCAAAAAGATCAAATACGTGCCTGGTCTTTACAAGATCGTGGATGAAATCTTGGTCAACGCGGCGGATAACAAGGTATAACAATCAAAGTTTAGAATGACACACACACCCATACTCAAACCATGATGCATCAGATCCGTGATCCGAATATGAAAAATATCAAGGTCATCATCGACAAGTCGCAAAACCTGATTTCCATCCATAATGACGGCAAGGGTATCCCCATTACAGTCCACAAGGAGGAGCAAGTCTACGTGCCTGAGCTCATCTTTGGCCATCTATTGACCTCTTCCAACTATGATGACGATGAAAAGAAAGTGACGGGTGGCCGCAACGGTTACGGCGCCAAACTGTGCAACATTTTTAGCACCGAATTCGTGGTCGAGACCGCGGACAAGGAGCGCAAGCTCAAGTACCGCCAGGTGTTTAGCAACAACATGACGGTCAAAGGCAAGCCCAAGGTCACCTCCAATAGCGCTGGCCAGGAATACACTCGCATCTCCTTTAAGCCCGATTTGGCCAAGTTCAACATGACCGAGATGGACGATGATTTTGAGGCGCTGATCAAAAAGCGTGTGTATGACATGGCAGGCTGTGTCGAAGGCGTCAGCGTGTACCTTAACGGCACACGCATCCCCGTGAAGGGCTTCAAACAGTATGTCGATCTGTACACCAAGTCGATGGACATTCGCAACGCGGAAGGCAAGAAGCCCATCATCCATGACACGCAGCCCAACCCCCGCTGGCAGGTCAGCTTTGCTGTCAGTGACGGACAGTTCAATCAGGTAACTAGCAGCATCTGTGTAATTAAGCAGAGGCTCACCGCGCTTGCAGGTCAGTTTCGTCAACAGTATCTGCACAGCTAAGGGCGGTCAGCACGTCAACCATGTGGCCGATCAGATTGTCAAGGCTATCATTGCCGACGTGCAGAAGAAGAGCAACAATAAGAACATCAAGCCTTTCCAGATCAAGAATCACATGTGTGTGTTTATCAATTGTCTGATCGAGAACCCGGCCTTTGACTCTCAGACCAAGGAAAACATGACCCTGCGCACAGGTGCCTTTGGCTCCAAGTACGAGATTTCGGATAAATTTGGCAGTGCCAGTAAGTCACGACAAAGCTCATCGGGTGCTGAACACTCATCTGTTTCTAGTCGCCAAATCCGGCATCATTGATAATATCGTTAAATGGGTCAACTTCAAGGAGGAACAGACCATGACGCGTGCAGACGCCGGCAAGATGCAAAGGTAACAAAGTTTTAAATGCTCCATTTTTTCTATCTGACTCACTTTTGCTCTAGACGCTTAAACATTCCCAAACTCGAGGATGCGAACAAGGCCGGACAGCGCCCGCACAACAAAAAGTGCACGCTCATCTTGACCGAAGGTGATTCAGCCAAGGCGCTTGTCTTGTCTGGTCTGTCAGTGGTCGGCAGAGACCTGTATGGCGTGTTTCCTTTGCGTGGTAAGCTTTTGAACGTCCGCGACGCGTCCAACCAAGCGATCATGAGCAACGCCGAAATCACGGCCATCAAGCAGATTTTGGGCTTGAAGCACGGCAAGACATATACCAACGTGGATGAGCTGCGTTACGGCAAGCTTATGATCATGACCGATCAGGTAAAAGATGACCTTGTTTCTAGCGCATACGTTTATTCATGTGTGTATATTGGACAGGATCACGATGGCTCGCATATCAAGGGTCTCATTATCAACTTCATCGACCAAATGTTCCCGTCCTTGCTGGACATTCCTGGATTCCTCTTGGAGTTCATCACGCCCATTATTAGAGTAAGTCAACAAAAGGGAGAGAAGCATATCGTTTGTATTCACGCATAGGGTAGTGTACACACAAACGGACGAAGGAGCAAATTCCATTCTTTACCATTCCCGAGTACGAAGCCTGGGCGGTAGTGCACAACAAAAACAATGAGTATCAGCCCAAGTACTTCAAGGTAAGCCCAATGGTCTGCACGAATATCCCGTGAAATTCCTGACATTGCGCGTTGTTAGGGTCTGGGTACATCCGATAAGCAGGACGCCCGTAAATACTTTTCCGATCTCGATACGCACATGAAGCAGTTTGACGTGGCGAGCAAAGAAGATCGCCAACTGGTGGACATGGCTTTCAACAAGACCAAGGTGTCTGAGCGAAAAGAATGGCTTGGTGGCTGGAAGGTATAAGAAAAGAGGATGGTACACTTTTGGCAGCGACTGACCCGCATGTACGGTATAGGCCGATACCTACATTGATCACAACGTGCACCGCATCAAGATCTCCGACTTTGTCAACAAGGAGCTCATGTTGTTCAGTATGGCGGATAACGTCCGTTCCATTCCCTCTGTCGTAGACGGTTTCAAGCCCACCCAGCGCAAGGTGCTCTTTGGTGCCATCAAGCGCAAAAATACGGAAATCAAGGTAAGAGAAAAACGAAAGACAACTGCATCTGTCATTTGCTTATTCTATCCAAGGTGGCCCAATTCGCCAGTCGTGTCGCAGCTCTGACCCAATATCATCACGGTGAAAACAGTGTGTCAGCCACAATCATTAACATGGCGCAAGACTTCATGGGTAGCAATAACGTGAACCTCTTGGTGCCGTCCGGTCAGTTCGGTACCAGACATCAGGTACGTTTTTCCCGCAAAAGGCACGACGTGGTCACTCAACGACTGTTGTTCTTAGGGTTCTAAAGCGGCTGCAAGCCCGCGTTACCTGCACACATATCTGCACAGCATCTCCCGTCACATTTATCACGCCGATGATGATGGCCTGTTGAACTATCTCATTGAAGAGAACCAGTCCATCGAGCCCCAATGGTAGGTGAACGGGACGCAGGTACATCATTAAACTTAACTTTTTCATCCTAGGTTCGTGCCTGTTCTGCCCATGGTCCTAGTGAACGGCGCGGACGGTATCGGTACGGGTTGGAGTACGACGATCCCCAACTACAATCCCAAGGACATTATTAAAAGCCTGCAACGACTCATGGAGGGCCAAGAGCTGGAGCCGATCCATCCGTGGTACCGTGGCTTCAAGGGCGAGATTGTCTACCAAGAAAGCGGCAAATATACGGTGAACGGCATTGGCCGGATCGGCGACGACTTTAATATCGAGATTGAAGAGCTCCCGGTCGGCTACTTGACAGACAATTTTAAGGAATACCTCGAAGTGCTGCGTGATCCCAAGGACAAAAAGGTCGACTTCACGATCAACGACTACAGTAACAACTCCACCGATGTGAATGTCAAGTTTACAATCAACGTGGATGCGAAGAACTTGGAAAAGATTGAGAAGATCGGTATCGCCAAGGCGTTCAAGCTGACCAACAACATGAGCACGCGCAACCTGGTCTGCTTCGACAAGGATGGTATACTGAGACGTTACAATAGCCCAGAGGAAATCATCCGGGAGTTTTATGATCTCCGTCTGGAATATTACGAAAAGCGAAAGGTAAAAAGAAGGAACCAAGTCTATGCCGTATCTAACATTGTGATCGGTCTCTAGGCATTGAAGATTAGTGTTCTGGAGGACCAATTCAAGCGCCTGAACAACAAGGCGTTATTCATGGAGCTCGTCATTGACAAGAAGCTCGTGTTTATTCACCGCAAAGAGGAGGACATCGTGGCTGACATGGAGCGTCTTGGTCTGGAGCGTATCTATCCTCTAAAGAAAAAGAACGTGCTTGCAACGGAAGACGAAGATCCGCAAGAAGAGGAGGGCGCGGGTTTCGACTATCTATTTGCCATCAACATGCGCGGCTTCACCATGGAGAAGGTATAGCAGAAAAAGGAAGCGTAGGGTATCAACTGACGGAATGTGTCCACAGGTCAAACAACTGCGTACCGAACGTGATTCAAAACAAAAAGAGATTGAGGAGGTGCGGAGCACACATCCCAAGGACTTTTGGCGGCGGGATCTGGAGAACGTATTGATGCATTGGGAGGTAACTTGTATAACAATGTAAAATAGAAGAGAGATACTGACAATGTCCTTTTGTTCTTTTTTAAATTTTAGCAAATGCTGGAAGAAGATGACAAGTTGGCACGGGAGGCCAAGCCGCTGCAGTCAACAACGCCCAAGCGCAAGCGCGCGGTCAAACCAAAGAAGGTCAAGAAGGAAGAAGACGATGACTGAGGCATTCTATATAGCTGATTTTTTTCCCTTATACATAAAATGAAAAAATATATAATACGAGATTTGACCCATTGAGGCAACAAGGTGGAAAGCCTTCAATAAGGTGCTCCTGGTACAAAGATCACCATGACCAGCGAGTCGATCTCGTGTCGATCGTCCAAGGAAAACACGAGGACGATCACCAAGGAACGCGTTGAGCGCAAGGTTGCTTGGAAACGGACCGTGTTTCACCCGTATCCCGACATCCATACATCATTTCCGTTCGCTTCCGCGTGTGGGTCTCTTACAAATATATAATATTTTACACACATAATACAGGTCACTCTGATGGATAATGCACTCTGTAGCAGAGGATAAGCAAGTCCAGCAGTATGAAGAGAAGATATCTGTATATATGTGTGTATATGAAAGACAAAAGAAAATGCGCGGCTGTTCGGATAGCGTGCCTTTTTCTAGTCCCCATGTGAACGGACATAAAAAATACATGCGGGGGCGTGTGTTGTATGTGTTTGAGTGACATCATTTTGAGAGCAACGCGCCCGACAATTCCTTGATTCATAAGCGTCCCACTGGCGTGTTTTTATCTATTTTTTCTTCTTCTTCACTTTGAATCCTTCACTTTAATATGCTGTCCATCGCTGCTCGTTCGTTCAAGTCTACCGGCTTCAAGCCCGTCCTCGGCTCCCTCACTGCTGTCCGCACCAAGGTCACCCTGCCCGACCTCCCCTATGAGTACGGCGTAAGTATATTTCTTTCAAACGCGTGTCTGCATCCTTATCGATGCATGCATGCGTGCTTCCTACTGGAAGCAAGACGAGAAAAGAAAAAGGCATAGTAGGGCTGACATGAGTTCGCAATGTCTAGGCTCTTGAACCCTACATCAACACCGAGATCATGAAGCTCCACCATGCGAAGCATCACCAGGCTTACGTGAATGGCTTCAACGCTGCTGAGGAGAAGCTCCAGGGCTCTTTCCAGGCCAACGACCTGACCGCCCAGATTGCCCTCCAGAACGCCATCAAGTTCAACGGCGGTGGTAAGTACTCGTCATGATTGCACCCTATAGTGTCCTTGACGCGTTACCCATTTCGTATGATAGGTCACATCAACCACAGCCTGTTCTGGCAAAACCTGGCGCCCAAGGGCCAGGGTGGCGGTGAGCTCCCCAAGGGTGCTCTGTCGTCGGCCATTGAGGGCCAGTTCGGCTCGTTTGACAAGTTTGTCGAGAAGTTCAACGCGGCTGCTGCCGGTGTTCAGGGTAACGTCATACTTTCATGTGCATGAATTATGCGATCATGGACTGACACACACACTTTTTCAAATAGGCTCTGGCTGGGCTTGGCTCGTACGTGGATTCGAAAAAAGAGTGACATGCGGGTACTGACGAGATCGTGTGTGTATTGTGTAGGGTTACAACAAGGAATCGAAGCGTCTGGAAATCGCCACCACCCCCAACCAGGACCCTCTCCTCGGTAAATGTCCAATCTGAATTAAAAAAAAAAAGACTAAATATTTTTCCGTCCAGGTCTCGTGCCCCTCCTCGGTGTCGATGTCTGGGAGCACGCTTACTACCTCCAGTACAAGAACGTCCGCCCCGACTACCTCAAGGCCATCTGGGAAGTCATCAACTGGAAGACCGTCGCCGAGCGTTTCGCCAAGGCCCAGTAAATTGGGAAAAGATGTGTGAATAAACCAACAGGAAAAAAATTTCGATTGCGTCATCTGAGAGCACATGTATGCAAGATCCTGACCCAGCCAGAGAGCTACAAGAGCTTATAATATGTGGTATAGACACAACGGTGATGGAGAGGAGCGCTGGGATGGGTATATGAGAAGGGAGTGGGTCACTTTTTCGTTCATGTGCTTGCTTGCGGGTCGTCTGCTGTTTTGGCTCTCGCAGTGTCAATGCTTGTAGTAATGCTTAGTGCTTTAATGAAGCAGGATTTACGATAGCATATGGATGTAGAAGAGGGTGTAGGCTTGGGTTCAAGTACATGGTTTCAGTAACAAAGTGAACTCAATCATATCGTATCAAAAAGCGCCTT
>VAFG01000344.1:283253-322071 GCA_013461545.1 Syncephalastrum contaminatum | reverse complement strand
GGGGGGGGGGGGGGGGGAGTTCTGACATAGGCGCGGTAATAGACCCTATTGCATCCTATTGCATGATTTCATAGCGTTTACCGCGACGTCGTAGGGACGATACCGGATGGATACGTCGCTGAAGCCAAGGATCTAGGGGTGGGGAGGTCGAACATTTTGGGGTATTGGGCGCGTCTGTTCATCTTGCACATCGCACGTGACATGATGTCAAAAAATGAAGCGTTTTAGATAGAGACAGAGGGCAACGGGCAACAGGCAACTGGTGCAGCATCGTTTGCTTATTTGTAGAGACGGCTTTCTGGCACTCGCTGTACAGGCACTGCGTTTGCAGGTGGGGTTATAGGATAGACAGTGCAAAATGGCCTCCATGTAGTGGCAGCTACTGCTCGCGTTTCTTAACCCAGAGCCCACACTTTTTTTTGGGATATTCCACCGTTAACAAGAGCGTCCCATGTCATTGCGGCCGCGACTTGAACTTGCGGGCGGCTACAGCTATTAGCACCGTTAACGCAATTCGTACCACCAGAACGCGGAACAAGGTGAACCATAGAAGTAAGAGAGAGCCCTTTTTTATAGACTGATTTTTATGCAACAGAATTCATTATGCACCTAATTTAGGGCAAATCTTTCGTCTCGTCTATACATAGTGAAGAAGAGAAGGTGTATAGATGCCTGTGGTCTGGTAGAGATCACGTGACCATACTGGTAAGAAAACTTTCTCTTGGCAGTTTACCAGGAACGAAATCCAGTGCATGAACACATTCTTACTAATATTCGTATCTTAAAAAGTAGCGTGGTTAATTTGCTGTCTATATTATAAATACCAAGCTTGTGTTGTTTCAATAATGCTTCTAGATGAATGAAGGAAATAATTACCATAAACGGTAGTCTGTACCTGACAGTCGGGAAGGTAACAGCAGCAGCAAAAAAGTGGCTTTAAAAATTGTGCTCCCGAAAAAATGTCAACTTTCACTTTTCGTATAGAATACCTTTCTTTGGGCGCATAATGTCAGAATCCAACATTATCGGCTCGCTGATCTTTTGCCCTGAATGCGGCAGTTTGATGGACACGCCTGGCGCGAGTGACGATCTCATGATTTGCATTCAATGCAGTCATGCCTACAACACAGCTGGTAAAACTTTGAAAATGGAAAGGAAATCGTAAGCATCGCATAACTGACTCGAGTGTTTTTTTCTCGCTAGGCTATGAAAATACCAAGGTGGTAACGGCTTCTTCCGAGCACGCCTTCCAGTCTGCTCTCAAGGCCAAACGTCACTTGGTCCAACAAGACCAGCAGGCCACCGAGGCTGAAGCCATGGTAACTATTTCCATTTATAGCATCCTGCATGTTCTAACTTACGTGTGTATAATAGATCAAAGAAAAGTGCCCCAGCTGTGGCAATCCGGAGATGGCGTACCATACGATGCAGTTGCGTTCAGCGGATGAAGGTCAAACCGTGTTTTACAACTGTAAAAAGTGTGGTTACAAGTACTCGGTCAACAACTAGTATTATACTCTTTTTATTTCATGTACATCTTTTTCCTTCCCCCTTCCGTTTGTCTTTTTAGCTCTGCATCCGTTTCTATTACGCCACCTACATATCCACTCAATTACACATTTCTGCAATCGACTATGTTTATTGACATCACGTCATTCCGTTCAGTTATCGATCCTTGCATGAATTTGGGTTTAGTTTTGCGCATCATTCCAACGCTGAGCTTGCGGAAAAGCTACGCTGTGAATTGGGCATGTTCTTATGTAAATCAGTCGGACAAGAATAGTAGTGACTGGAGACATTCTATCAGAGGAGATAGACAGAAACAAGAATGGATGGTAAAGTGCATTAGCAGTGGTGATAAGTGGTGGTGCTGAGTTTTTAAACAAATGATCCTCTAACAACGGTGGCGTTTTCCATTGCTCATTTTTTTCCGTGTTTATTTTTCCATACAATTGAGGCGCTGTTACGTAGATTATTAAGCATTTACATACCGTTCAGAACAGTGAAGGCGACGGACATGGCCGATGTATCCTTCCAGTCATATGTAAAAGTGCTGCCAAAGTGTAACAAAGGGGCCAAAAATGGGGAATGTATATGCAGATCAATCGCGGTGGATCGAAATTTCTGAGTGACGCGCGTACCACGACGTATATCACGTATATCCGTACTTCTTTCTTCTTTGAACTCATTCTTTCTTCAGTCATGCACAGAGACAGCAATTAAGTATCAACTCTATGGATGGACAACAAATAAAGAGACAGTCTTGTACTCCTATTTAAATTAGCATTTGGTCCAACCTTGTTTTGATTTCTGGTAAATTCATGAGCACCTGATTGGGGGAACTGAACTCTAGGCGTATTTCAGGTGCATATGTGAATGACACTCAGCTTGGATTTTTTTTCTCTTTCTTTATTACCATGACCACGATCCATCCTTTGCTAGAAGAAGCCTTACTAGCAAGCAAAGGAGAGGATTATCCTCGTCTGGACACATTGCTGCGTAATGCACTTCATGCTGTGCTGGAAATTCGCGTAGCACGGCATCACAAAGCCCAGCAACTCGACTGCGCAATGACCCATGCAAAGGCACTCATCGACATGTTTCCCGACTCGCCCGCGGGCTATCGCTGGCAAGGCGATATCTCGATGGATTACTGCGACTATGACAAGGCCATCGAGGCCTACTCCCAGGGACACCACACACAAGACCCGCTGCTCCTGCAACGCATAACGGACGCTCAGGCACGCCGCGACACCAAACTCGACCCACTCCAGCACCTGCCCGCCGAAATCGTCCTCCATATTTTCACCTTTTGTCCCGAAACACGGTTGACGGGCACACTAGTGTGCCGTGCCTGGCGCAAGTACCTGCTCTCGCTGGAGCCGCTGTGGGAAGATGTCGGGGTGGAGTTACTTAACAAGCCTGCGAGCGGCTTCTGGCAGCGCGGCCTGTCGTATGTTTTGAAACCGACCCTACAGCACCTACGCCTCACGACCGACTCCACGGTGTGTCCTGTCTTGTACATGCTCACCCAGGCGAATTGCACCCATCTTAAATCCATTGGTAAAGAAGGAGAAAGCAACTCGAAAGGGTGTAATTGACTGGTGTCTTTTTTGTAGAACTGGAAGATGCCACGCGCTATACACCCGATCTGACTGCCGACGGCCAGCGCAGCTTCTTGAGCTTGCAGTTCATGGACGGTTTGCAGCACATCGGTGCCCGCCTGACTGAACTTAACATTACACAGGCCATGCGCCCGCGCGGACTCTTACCGGCCCTGCTCGCCACGTGCCCTCGTCTCGTCAAACTCACCTACAACCTCCACCCGAGCGTCGAACGTTACACCCTCCCGCCGTGGGACACTACCTGGTTCCCGCCCATCCAAAAATGCGACCTCCAGCACTTTGAATGGATCAACCACTGGGACGACGGCGGCCGCGCCGACGCCGAGCTGCTCGCGACGCACTGTCCCGAGCTGCACACGGTGTGGATAGCGAATTTCGCCGAGGACGGCGACGATGCGAGCCTCTTTGTCGATGTGATCCGCGCCCGCTGCCCCAAACTGAGCCGCGTCGCGTTTGGCATGTATTCGCCCACGGCCTCGGCCTACTCGGACAAAGGCATTCGTAGCATCGTATTTGATGCCGACATGGCCGTCAGCAAACGCAGCTTCCATGGCCTCCTCCAAAAGAGCCAGGATACGCTCGAGGAGCTCTTGTATGTAGGCAGCAACGTGAACGATGACGACGCCACAACGATGCTGGTGCGCCTGCCGCGGTTACGAAAACTGACCCTGAGCTACATGACGTCCAAGCCGCTCTGCCCGACGCATCTGTTTCTATCCTCCTGCTCCTCGCTTGACACGCTCCAGCTCGCCTACCTCACCCTCACCCCCAGCATCGTCGACGCCATTCTGCTCTTGCCCTACCTCCGCACCCTCAGCCTGTGGCAGTGCTCAGCCCCACGCAAGGGCGCGCACCGACTCCTCAAGGGCTTCGCTGCGCAGCACACGCTGTTGCAGGAGCTGAGCGTCGTATGGAAGGGCTCGGCTGCTCACTACCCAAGCGAGCTTCTCAAACTGGTCGGTGCCATCCGCAGCTTGACACACGTTCGGTTTCACACTTCGGGCCCCACGAGCAGGACGGCCCTGGACGGCTTTGTGAGCAGCGCGCACAAGTCCGGAGTGGACCTCAAGTACCTGGACGTGTGGCTGGCAGATACCCCGGATGCAAACGCGACCCTTGAGCCGGCCTTCTATAACGCGATCCATCCTACTACATTGGATGCAGACGCGCTTGTCGAGCTGAATGATCGCTTTGGCGATCACTTTTTGTCCTCCCTGTAATCCGTATAAATAGTAACACATTCATACACACCACATAATCTATCTACATACTCTCTACATACACAGCCCTACTAACAGTACAGAAATCACACTTCCCCCGCCTAATAGTACATACATACCATTTCAAATACAATTTCTTTTTGTTGCACCATTCCAGGTAGCCATTTATCTTTATATACTGAAACAATGCCCATGGATGATGGCGCCGTTGCTGCTGTATAGATTAAGTATTTACTCCTCTTCCTCCGAGTCGTCTTCCTCAGACGACTCCTCCTCGGCTTCCTGAAGCCAGTCCACAAACCGCTTGGCCTTGTCACGCAGCGCGCGCTCGGCATCTGAGCCTTGCCGTGCCTGGTCAGACACGTACCACCGGAACACGGCGTCTTCCTCAATGACGTCTTGGCTGTAAAGTTGCTGGAGGAAGCTCAAGAACTGGCGCGCGAGCGTGTCGCGCGGCGCACACGTGCGCTGGAGCACGTGGAGGAGATGCACCTGGTCGTCGTGTCCGTGCGTGACCTTGGCGATGAGCGGGATCCACTTTTGCATCGCGCCCTTGAGGTCGGTCGACTCGCCGTAATCAAGGAGGATGGGGATGAAGACATCGCGGACCTCGTCGTAGCTGGCGTTGCTCGACATGCGCAGGCCGGTGATCTCGAGCGCGGCGGTATCAACCGTGTGGTTTTCAATGAGGGAGCGTTCGATGGTCTGGGCCAGTTCCTTTCTGAACTCGTCCATCGAGCGTTGTGCGCCGCCGCCGTCGAGGTTCCATGCACCACCGATTGTACCGACCATGCCGTCGTCGGATTCGGCATCGGATACATCGCCCACCTCGCTTGCGCTTTCGGCCAGGTCATCGTCATGAATGGTCAGATCCGCCATATCAAAGGCTACGCAACAGAAGAGGTCGATCAGTAAATGGAGTCGCATATAGTATTCCGTAGAACAACGTACCCAGGGAACCCAGCTTGAGGTTCCGGATATCCTCATCATCATCATCGCTCGACCGCTGGGACCAGCAGTACACGTCTGGATGGCTCGTATTCGAGATGACGGCATTCTCTGCAGATTCCTCCTCGTCGTCGCTATCATCAGCGAACATGCTCGTTTTGGGTTGGGGCTGCAGACTGAGACGCGAATATTTTTCGATGGTCTCGTCCGGGCCGAGAGTGACGCCGACCGACACGAGGCAGCCGTCGCGGATGGTCGTGTTGTCGAGGAGGGTGACACCGTTGGCGAGGATGGAGCGTGACACGGTGCTGTTGTTTTGGATGGTGACGCCATCCCAGATAAAGGCGCCGTCGAGAACGATATTGTCGCCAATGTGACAGTTGCGGCCGATGATGGTGTTCGTGATACGCGTGTTCTCGCCAATGGTTGTGTCGGGGCCGATCTGGACGTTCTCATCAATGATACATGACCTAGAAGGACAAAGAAATAATCGATATGTCAATAAAGCAGGGGTGAAGTAGATAGGAAAGCATACCGAGATAAAATGACATTGGATGCTTTGTAGACGTTGCCTCGGGAGACGACATAGTCGTCATCCTGTCTGAGGTTGGTTTCCGGGACGACGGGGAACGTCCAGCGGTTCAGGACGTGTTTGCTATATCGAGCGTGAGCAAAGAAAAGCACAGAAACCTCAATAAGCCTTACCTGACTGTGCTGTACATGTGTTCGTTTTGGATATGTGCAATATAGGGATCGGCGACGACTTGAGTATAAATGGTCTTGCCGAGGATGTCGGAGGTGAGGATACCATGCACGAAATCGCTGCGGAGCTTCTGCCAGTCAAAGTTCTCGGAGAAGAGGGCGGGCACCTCGACGGAGCAAATGTCGAGGAAAGGATCGATGAGGTCGTTGCGGAACTCGAGCTGTGCGTGGTTTTCAAAGGCCTCGGGGGACATTTCGATGCGTGATTTACGGGGCAGGCTCTGGGTGGGTTCGTAAAAGACACACTGGGCCGAGGAAGGGTCGAGGACAAAGACGCTGGAGGCGTCGCGCGGTCGCTGGTGGCGGGTGGCTTCTTTGAGGACCATCGTCATGATGGAGTTTTTGTCTGTCTTTTTGCGGGCGCGATGCTGCTCGAGAGCCTTGTCGAGTTTGATGTTGGAGACGAGGTCGCCAAAGGTCAGGATAAAGTCGGTTGTGATGAGTTGGCGCGCGTCGACCTCGCGCAGCGCGTCACCGACCGACATGCACTCGGGGGCTTGGATGATCTGGATATTCAGCAGACTCGAGGGTTGCGTCCAGCTCGAGTGTCTACACAAGTTTTTGCGGTTCATGTATGTCCAAATGACGGGCGAGCATGTTACTTACTCGAAATAGTCCTTGATCTTGTCAATATGCGAGGTGCACACGATAAAGACGTCCTCGACATCGGAAATTGCCAGCACTTCCAGGGTGTATTCAATCAAGGGCACGTTGCATAATGGCATCAAGCACTGGTGGGCATGGAGCATGAGTGTAAGACATTCGAACGCGATTGCTTCTCAACTTACACGCGGCATTTCGGCTGAAATGGGCAGGAAATGCTCGTCATAAGAGTCAGTGAGAATGACGGCCTGAAAGGCCTCGACCTTGTCCTCGTCATGGGACTGGCGTTTGTTGGACTTGGGTGGCATGGAGAGTGGATCGCGTCAAGGCGTTGGAAAAAAATAGGAAAGCCAAAATTTAGGGTCTCAATGAAACGGGACATGAGTCACAGCCACCCAAGCCAAAAAAGCAAGGTCCGTTAGAAAATGATGCATACAATTTACAGATTAAGTATTCTTTGACTTTATTTTAATGTTATATCAATCTTTATGAGTTTTATTCTTTTTCTTTATGCAAAATGTTAATTGTATGTGTGTATATATGTGTTGAATGATTGTGCAATAATGTTTGTGCAATAGTGTTATCAGGAGATGGGGATTTCTTGACGGTATTATGAATTGAGTGATTGAATATGGGGTAGGTATCATGTATCCACGAGGGCCTTCAAGAAGCGGTTACCAAAGCCATCGTTGATATCATCGAGTTCGTCGGGCTCAAACGCCCGGAATGCCTTTCGAAAGGACTTGCGCAGAATGGGGTCGTGCCTGTTCTCTGGCGAGGTCATGTCGAGGTATTCCAGATGCTCAGCCAAACCCGATTTTTCTGCGCTCTCCGCAAACGCACGCAGCCGAGCTTCGTCGACAGGAGCGCCAAAGCCTAGGCGCAAGTGCGTCAAGGTTCGGATCTGGCCAATAACCTCGAGGCAGCTCTTGCTGACACTTTCGTCATCGTCGGCGGCGAGGAAACCGAGTCGGCGGAGGGAGCATGCCGCGCCTTGGGCAGCCGCGTCGCGGAAGAAGCGGAGGAGGACGTGTAGATAGAAAGAGCAGTAATGGATATTGAGGGTGTGAAGGTGGCGCATGCGGATCAGGGTCCTGAATGTGTCTGGGTAGAGTTTCATTCGAACGAGCTGGATATTTCCTAGACCAGAGCATGCGGGCAGAAAGCCGCTCAGGGGCACCACCGGGTCAGGCGCACCATAGCCAAGTGCAAGACGTCGAAGGTTCTTAAGCTGCACGCCGTGCATCGTATAGGGAGGCAGGACGCGGCCGTCTTCGCCCACGCGCCGGGCCGTACGATTGTCGGTGGGGCTGCCAATGAACGTGAAGAGCTGGAGGGTCTCTGCGCTGGACGTGAGCAGATCGTAAAGCACATTCTTGCGCATGGGCATGCTGGAGTCAATCACAAGGCTGCGGATGCCGTCCTGGTGGTCGTCGTCATAGTACTCACCTGGGCCGTACATGCCCAGCGTCACCTTTTTGAGATTCGGACAGCGCCGAACGCGTTCCATAAACCCGTCAATAGGGGCAGCAGAACCATAGTTGGCGATCCACAGCACCTCAAGGTTGGGGCAGAATTTGGCCAGAAACTCGCCTTCGTCTGCGCCGTTGGTGTTCCACATGTTGCTCCATTCGAGGTACTTGAGGTCGGTGACCTGAGGCTTAGGCAGCTGACTGGTGTCGAGAGGGACGAGAGACGGGCCGTGGTCGTCGACGAGGTCGAGGACGAGCTTTACGAGCTTCGGGCAGAGCGTGAGGAGGACTTGGAGGAGGCCCCGTGACCGTGTGGGGGTCGTGATGTGCAGGGTCGTTAGCGAGTGGCCCAGCCCCTTGAGATCGTTTACGAATTGGAGGTGCAGGAACGTACGACGCCCATCCGACGTCACATCCGGCTTATACCGGGACATATCGACGATCTCTACGATAGAAAGGGTTACAAAGGGGTTATTCTGCAAATAAGCCAAACAATACCGATGTGCTCGACGCGGGAGCAGCCTGCCTCACGCAGCATAAAGAGTGCAGGGCAGACGGTGGAATTGGTGGAGAGGCGCAGAGAATTCAAGGAGGGGCTAAGGACCTGCATCAGCCCGCGCTGCCAGTAGCCGTTGGCGGGAAGATCCAGTAGCCGCACGTCGAGGTCGCGCCAGAGAGAGGTGATTGTCAAGAGGCGACTCCGCCAGGTACGCGACACACGCGTGCACAGCACACGTTTCTCCGGCAAGAAATGAAACAGCCGCGCCAGCACTTCATTTGGCAGCACAGACATGGGATCCACTTTCCGGTCGCGATGCCGTTTCGCTTCCTCAATGTGCGCCGCCAATGTCGCCTGGGGGCCTAGCACCAGGGCGCGCTCGTAGGCTTCGACTGCGCGTGCATAGCAGCTCTGTTCCCGCCACAAGTCGGCTTGGAGAACATACCCGGTTGGCGAGTCTGGAAAGATATGAGTGAGTGCTACGGCCTGGGTCATGGCCTTGTCCAGTTCGCATGCGCTGCGGTGCCTCTCAACGCGCATCACCACGATCGACTGCAACACATCGCGCAAGCAACGCTCTACCCGGTCATAATCCTCCGTTTTGCCAGCTTCCAGTGCCTCCTCCAGCTGAGGAACGATCAATGGCATGACAGCGATTCAGGAAAGAGAAAAATAAAGAAAGGACAAAGAGGACAGAGGGCGGAGGAGGAAGGAAGAGTAAAGGATAATGCTTGGTTCAAATGCGTCGGAGAGAAGAAATGGAAGAGCTTCAACATATAAATCTCTCTTGCGTGATCCTGCTATTTGGAACGGACGCTGTGGAACATGGCATGCGCGTACCACGGTCCTATCTTTTATACGCCTTCCTCCGATATTGATACACTCTCGCTTTTGTTCCTGCTTTGGTTTAAGGCCCTCTCGCCTTGTGCATGCTATATTTAAGAATCCGCCCCTTCTTTCCGGGCCTCTGTCACTGGCATATATCGCGTCAATTATAATCCGTAGCAATGCAAATAGGACAGAATCATAACCCCACATATGGATCAGCATTGTACTGGAAGATGACATCTATCTCCAGGGTAACGAGTTACTTTATGCATAATCGATGTCCGTACTTCTTCTTCCTCCTCCCCCCTCTCCTCTTCCCCCCTCCCACGCACTAGCCTATAGGCTGCTGCAGTTTGACGTAGTGGCAAGGACCTGTTCCACAAGCAAGACCGAAAAGCTGAAACGCGCGCGGCTCCCCTCGCACACTTTGTAAATTGTCTTGAACAGGAAAAATAAATTATTTACTTCCACCGTTTAGAATGCAGCCCTCGTCCCCCCCGCCCGGTTGACGAGAGAATATCATAAGGCATCATCTTGCGACATCTATTTCCGTCATGAATAGATGGTCTCATGCGACACCTCGTCTTTGTGGAACGATCAGGGCAACGGTGCACCTGACGGTACTCCGCTGTGTTTGTGCTCTCATGTTAAGTTTGCTGCAGATGCACCCCTAAATTATGATATGTATCAGTGTTTTCCCGACAGTTTGGCACTAGGAACGTGTAAGCTCAGATCTTTTCTACACTTCATTTAAAGTTGGGATCGTTGACCATGTTGCATAAAATATATTTCCTTTCTGTAGTTATTTCCTTTACAAACAATAAATATGGAACCTGGTGTGGCTAAGATTGTGTCACTCAATGTGATATGAGTAACTACCGTTATTCTACAAGCCCCCTCATAAAGCGTCCTTCTCTGTGAAGCACTGACATAAGGTAGTAAATGATAGAAATAGATAATAGGTGTGACATGAAGTCTGACATGTCCAGAGCGCGCTCTCTTACGCGAGGGTTCCATGCGACCGACCCGTGTTACCTAAGCCAAACTCAATGGTAGCTAAGCTGCATTCAGCGTAGCTCATTACTTGAGATGACGGACCATTGTAACACATTGTTTGAGCTTATTTACCTCCCCTTATTACGCGTGCACAAGGTGGCTGACGATAAAGTTTACCAACCATTTGATAATCATCTCTCGTATGACTTGTGCTACTCCCGACTTCTAAGAATACACGCTTTAATCTGTAAATAGTATACCCTCCCGAGAAATGAACAAATGCGAGAATAGAAAGGAAGAGACGTGAAAGGCAGAGAATACATGCATGATGCATTGGATATTCCGTTTGTGCGTCCCTCTACATTGACATAAATGGTTACGTTTTCACGCGCTCCCGCTGAGTATTTTATATATATGTGTGTGTAACTGTCGAGATAAATACGCTGTGTGTTTCAACCTATTCACAGATTGCATCACTTTTATTCATGCAGCTATGCATATTTGCTTATATTGTACACTTTTTGATGTTTATGTTTGTAAAAAAAAAAGTACAGCAGGCAGGTTTGACATTGAATAGAGCAGATACTGTATATAACCTCCGATGTCCATGCAGGATACACATTTATGCATATATAAATGGCATGTACAAAACGAATATCCACAGACATACTTCTTGTTACCGTTTTCAAAAGAAACATAGGATATAGTAAATCCCTCGTTACGGATTACGCAAGCTCCTTTACACGACATTAGTGTTAATGCAGCTTTCGTGACACTGCAGCCATCAGCTGCCCTAAAAGCATTTGGTCCCCCTCTCAAATATGACTGGGTGCTCTGCAGGAATAGCAGTAGTAGTATCAATAGTAGTAGTACCGTACTATACCTCCATATCCCAGGCACCTTCGTATGTGAGCATATTTCCTCTCGCCATGCACGTACCTTAATTTCAAGGAAACGACGAACTTCGTTCCATTCCCGTTTCGTCGTGCGTACGTCTGTCTCTAAGTACCCAAGAAAGTTGTCGCATCCAGGGTGGACCCAGGCAGACGATCTACGAAATTCAGCTATACTGATTCAGTAACAGATACAATGCATCTGGGCAGGTCCGATCCGGGAGCTACGTTTGATCGGCCGAGATAAAAATGACTTCATCCCCACATTCAGCATAGCACGGTTCTTTGTTTTAATTTATTTTACAAGCTCAAGCATCTTCTATGGGTCCCAGAAGCGTTATGTAGGAATGGAATTTATGTTATGGACCAAAAGGCAATTTCAGTCTGGTAGGTAACGAACGGACGTTGTTGCTCTGTTTTCTTGATTACAAAGAAGGATACGGCTGGCTGTAATAACATGCATTAATGCAATAGACAAACTGATAGATTTTGGCAACGTCCACACCGTACATGGCGCACTGGTTATCACATCTACGCTCCAGGCCAGTCTTGGGTGTCCCTACACACAGAAAAGTGTTATTACAAAGAAATATGTATAAAACTAGTGCGAGTCCTATACTATAGGGGGAGAGAAAAATAGTGGCATTATTATCATAGAACATAGCCATGATCCTTACAGCCAAAATGATCGGCCATCGCCAGTTGAGCAATCAGCATTGAAGCAGCGAAAGAAATCAGTGTCGAAAAGCGCATGCTGTATCAAGTGATGGACAGAATTTTTACTTTTTCTGCAATATCGATTTTCGTATGTGTCTTTTATATACACTTGTGCGGCAACAGGTCCAAAGTATGGAAAATGGTGGAATTCTCTCATGTGTATGCACCTGTCATGTGTACTGTCATTATTAGCATTAACAGCTTTGACTACGGCTTATATAGAGCAAATAGTGTGTATTCGTGTTTTGATTGCTTGGCTTTATGAAATACATCTATTTTCGCTGTATAAAGTTTTCATGTAGAGTGATCATCGTCAGTTTTACTATCATGCTATAGAACGGTATAAATCTGTATTTTTAACTCTGTATTCGACTGGTGGTTTATATAAGTTAGATGGCATGAAAACTCGTTGTGTAATATGCTAAATGGCATAAAACGAGCTAGAAATAGATTCAGTTATGCGTCGAACAAGATCGTCTTAACAATTCGTACGGGCCTGATCACATCTATGGGTGGATTTTAATGTATTTGAAGAGCAGAGCGGGATTCTCATTCATCGGACTACCATTTTACTATAAGACGCTCTCGCTCTACATTTATGCAAAGTGAAAGCAACAAGACTTGTATCCATGCACATAATTCATCGAGAATCATTGATGATCACTTTTAAGTTACCATTAATGCATGCCTAAACGGACGAAGAAACTAGGAGTTCAAATTTGACATTCTACCATGGTAAAATTAGTGTTTATAACATCCCACATATGTAATTTTTGCATGGTGGAACATTGAAAAGCTTTTATCTCTGGTTGTCCAGGATGGTTCTATTTTCGAACATGCCAAACTGGCAGGGTCAGTACAACGAACATCCGGCGTACTGTATTTTATACAGTAGATCCCACCGTGAACGTTTTAGTGGACCTACGCATCCGTGATATATGTATTTTAGAAAAGGTCATGACTGCAGCCGCTTTTTAGAAGAAAAAAGCTCCTAAGAAATAACAATGACTGCCTAGGAAAGCACACACCACTTCCTAGCTCGCGCAATATCTAGGAAGCCCAGAGCGTTTGGCTGCAAAAAAATTCTGTGCAGTTCTAGAGTACTTAATCTCGACACTCGGCCAGCTCATACCAAAAACTCGCGGGCAGCGGTAGCAAGAATAAAGATACAGCGCATTTGCCATCCAATTATACGGAAGGATACCACCGCGTAAGTTAACTCCGTTAGTTTTCCCCGGTCTTCTAGTTTTCAAGCAGATGGCTCGGTATACTTTTGTTATTCATACATTTGAAGAAGGCGAGCATCTTGAGGACGGACTTGAGTGGTATTGTGAGGCAGACAGGGGACAGTAGGTAGTTAAATATATAATTCTAGTTGATTCACTCGCACTGTCACTTGCTGGTAGATGACATTATGCTCAATAACTCACATATACTCGATTTTATTTGGAAACATCATCATATAAAAACCATGCCTACACTGATGATAATACTATCCACATAAAGAGAGTGTATAAGCTTGTTTCGGATATATATAATGAAGAAAAATTAGACGCTAGCATAGGTAGCGAGCATGTGAGTGGGGATTCGGAAAAGCAATGGATACAGCCGCTATGGTGTGGAACACTCAGCGATAAAGGGAAGAAAGTGACGGTACAGCCAGCAACCTTGCAAGTTGGTCGATTGATATGCCTTGTCATCCTTCCGTAATGGTAGATATAGATGTTGGATAAGAATCTTAGGCCCCCTGAAAGTAACTGCTGTCAGCGTACTACTCAGGAACTTCGCGGGTGCCGGTGAAACAGACTTTCTTCATCTCAATTTTCCTCAATACAGTTGATACCTGTACTTGTATATACGATTTCTTCATTAACTATAAGAAAAAACTGCTACTTCTGAGTACGGACCTCATCATCTCCAATGTGTATTGCATCTTCTCTTCTATTGACGCCACAACGTCCGCAATTTTTTACGACAGTATTGTACCTACACAGCTGTTCAAAGGCTTCCCTTTTGAAATGGGCAACGACGTTGTCACCTGTAATTACGAAACGTTCGTTACTTTCCCAATCATAGAGTGACTTTGCTCATATACTAACCTATTATTCAGCGGTTTGCTCCAGAACGAGCTTTTTGATGAATTTACTTGCACAGAAACGTCTTGGCCGTTACTTCCCCTGACTGATTGGTCCGTGGATGAGGGCGGCCCATCCTGGGTGACAACAGCAATATCCGAAAGACAGATGATGGCGGTAGCAGCAAAGAGGAAAATGGGGCGCGTTATAAAGTATTGTTTTTGTTCTACTTCCTCTTTATATATATTAAATAAAGAAATTTGAGCTTTCCTGACGAAAGCATTGCGGTATTATTGTTTAGCTTAAAAATTGAATACTGAGGGTTATGGTCTGGTATACATTTGATTACAGGTAGACGGTAAACATATATACACGCTGAGTAGGAGCCGCTGATACACGGAGTTCAGTGGGCTACGTGCAGCTAGACGAGAAAGGTCGTCCAGCAGATTTGATGAGGCAAGCTGTACCTCTTTTCTTGCATGTGGTAGCCCTCCGCACGTGTGTGCAGGATGGTCACATTTCACTTCGCTAATTATTGTATGCTTGGAAAACAGCGTATCATAGAATTTGTCATACCCTAATCCAAATTGCGCGTACCCGAGTTGAAATCGAGCGTACTCGTACTTGTAATTACCACCATTCGATGAAGCAGCTCTGTGTGATATGACGTATTGCATTGGAAAGAACGAGTACGCCGATTTATGCAAATTGTGTGCTTCGAAACCCGTGTATCATAGATTTGACATATTCAACCTTCCGTCTACTGCTGCGTAGAAGACATTCATCCCAGCGAAAATAAGAATCCTCGAGTATATAATCTATCTAGTGTTTTTCGGCTTTTCATCGCTTTTATTCGCCCCTGTGATCCGCAAGATTTTATCCAACAATCGTGACTCTCTCCTCCACTTCCTCTGCGCAACAAACGCGGTCCCTTCCGGTAGTTCTGTTAGTGAAGTTTAGTCCCTTACCTATGCACTCGTCGTTCTGCATCCCTCCTGTGTTCCTGCCTGCTCTGGAGATTAGACAATTGGTGAACCTCGCACTCTAGCCTCAAATATCCCACAGTACCACCACCACGGCTCCCCTGTCAGTGGCCGAACATCGCCCGTTTTCTCTGCTTGTTTTTTGGCCAGCAATAAGACATCCAGGATCTTGTAAAATGAGGTAGGTGGCACCAACGTTGGGCCCATAACTTGGGCAGCCAAGTACACATGCATCCACCATAAGATCTTATTTTGAGCGCCCGCAAGATGTACTTCGGCTGGGGTTCATGCTACGATGCTCACTTGAAAGTCGCGTTTCTTCTTGGTGTGGATCAGTTCTCTCTGAGGGTAAACGACCACATCGCGCAAGAGGGTCTCTCCGTATGCCACTGCTGTGCACTTTGTCTTGCTATACTTCTCTTGCCAGTGGTGTTTAGTGGCTGATTGGGAGAAATTATGGAGTTTATCGCTTGCGCAGTATAAGGCGAGGCGAGTGTGTAATTGTGGTCCTGACATCAATTAAGAGTGTGTAGAGGAGCTGTCTCATGGTCTCGCGAGCTGGCCTTCGCAGAGGTTTTTTTTTACTACCATGGCAGAGAATGCTTTTTTTAATGTAACACCTCCATATTATTCTACCGGTGAGTGCCATACAGTAACAATACGGACATAGAAGAATCATAGATCATTCATCTATGAAGATCTGTCCAAGGTCACAATAGCAGGCAAAAGTGCCTAGCATTATCATGCTGTAAATTATTCGATACATCTGAGCGATGAAGTCGAATTTGATACTGTAAGTAGTCCATATATCTATCTGACTAGTTCAAAGTGTGTAATGCTTTTCTCCTATCGTACCTGGTGCATTTCATTTCATTTGCAATAAACAGAAATTTTGAAGCGACGTTAAACCTCCCTCTAAAGGAAAAGCAAGTTGCGAAAGAGAGTTCAAACATTACTTTCAAGTCGTACTTAGATCGAATAGTACAATGCTTCTAAGAAAATGAGGTAGCGACGCACCTTAGGTCAAACGCATCAAATTTTGCTTGGGAAGGCCCGAGATTTGGATGACTGCTTCGGATAATGTCGCATCCGATATTCTTCTCATTTTAAGTTTATAGGTGTCTACTTTGCAAGGAGGACTCCTGCGTATCGCTCGAGAGATAATTAGTCCGGCAATGCGTCCAACGTATGGCAAGTAGTTTAATATAGGAGTTAGGTGTTAAATCTACACATGGGTGGCATAAGCTATAAAGAAATATGCTTATAGAAGACGCCATACATTTGAACTTCTCTTGTAATAAGTATACCAGAAATAACGGTAAAAAAAGGTGAATTCTATGGTGGCGTTTACCTGGGGAAGTCACAGCTATACAAAGTTTTGTTCTGTTTTCTCCTGAGACGCTCCTTGACGTATGGAAATAAATACACCCCTATATAAAATATGCTTTCTTTTCCTAGGACAGATTCAATTTTTTCTTCTCTTTAGACATTTAATACTACTTAATACAAAGTAAAAGATGAAGTCAGCATGGCTCACATTTGCGACTCTAGCATGGAGCACGGCAGCGCTCGCACAGACATTCGCGCCGAGCATAAATCAATGCCCCCGCCTCGCACCTCGTGCAAGACCACCGACAGGCGTAAACGATTTGCGGCCCGATGATATCACAGTCATTGCAGGCATTGGTGATAGGTAACAACATATCGACTTTTATGTTTGTTAGTCCTTAAGAATTGTTATTTCCTAGTATTATGGCTGGCTTCCTTGCGCGTGGCGCGAATACGCCCTATGTCACATTGTCTCAATATAAAGAGGCTCGGGGTGTGAGCTTTGCTATGGGCGGAGTAAGTCAAGCATTAACAATTTGAGCATCATCAGAACGGGCATTAAGAAGATAACACGCTCTCCCTTCAAATACATAGGATCGTGATGCAGTGACACTCCCTAATATTTTTGAGCACTACACAGGAGGCGACCTGCAGGGGGCATCCGTTGGTTCACGAACCCCACAGATTTGTGAAGGTGTGTATCTAGATAATTTTCTATACGTACCATTAAATCATGTACCCTACACAAAAGATGAGCCGGGAAAGCTCTGCGCGGCGCATGGACATGATGGGTATGTGCAAGCAGTTACAACGCCAATGGGGTCCAAGCGTACTAAGTAGTTCAACCGTAACGCAGAGACGATCACTTCAATGCCGCCCAATCAGGAGCCACGAGCAAAAACTTTTCAGAGCAAGCACGGTACCTGATCGAACGCATTGGGCGCGGTACCTCACTCCAAGACGACTGGAAAGTCCTGACCATCCTTTTGGGCGCGAACGATGTGGTGCATTCATGCCAGGCAGGCTATGGCGTGGCTGACTTCGAACAGCGCATGCGCGAAGGTTTGCACCTGCTCAGAGAGAACCTCAAAAACGTCTACATCAACTTGGTGGTGCCCATGCCTTCCAATGTGGGCGATATAATCAAGCATGTGCTGGATCGGACCTATGTGAAGCCGACTGTGCCTCCGAACCCGGGTTATGACCGCGCTAATTGTCCCTGTTGTTATGAAGGCCCGGTGATCAGTGCCTTGGGTACGCCCATTTCGCCCCTGGGTCAAGGGACCATGACTCTGGACGGCGCTGCGTTTGCACTCTCAGTCAGAAAGCTCGCCAGGGAATTTGCTGATTCTAGCCCTGGAGCGACGTTTACGGTGGCGTATCAGACTTTGGATAATGTACCTTCGGGCCCCGCATATTTCAGGTAATATACTGGAGCTCGTCAGATGTGGGAGCAGCAGTGCAAACTCATGAGCGATAGCAACATTGATGGATACCACCCGAGTAAACTTGCGCATGCATACATGGCCAAGGTACGTATATTTGTCAATGGTTCTCAGGGATTAATTTCTTCTGCGTAGCTCCTTTGGAACAACATGTTTCGAAAAGAGGCATTACGACCTCAACTGACTGCATCGCGCGAAGGAGAGCAAGTGCGCTGCCCAACTGAATCCGATCGCTTCCAAGCTTAGATCCAACGCTACACTTTATTGTAGCACTTTTACAAGCACATATGTTGGCTGTGCAAGAGGACTACGTACTATAGGAAGGTTAATCACTCATTCATTATTTACATTTGCTTGTATACCCAGTTTGCCATAACGAAAATGACGGTTCGATGGTATGAAAGGAGATTATGGGGATGTATTTTGCTGCGATGAATATGTATGTAATGAGTATATGAAATGCTTAAAATTGATGATGGCGAGTGTGGAGGAGAAGTTCTGGGGGAGTCGATCCATGTGTATTCTCAGAAAAGACGGATGTCGTTTGACAACCAGGTGCTGAGTTGCCCACCTAGTCGATGATGGATCGCATCCAAATCTTGTTTGGAGAGCGCCGTTTGCGTGTTCACAAACGCTTTTTCGAGCATGTTTCGTGTCTCCCCTCGGTCCCAACCTGGAACAGTAATATCCAGGTACACCGCATTCTCCAGTAACCCCGAGTCGGCTGCCTTTTCCAAAAACTCTTTGAGTGCAGCCCTGGTGCTGCGTGCTTTCATGCCAAGACGGAGGTGCGTCACCGAGGCGAGGGCGCCTGTCGCAGCGAGGATAGGGTTGAGGTCAAATGTAGTGTTGTGACTCACAAAGCTGAACGCCTCCAGACGCTGCTGATCGCGGGGCAGGGCTGCGAGGCCTTCTAAAAAGTTGAGATAGGATTGGACGTCACCTAGGCAGCGGCTCAAACTGAGAGTACGCAAATTTGGGAGCTGGAGAAGAACGCGCGCAAGGACTGGCGTGAGCTTGACGCGGTCGAGCTGGACTGTGTCGAGCATAGGGCAGCTGGCAATAAAGGTGGGTAATGGGTGGAGGCCCTCAAGCGGGCTGTATGCCACCGACAGCCAGCGCAACTTGGGTGGCTGCAGGTGAAGAGTGTGCCGAAATGTGGATGGATCCGCGCCGGGTGTACTGATATAGTGCAGCTCCTCGAGGGTCTGCTCATGTTGTGCAAGCAAGTTTTGTGCGAATGCGCTGCTGAGGGGCATTTGCGTATTGAGGGTCAGATAGCGCACACCCATAACGTCGGGGCGAGTGCCAATGTCGCGTAAATGACGATCAATTCGCGTCACACCAAGGGTCAGCTGCTTTAGTTTGTGGCATTTTTGCTGGACGACTTCAATAAATGGCTCCACCGGCGAAAGCGGCTCACCAAAGTTGTTGAGGAGGAGATACTCGAGGTCGGGAGAGTAGTACGCCAAAAAGTTGGCTTCCAACACACCGTCATCGTGCCAGTGGTTCATCCATTCGAGATGACGCAGGCGTGTGACACGCGGCTGAGGTAAGTGGCTATCGTCCCATGTGGGGACGGTGTATCGCTGCTTGATATCCGGAGATGGCCGGAAAACGAGAATTTCGAGAGAGGGTAGAGTCGTAAGCAGCATGCAAAGAAGACCCTTGGGGCGCAAGGCGCTACCAATCCGCAAGTGAGTGAGCGAGGACCCGAGCATAGAGAGTTGGTGGATGAAGCTCAGGTCCATGTGGCTGCGCCGACCGTCAAAGGATGGGTCGGGTCTGTAGTGTGTCACATCCCGAAGAGCTGCAACCCAACTGAATTATGCATTGTTTTGGTTTCCACAATAATCTGACTTACTGATCTTTTTGATGTTCGTGCAATTGGCCTGGAGAAGCAAGGAAAGAATCGAGCATACATGGCCGTTCGTACTGACATTCACTTGCTTCAAATTAGGATGGAGATAACGCTGGAGTCCACCCTGCCAATAGCCCACACTAGGTTTCCGGACAACATAGATGTTGACAGTTGTCCATAGACTACCGAGCGACAGCAAATGGTGGCGCCAGCCGCGTGATATGCGTGTGCAAAGGACGCGCATCTCGGGGATGAAGTCGAAAATCTTGAGAATGACTTCGTTTGGCAGATTCAAAAGCGGGTCCATGCGGCGATAAGTGCGAACAAGCGCATCCGCTGTAGCTTGCTGGATCTCGAGGTCGTTCGGGTCGCGCTGAGTGGCGAGAGTGTAAAGCTCTGCAGCACGCCTGTAGTTACATTTTGCACTATAGACCGCTGCGCACCATTTGTACCCCGTTGATGCTTCCGGGTAGAGCTCCATAAGACTCAAGCCGTGCTCAAAGCAGGCGTCGAGCCTCCCGAGCTGCATTTGCTCGGCTGCACGAAGATCGAGAATGACATGGAGTGCATCGCGAATCGACGTCTCGGCTTGCGCATAGTTTTTTGCGCGGTGGGATTGCGCAACCTCGTCGAGGAGGGCATTCAAGGAGGGCATGTATCGAAAAGAGGAAACGAGAGGAAGAGAGAAGAGGATAAAGCAGACGGTCGGAGACAATGTGGGCAGCGCAAAGTCTGTGTGTCTGTGTATTACCTGTTCATGCAGCTGACACTATCTTGATTGTTACACACACATTTCATCCACGCCATTCTTTCCGCGGACCCATATATCACACAGACTATTCATTCCTATTTCTTTCTCTGTCTACCTATCTTCTTGCGATACCTCTATTTTTTAAGCTTAGCCAATTTCATATACATTTTCCCTGCTATCGTGATACCAGCATATTTGTTTATTTGCTATATGATGTGTGTGTGGATATATATATAATCAAAGTCTTTCTGGTCTAATTTTTAATGTGAATATACATACACACGTATATTATATATGGACCGGTTTATTCTCAATCAAAATAGTTAGAGAGTAGATAACTGTATATGACGAACATTTTTACGTGCTTGAATATATGACCTGACGCACTCCTAACATCGTCCTTGTCAATTATTGGTACCTTATTCTGGCGGAGTTCATGGTTTGACTGTACACATCAACCAAGCTTTAAGTTAATCTATTCTTTTTATAATCGGTTGCTTGATCGAACATCAAAATACGCCTCTGGAGCCAGTGATAAGTCGAGCACATCCATAGAGCACTATAGAGAAGCTGTCCGCTTCTACAGTATCAAGCGCACATGTATGGCGGTTTCACTTTCTAATTTCACTTTGTCAGTTCGAGAGAGCAGTTATTGCTAACATCATTGTCGTGACTGTGGAGCCAAGTGCACTGCGACCAGCTATTCTTCTAGCTGTGACTACCAAGTCATGAAATATTATATTTGTTGCCCGGGATTCTTTAAAGAAACAGCTTCAGTGAATGTATATTATGATCGTCTATATTCTTCCTCTTTTGGGACACGTGCGATGAGCTGCTCAAAATTTGATACCTTAAATCTTAGTAGGTTTTTAGGTTATTGCACATTACGAAACTCCAGGAAAGACTCGTAGCCTGACCATGCTTGACTGCTGATAGGTGATGTGTATGCCTTATAACTCATCCACCCTCAATCTTTCAGAAATATCATTACTCAAATAAGGAAATAGCACATTCCCATTGTAAAGGAGATCTATCTAAAGAAGACAAATCCTCTATTGATTATCGATAATGTAAGTAGTATAGCTGACAGATTTAACGGATACTGCCACACTGTTGATATAAAATCTCGCTGAGACAAGAACATGTGTATCGAAACACATCCATATACATACTTCCTACATTACGTTCTTAACCGCGCATGCTTAGCATGGTCAAACCGCTTTAATTTTTTAAACATGCTCATATGGGTGTGAGATGCCTCTATCGACTAAAACCCGCAGACACATTTAAAAAGGGATCCTTCCAAATTGGCACCATCGATGATTCCTCTTCCTCTTTTTTGCGACTCCTAAATTGTGGTTTATCTTAGAGCCTTGGGCCGATGGACTTGTGAATCACGTGGCAAAGAGGAGGGTGTTTTTCCTTATGATCATCTCGTATTACCGACGCGGATTGCGAGATTTTTTGCCGTCAAGCTTCGTAGTTATCTTGAAACACACGACATACTTCGAAGAATCGTATTAGTCCTATTATATGTTACTCTTTGTAGGTAAGAGTGGATCATTTATATTAAAGCAACGGCGATCTCGGTAAAATGCACGGACCATTGTGTTTCTAGCTACTTTATACGAGGAATCAGTAACAGCAACCCCCATATACCACAGCATCCCATCGTACCAAAGCTAGGGGACACAAAGACCTGCTCCTCCTCAGCTCATAGTAAAGTACCCCCATCTGTGTCTGCTTGACTGACTGGTTCTTGTAACTATCACTAATGCTGTCTCCTCAAATTCGCCCTCACCGAGTCTAATGATGACAAAGAATGAAGAGCAGCTGCAGACATAATTGCTACACGCATTTGTCGCCATATCAAGCTATTACTATATCCTGAGTCCGTTAGTTTACGTCGCAGTAAGCCGCTACATTAAAGAGTAAGCTGTGTACATTGTAATATGTCGACATGCAATAGACGCCGTGCTCGCGAATTAATGCAAGACTGCTTACTATGACTTAATATGTACCATCCATATCCAGAAAGTGGCGCCATATAGAACTTCCACACTCATATATGCATAAATACCAACAGAAATTACTTCTTTCATATCTGTATAGCTACCATATTACCAGTGAATGCATCTTCTGAATGTGGTACAAGCAACTCTCAGAGGAGAGGGCAAGACAATCGAAGCTGCGACAGGCGAGTATTTAAATCCAGTTAGACCCGCCGCAGCAAAAGATTTTGATTGCTTTTTGCTTGACACAAACCTTGAGAGAGAATGGCCCAGGCACTGATTCGCAAAGCGGTCCCGGAAGCCGACGATGCTATTATCGAGTATATTGAAGGATATCTCAACGAGAATGACAATGGCGACGATGAAGACCTCGTCGAGTTTGTGAAGCCCATGCTCCTCGATGCGGGTGGCGACGAAGCCAGCATCGATCAGCTCTGCGCCCAGCTCAGCGAACTCTCGGCCAAGCCCAAATCCAATGCACAGGGCGCACGCAAACTGGATCAGGCGATTATGATGGGTAGCCAATCCGGCGTGTCCGCCACGTCCCGGTTAAGCGGGGCCAACGTCGAACTCGATCACGTCCAAGGCCGACGCGTGCAATCCCAAGTCGATCAGAGCAAGCTCGCTAAGGCCGAAGCTAAGATTGCGGCCAAGATGGCCAAGCGACAGCAAAAGTCCAACATGAAGGTCGAGTACGAGGCGTCGCGTCTTTTGGATGAGCAAAAGGCGCTACAGGAGGAGTACAAGCTCTACAACCCGATCATGGATTACACTTCGACCAAGGGCAAGGTCAAGGACATCAAGGTCGATAACTTTGACATTTCTTTTGCCGGTCGTCGTATCCTCACCGATGCCAGCCTGACCCTCGCCTTTGGCCGCCGCTATGGTGTTGTGGGTAAGAACGGTATCGGTAAATCGACCTTGCTTCGTGCCATTGCGCGCCGTGAGATCAACGTGCCGAGCCATATCTCGGTGCTCTATGTCGAGCAGGAAGTCGTCGGTGACCATACGCCTGCCATTGAGATGGTGCTGCGTGCCGATGTCTGGCGTGAGCATCTGCTCGGCAAGGAACGTGACCTGTCTGCCAGCTTGAATGAGCTAGACAGCCAGATGGCCGAGACCGAGGATGAAGAGGAAAAGAAGGCAATTCAGCAGCAAAAGGAGAATCTCGAGACCGAGCTCAAGGAGGTCTTCCAGAAGCTCGAGGATATCGAGAGTGACAAGGCAGAGGCCAAGTAAGTGCATGGGGAAAAAAAAAAGGCAGGCAAGGACGCAATGGCTGATCTATGTGATGTTAGGGCCGGTGCCATCTTGTCTGGTCTGGGTTTTGCTTCATCCGACCAGAAGCGTGCGACCAAGGAGTTCTCCGGTGGTTGGCGTATGCGTATCTCACTGGCGCGTGCTCTGTTCTGTAAGCCTGATGTGCTCATGCTTGATGAACCGGATAACATGTTGGATGTAAGTCAAAAGAGAGAAACGGGACCATAGACAACGGTATTAAGCTGATATATTATATTAGATACCTGCCATTGTTTGGTTGGAGCGATACCTCCAGACATGGACAAACACACTGTTGGTTGTTTCTCACGACAGAGGTAAAAGAGAGAATAGCTATTTGGAGACGCGGGACCTGATCTGACACTATTTATACAGAATTCCTGGACGAGGTGGCAACCGACATTCTGTACATGCACTCTGAAAAGCTCGACTACTACAAGGGCAACTTTACAAACTTCCACGCGACCAAGGAGGAGCGAGAAAAGGCATATGTGCGCGAATACGAGTCACAGATGGAGTACAGAAAGCATCTCCAGGACTTTATCGACCGCTGGCGGTACAATGCCAAGCGCGCGCCGCAAGCGCAGTCGCGTCTCAAGATTCTCGAAAAGCTGCCCGAGCTTGAACCGCCTTCAGCCGAGAAGCTCGTCACATTCCAGTTCCCCGAGCCGGATGCCATCTCGCCGCCTATCCTCCAGATGAACAATGTCACGTTTGGCTACAACAGCCAAAAGACCATCATCCGCGATATCAACCTCGACGTCCGCCTCGAGTCGCGTGTCGCGGTGGTGGGCCCGAACGGTGCGGGTAAATCGACGATGCTCAAGTTGCTGACGGACGACCTGAAGCCCCAGACGGGTGAGGTCCACCGTAACGGCCGGTTGAAGTTTGCCTACTTTACACAGCACCACATTGATCAGCTGGATCTGACCAAGTCGGCAGTCGGTTTCATGGCTGACCGGTACCCGGGTAAGTCCGAAGAGGAGTACCGTCGCTACCTCGGCTCGTTTGGTATTACGGGCATGGTCGGTCTTCAGATCATGAAGACACTTTCGGGTGGTCAAAAGTCGCGTGTTGCCTTTGCCTGTCTGGCTGCCCAGCGGCCGCATATCCTGGTGCTCGATGAGGTAAGAAAGAAAAAGCAAGAAAACGATGATTTGTTACTGTTGCTAAGCAATGTTTTACGTAGCCTACCAACCATTTGGATATGGAGTCGATTGATGCACTGCAGGATGCCCTGGCGCAATTCAAGGGCGGCGTGATCACCGTCTCTCACGACGAGCGCTTTATCCAGAGCGTGTGTAACGAGATCTGGGTGTGCGAGGGAGGCACGCTCAAGCAGTTCCCTGGCACCATCAAGGACTACAAGGTAAGCTATATAGCGACGTTTCTCATGTCACTCACAACGTCTTGTAGCGTGTGGTTTGCCCACCTCTCTAACCTAGATAACAAAAGCAAGCCTAATAAAGCCAATGTGGGAATACATGAAACCAATAAGGGATTTGTCTGAGAGGAAGGGGGGGGCTGATTTGAGCGAGAAAGAGCGGGTGTGCCGGGCGGGCCAGGTTCGTTTCGTTTCCTGGAAAGAGTCACGCCCCACACTGCGGGTCGTTCGAGTATTACTTGTTCTTTTTTGTTTCGGAATTCTGCTCCTGATGAAGTACCAGTTTGTGTCGGTGCCTGCATTGGGCAATAAGCAAAACACTTTTCTCAACATTCGCGGCAAGCTGAGCGAGTATGCCGTTACGTGTGCATTCCCCGTTCCGGAATTCAAGGCACAGAAAGAGCACTTTGTTATCTACCCTCTGGCTTACATGCGCTTTCCATAGATAGGAACCCTCGACGCGCTCGTGCTGCTCTCGGACGACCTGACGAAATACGACGCGACGTTTGAGCAGACGGTGAACAAAATTACGGATATCTTGAATACGCTCGTCAAAAGCGACCACACCAACGGACACGTCCGCGAGTACATGCTCGTCAACGACAGCAAGTATTGCTACTCGTTTACTATGATACAGGAGCTCAATTTATATGATAGAACCCGTCGAGGAATACATTACCAATTTCCAGTGGAACACGATGAAGTACCGCACTGACAAGTCGCTTCAGGAGACGACGGCCACTTTGAGCCAGGACGTCACGTCGATTGACACCGTCATGAAGACCAAGCTCAATGCGTACAGCCAAAACAAGAATGCGCTGCAGTCTCTTCAGCGCAAGGAGACGTAAGAACCCTTAGGAGGTCTGTACCTTTTTTTCTTTATCTGACCATACTGTGCTAGTGGCAATCTGTCTGTGCGGAACCTGAATGGGATCGTCAAGAAGGAACACTGCGTCCTCAATTCGGAATACCTCACTACTCTTTTTGTCGCTGTGCTCAAGCAAGTACTCGTTTTTATCCTATGGGTTGATTTTTAACAAGCTGTCGAGTAGGTCGCAATACAAGCAGTGGCAGCAGTCGTACGAGCGGATTTCGCCCATGGTGGTCCCGCGCTCGTCGGTGTAAGTATACACATAAAATCATGCGCATAAGAAAAAAAAATAAGATCCATTAATACTTTTGCTCTCTTCTACTAGCAAGATCGCCGAGGACGACGAATATGGCCTGTTTTCTGTGACCTTATTCAAGCGTGTGGTCGATGAATTCTCTCACAAGGCCAGAGAGCAGAGGTAAACACGATATGAGCTATAAAAAGCTACAGCAAAGCAACTCACTATGTCTAAAATATATAGATTCCTGCCCCGTGACTTTAAATGGGATGAGGAAGCGCTCACGCAGCAAAAGCAAGAGCTGGAGTTGGTGACTGAAACGGAGCGCGAGCAGCATCTGGAGCTGTTCCGTCTAGCGCGGACCAACTTTGGCGAGGCGTTCTCGGCATGGGTCCATCTCAAGGCCCTGCGCGTGTTTGTCGAGTCGGTGCTGCGCTATGGTCTTCCGCCCGACTTTTGTTCGGTCAGCATTTCTGTAAGTGTTTGCAATAATATAATGTATTTACAGGAAAGAGAACTGACAATGTACAATGGATATAATCTGTAGCCCAAGCCGAAACATGAAAAGAAGGTGGACGATGTGCTCGTGGCCCAGTACGGAAGATTGGGTGGCGTGCATGGGCTGGCGGTGCGGAACGAAAAGGAAGAAGAGATCCTGGACCACGAGCTGCAGACGGTGAACGACAGCTCGTACCGGCCGTACGTGCAGTTTGAGCTGGAGTTTGATACCGAGCGTGCATAATAACAACACAATGATTGGACATGTATAAATATCAATACACTTTTGTTGCTTATGCCATCAGGGGAGCAGAGTTCTTTTGCATGAACCCTTTGAGTTTCTTGGGGAGCAGAGAGGACGAAGACGAGGACGAGGCGGAAACGAGCGAGGCCGGGCGCTCGAGGCTCTGCCGGCTGTTTTGGCGCTCGCCGAGGCCGAGACGGCCGCTCCAGGCATTCATCTTCTTTTCGACGATCATGGACGTGCGTGCCTGCTGGTAGCACTCGGCGCAGAGCAAGTCGGTGGTGCGCACCTTGTCGGGTGTCGGCCACCCCATGCGCGTCTGGCGGCACTTTGCACAGGTGAATTCGACGTCGACATGGTCCCAGTGCTGTGCAGCGTAGGCTTCGCGGTTGGCATACTCGGCCGCGAGTTTCTGCATCAGGACCGGCTGGCGTCCGTCCAAAGCGTCGAGCAGAGGCCCGGCCTGGTTGCGGTCGAACGTGGCCCAAAAGTCGAGGCCCTGTTTGAGAAAGGCCAGACAGCGCTCGCCGCGGTCGATGCGGTCGGCGAGTGCAGCGTGGCGCTCGTGGGCGTCCTCGACCGCGTCCGTTAGCTGTTTCAGGCGGGTGACCGAGCTGCGTGCGTTGTGCTGGATATCGTCCACTTCTGCCCGGAGTTGTGCGACCTGCTGCTCGGCGTGTGCGTTCTTGGCCTGAGCGCGGCTGTACTTTTTGCGGTACTGGCCAGCCAAGAAGGGGACGTGGTAGAATTGGTTGTACTGGCGCTCGCGCTTGCTCTTCTTGTCGCGCCTGGCCGCCGCATACGCGCGGAGCTGCTCGAGCTGTCTGTCAAACCCGGACAGTCGGTCCTCGGCCTCGCTCCGTTGCTGCCGCAGACGTGCCATCTGGTGCTCGAGATCAGCGACTTGGGTGTCCAGTTGAGTCTGGCGCTGTTTTGCCTCGGCAAGCCAGGGTCGGTATTGCTGCTCGAGGGCGGACACGGTCTGTCCATACACGCGTATGCGTTTCTGTCGTTCATGAATGAGTTGCTGCATTTCTTTCTGGGCCTGGCGTCGGGCGGCGCTGTCGGGTGCGCTCAACGCTTCGTCTGCCTTATGATTCATCATGGACTGATAGACAGTATTGAGATAAAAGGAAAAGAGAACAAGAGGTGTAGGTTTGTAAGAGACAGTGCGTGTATATGTATAAAAAGAAAAATAACGAGATAAAAACGAGGAGTATCTATTTTAGAAACGTTGCCAAGCCCGGAAGATGCCATTTAAAAACACAAGCTAAATTTGGACATCATGCAAGACGCCTCTCTTTTTGGCTTCATCGACCACCCAACGGGCCAGCGTGGGAGGGTCCATTCTGATATCTGCCACAATCACATCTTCAGACGCATCCGGCACTTCGAGCGTGGCCAGTTGCGAGTCGAGCATCTTGGCTGCCATGAAATGGCCCTTGCGCCCCGCAATCCGCTCCTGCAGCAGCTCGCGGCTGCCCTCCAGATACACAAACGTCAGGTTGGCCACGTTGCCCGACACCTCGCGAAGGATATCACGGTAGGCCTTGCGCAGAGACGAGCACGTCAAGAGAATGACTCGCTTGTTTGACGGCGGCTGGCTGCTCAGCTCGGCCGCTTTCTCAACCAACTTGTCCCGGATCAAACGGAGCCAAGGCCACCGGTCGTCGTCGTCGAGGGGCTCGCCTGGCAGCGGCGTATAAGCATACGACACTCAAATCCAAGATCCCTTCTCATTTACCTCGGCTCATTTTCTCGACATTGGCAGCGGGATGCAGCTGATCGCCTTCAAAGTATTCGCACTGGAGCAGCTTCTGGGTCTCTTCGGCGACCGAGGTCTTGCCACAGCCAGCTGTGCCCATGAAGACCAGAATAGGCACCGGGGTGCGGTCGGTAGCGGCTACCATGGTTTTGTTGTGTTGTGGGTAAAGAAGAAAGAAAGGATTGGGGTAAAGGGAAGCGGCGGGAAGTGCGGGACTTGTACCAACTCCACTCCACACATATCCCATTCTCCACTTCCCATCCCGTCTATTGGGACGGAACCTCATCTGACGTATTTTCTTACCCCAGACTCCAATTACAGTATCACAATTCTACTTGCGACAGGGGTCCTTGCTCTTTTACTCCAATGCCTTCTTATTATGTCTCATTTTCATTAGTGTCCCAATCAGTAGAGCTGCCTTGGAGAGTGCAAGTACCAAGAAGTGTATATCGCACTGAATCATCATCCATTATCTCTCTGCATGCGCATGTTGGGTAGTAGAGAATAGGATGAAACCCCACGGGAACACAAGAAAGCTGTGGGCCCTTTTAGCGCAACTTTCTTATCCAGAGCGCTAGTACCTGCTTCTCTATTTCGTTTGAGCATGTTATGAGACGATATCAGTCATGACATCTTTTTACCGCTTTTCGCTCTTGACCCCTTTAGGAAATTTCCCCGGTCCCGCCTCTTTCCATTGCCCCAGTTCCAGCAACCAGCATCGACGCACTGTGAACAAACATGTACAGTATTTGCTTATTCACTCGCTCTAACACATTTCGGTGATACTTATCTATTATGTATCGTTATCACTACTGCATCGCTCCTCTTTGTGCAGCCTTCACGTGTGTCACCTGATCCCTTTCCCCAGGCAAGTATCATAGCTGATCAGTAGAATCATGCTTGAGTCTTTAAAGCAAAAGAACAAGCAATAGTAGTGTTTCATCAGCCAACCAAAGATGATCCTATACTTCCGTATAAAGACCTTGATAATACCATTCACAAGCATATGCATTCTCTCTGCTATCCGGTCACCTCTATGAACTATGGGCCGCTTTCATGAACATGATGAGCGTAGTTTCAAGGCTGCTAATTTTATAGAAATTCGGTCAGGATATGAGTTTGATTTAGCTCCTCTTGCTTCTTCCCATGTAATGCCTTTTTGACAACGATACGTCAGTCTCAGATTCATTTCCTGTTCCAAAAATTTACAGATACCAGGAACGACAACCGCTAAACTTGATAAAGTTGAAAGTAAGAGAACTGAAAGGAGAGTAAGTACGAATGAAAGGTATGAGTCCAAGCATTCAAAAGGCGAGGGAAAGAATACGATTAGCTACCGTATTTGCTGCGACCAATATGTTTTATAAATCATATGAAGCCGACTTTGATTGACCAAAAGACCATCACGGCCCGTAAATAATATCCATATTCTCCTTTCAGTTGGTTCATTTTTTATTCCTCCAGAAAAAGCCATTACTCGCAGAAGAAATATGTCATCGAAGTTTGAGATCCCTAGTTAGAGAAGCTGAATTTTTTTAAGCTATAGAATATGGTGGTAATACAGTATAAAGAACACAGATAGTGAGAAAGTAAAGCTGCTGCCTCCAGAATTATAAGCACAACCCCTATGGTATGCTACTCCCCCGTACGGGGGCGTAGTCAGAGACCCTTGCATGTAGGTCAAGGTCTCGTCGTCATAGGCATATCTGTAAACTTCAGGGCAAGCACCCTCGGTCTCATGATGTTCTTCCTGCCAGGGGACCGTCAGCAGCTTCCAGTGCTGCAGCAGTCATGTCTGCCCCGCTCGAAATTAGCAGATTGATAGCCATCGCCATATTTTGGATTCGAAAAACTGAGTGAGAGACAAGGGAAGGTCTCTTCAAGCTCTTTATACATGGCTTCGGCTTCACATGCTTCGCTGCGCATGACTGCAAGAATTTGGTGCTTTGGAGTATTTTCGAAACTACTCATATCGGTGTAAAAGCCCCTGCAGAGCAAGATGTGAAGCACTTAGTGTTTACATCGTCTTCAGCAGTCTATAGGGACTTTTTTTGTTTGACTCATATGCGAGGGCTCTACTTGACGACATCCTTTTTTGTCGAGACGCAGGAACTTCTACGTAGCACCCAATGCAAAAGTTATACTTAATGATCCTTCTTGTCTAACTACTCCCGGCTTCCATTTGAACTCGTTCTATCAGCTACTGTCTCCTCAACATTCATAATTTACACTCTGCATATTCTCCTCCGTCAAAGGAGCCCGATCTAGTATTAGGGGTGCGTGCACTTCTTGAGATCCCGATCACGTTTCGGTTCTATTTAGACTGTTACTGTGAAGGCTTTCTAGCTATGTGTGAGTGCATGCAGGAGTAGATATACATACGAAAGTATGTACGTGTGTTTGGTCTTAAGAACGGATTATATATCTGAGAGCCATCATTTTGAATGAGGTTTATGGTCCTGTACGTACAAAACCAATGTAACAAATGCCCCACATATTAGCAAGTGTAAGGACCGTCTTCCAGAAATCGTACATGGCACTTCCTATCTAACTGTTTCCAGCTTCCAAGTGAATTAATTTTATCAACTGTGCATATATGTATATTATACATATCCATCTATAAAGCCACCAGACCAAACTCCTTGATATTTTAATAGCATGCATACTGTTACGTCTCGCAATGCTCCCGTCGGAAGAACCCGGTTACTATCCAAAGAAAGAAACAGATATATAAAGGATCAAGTTGTAAGACACGCTATTGTCTATTGTATCAATACTTTTACTCGAAGGAGATTAACTATGCGCCTCATTTCCCCTATTGCTGCTATCGTCATCCTCTGTCTTTCAAACGTCGCTGCTGGCAACCAGATTGAAGCACCATCGTTCATGAATATAAGTCAGCAAGTTATCGAAGAGAACTCCTCCGCGATAGGTGTGAATAAGAACAAATATACCATATAAATATATAAAACTAAAGCACTTTTGCTGTATAGGTCTCCTAGATAGCGTGCTGGGAAACCACAGTGGATAAAGTGCTACTTGTTAAAGAGCGAGTTGCCAAATGCTTAGTTGCCATAATTGCCGTTACAAGTCGCTCAAGATATATTAAAAAAAAAGCTATACAAAATAATGTATATATACTAAGCAGAGTACATACGAAGATATGTATGGACTATTGTGTGCAGGTCACCGTTTCTTTAGAAACTTCAATACCACCGGTCTGCGCAAAATCGGGAGTTAGTCAGGAGGTTTAAAGGACATACCTATAAGCTGCGACAGACACAGACGGCAATGATGTATCTACACCACATCTTGCTTGCTCGCTCTATAGGTATTTTCATCAAGTATGCTGGCACGCATGGTTTTGTACGTATCATTCAATGTATGAAATGCTACAAATTTTAGCAAAGAATACCATCTTATTTACAACGCATACAAATGCGAAAGGACAGTCGCCATGCAAAATAGAAAGGTGGGGAAGATTTCCAATTATTCCGCTCGATGATCCCTTCCGTAGTGCTTGCTTCCAGCTGCAAGTTGTACTCCTTTTACTCCCTTCTCGGCGTGCATGCATATAACGGGCCAAATTCTTGGTAGCTCACTGAAGCGAAATATTATGTGACAGGACATTTTCCTCCGGTAGACCTATCTATATGTAAGAAAAAAAAAGAAGATACATAAAAGATCAAGTTGCAAAATATTTACTGTCTGTTTGATAAATCTTCAGATATTCTACCGTGCGTTTCATTTTTGTCGCTGCTGCTACGACCATCATTTGTCTTTCAGACACTGTTGCTGTCACTGAAGGTCGAGCATCTTCATCTGTATAAACGTCAGCATGACAACGGAGGAGCCGGCTCAGAAGACGGCCTAGGATTAATCCACGCAAGCCTTCCTAGTGTCGACAACGTGTTCAAGAATGTACTCAGCGTGGATTAAAGACTCAGATCTTCTCGGTCACTGAAAAAGTAAAGATAACAATAGATTACTGAATGTTCTGGGGATCACTAACAAGCGAATTTATTTAGTAATTCATATAATTCACAACCTCCAAAAGGGAGCCTTATTATGGTCAATGACGTATATGCAATGTTATTGTCTAAGCTGGTCCATTATCATAGACTGTGTCGACATTCATTGATAAAGAATAAAAAATAAAAAGGAGATGTGTGTCGATATTGAAGACAAGTTGCATATTCAGAGATCTAAATACTCTCTAAGGTATATATGACGGAGATAGTGATATGTATGAGACAGGCAGCAAGCTACTAAAGCGGGCGGTTTGTAAGGTTATGCGTGCGATTCTATGATAGAGCTCTGAGGTACAGAAGGTGATGGCGTAGCCACAGTAGGTCGCAAGTCGGCAGGAATAGTCCGTCGTTGTAAGCTTAGCTGATAGTAAGCGTTGGGGCGGACACCGTTGGTCCCTTTGGCGGATTTACGGTCAGGAGACTTTTCAGGGGCACTGTGGATCCCAATACAGCGGCAATGCTCTTTTGCTCCACTGAGACCGGTAGACTGACAGTAGTATCACATTATCGACTTGGAAACCCGGTGAAATAAAAAATTGTCGATGTATCGTTTCGGCTCCACGTTCTTCCCTGTGTATGGCTGCTATTATAAAAACTTCGAAGTTTTTTCGAAACAATTGCCTTTATGTAGATCTTTGTAGGCAGAATATCTAGCAACCACATCTACATCCTTTGCGACGTCTGCATCATCTCCTTTATCAGCTGTTCTTATAGGTATATCATGCATATCCATCTATGAAGCCACCGGGCCAAACCCTTGGGTTTTATTGGCATACCTATTACTATGTCGCGCATGCTTCCATTGTCAGGAGAGCGCTGTCAGTATCCACAAAAAAGGGGAAATATATATATATATATATAATGAAATCGTGAAATGAGCTTTCGTGTATTGTATCAATCTTTCAACCCAAACGATATTAAATCATGCGGTCCATTTTCCTCGTGCTGTCACCACCATCATTTGTCTTTCAAACATCGTTGCTGCCATCCAAAGTGAAGCGCTCTTATTCATGAATAAGCGTCAGAAAGATAGTGCACAAGACAGCGTGCAAAACAGCCAGGCGCGCAACATCATGTATACCATGGAAGGACTTCTCGGTAAATATGAAAACAGGAGTACTGAATGATCAGAAAACTGACACCCACTTTTGTTGTATAGATCCCGCAAATAACTTTTTGTGAGAAGCCCAGCAGATAAAGCACCTTGTTTAAGATAACAAACGGCAGTAGAGTATGTCGCTATTTTAAGAAAAGCGAAGATACTTGGACACAGTGAAATAGATGAGATCCGTGGAGAGGCTAAAATCTTCTCCCAATTTTACGTAATGGGGATTTGGTATGCATGAGTACATGGAGGGAGCGAGTGAACCAGGGGCCCGAATGAATGGTTTGGGCAATTCCTACGGTACTGAGCACCCAAGCACTTACGTGCGACGTAGTATCTAGACTTCTTGCAGGCTGTAGATTGCCAGGAATAGTGTGTCGCTGTAAGGATAGCTGGGACGTCGTGGCAAACAATCTTGGTATCTTTAGCGTATTTTGCCACCAGGGCACTTGCCAGGAGCACTGTGTGCGGCAAAAGTGCAGCCTTCTTCATGCTTTGGTTGAAGCTGACAGACGGGTGGTAGCTATATTGTTACTCTTAAAGGTCGGTGAGGCAGGAGCATGTATCTCAAAGCACGTCCGTCGATATAATTTTTGCTTTTGCATACTTAACTAGTACTCTAGCACTTTACATAGGACTGCCAACTTGGAAGTTATCAACAGCCATTGTACTGTGCAACCCACGCCCGGGCCTGTTTCTTTTTGCAAAGCATCTAGCATATCCACTGGTGGTCTATCTCTCGTCTCTTCGTTTCATGTTGCTGTTTTGTCACAATATAAAAAAAATATTGATAAATTCCATTCTACATGCGGTGTTCTATCAATGATTCTGTAAGCGGAAGGCCATCAGGATATCTGTCGCTATGATATTTACTGCTAGAACGATAATGTTATACTTAGCTCATAGCATTATAGGTTCATGCGCCGCTGTGGTCGTGGCGCGTAAGGGAAGTTAAAAACGCGTTCGCGGCTATTTTACAATTTTTGAAAATGTAAAATTCACGCGTTTCTTTCTTTCGCAACTGGAATGGAGAAACTTCTTCCAAAAAACAAGACACTTTACGAGGTACTACAACTCGACAAGGATGCGGATGCCAAGGCCATCAAGTCGCAGTATCGCCGTCTTGCCTTGAAATTCCATCCCGACAAACAACCCACCACCGCCTCCGATGAAGAAAAGCAAACAGCTACAGAACAGTTCCAACAGCTGGGTCTGGCCTACGCCATCCTGAGCGATCCGGCCAAGAAAGCAATATATGACCGAACCGGTCGGATCGACTCAGATGACGATTCGGGCAAGGATTGGAATGCCTACTTTAAGGAACTCTGGACAGGCGTTGTCAATGAGGAAACGATCGCAGCGCAGAAAAAGAAATACCAAGGTACGCACCAGAACATACAGCTGTTTCTTGTACCACTCACATGGCTATATAGGCTCTGAGGAGGAGAAAAAGGATGTGCTTCACTACTATGAGAAATACCACGGGGACATGGACAAGATGCTCGCCTTCATCGAGTGCAGCACACCTGCAGACGCCGAGCGCTTCACTATCTTGATTCAGGAAGCCATCGACGCCAATCAAGTGCAGCAACTTAAACACTTTGCCAAGACTACCTCGTCTGCTGCCCATCAACGCCGTCTCAAGGCCGAGGAAAAGCAGCGCAAGGCGTTTGAAAGAGAGCAGGCCAAGGAAGGCAAAGCCAAAAAGAAGAACAAGAAAGACGACGAGGGCAATGATGATGCTTCGCTCGCGGCTCTGATTGCGGCTAGGAACAAGGACCGGCAGAGCCGCATGGACTCAGTCCTAGCGTCCATCGAGGCACAGGCGTCGACAGGAACAAAGCGGCGACGCGCTGCGGCCCCTGCTGAGGAGCCATCCGAGGAGGAGTTTCAGAGGATCCAGCAAAAGATGATGGAGAAGAAGAAAAAGAACAAAGCTGCATGAAGGGCTAAGGAGAGATGATACTGTAAATAGAGAAAGTCGAGTTCTTCTTTTGCTTTCATGGAGGAACACTTTTTGTAATTATCTACGTAAATAAAACAACTAACAAGTGGACTCGCATGTTACGTTTTCCTTTGCCCGGTAAAATCGACCAGCCCGACTGACAAGTTCTATAGAAAAGGAGAAACAAACATGCATAGACTGAGCGCTTTGATGCTCAACGACACCCTCCCCTGTCCCTCAGCGGCGTTTTTTATTTTTCTCCTTCCCGTCTTTTTTGCATGTCGGGTCTGTGCAGTAAACGAGGGTGTATGGCAGTTTACTAAACTTCCTGACGCAGTGCTATGTATTTCCAAAAAGCCTACATAGAAATAAGACCTGTCCACCCATCTGATGATCTATGTACATATATGCAACTGCCGTATGGTCACACGAACAAGTAAATAGACTTGTATCTAGATAATACTTTCAATGTTTGTATGTGAAGGTAGAGCCGTGCATAAGAACGGATTGTGCAGGAAAACCTTATATATGTTGAAATCTGATGAATGGCAAGGCTGGGCTCGGAAGGTGCCGAGGCTGTAATGACCCAATTTTTTTTTTGTGCGTGCGTCTGTGTCGGTCGACCCTCCCCGCTCCTACATACAGCAGTTCTAGCGAAATCCAGACCAACCTTTTAATTGGCCAATACCTAAGTTTGCATAAAGTGGTGATATCAACTTCTTAGACTTTTACTGAAGCCGAAAAAAAAAATAGAAAAATAGTTGGAACCAGGCAAATGACAGTGATGCATAATAGTCATAATAAAAAATAGCGGAGGAAAAGAGCGCGACAGACACCGAAACACGTTTTGTGTCACCTCACAAATACAATCATCCCCTCTCCACACTCTCACAACCCATAACACTTATCTCCAACAAAAACTTTTTTATTCCTTCATTAACACCGTCCATTCCTTTCATGATGCAAAAGCCATGGTACCTCGCGCTGGCGGTAGGCCTCACTACAGCCGCAGGTCAGCTTGCACCCGACACCACCGAGGATGAGCTGTTTGGCGATGACGACGAGGACCGCGTGAGCCGCGATCCGGACGACCAGGAAGAGGAAGACCAGGAAGAAGAGGAAGACTGGGCCGAGAACACAAACGAGGAGGCTAACGAAGCACCTCCGCTCGACGATGGCCAAGAACAAGACGAGTCATCCCAGCCGGAGCAGGCCATTGTCATGGGCCAACCCGAAGAGCCGAACGAAGCGCCCCAAGATTATGCACCCGAAGTACTCGATCTCGCCGACGCTTTGCAACCCGACGAGGAGCCTGAAGAAGAAGAGGAACAAGAAGAGGAAATAAAAGAGGACGAGGTAGAAGACAAGTCCATCGAAGACGAAACGGAAGATATGACAGATTCGATGGAGGAAAATGCCGAGCAGGAGGTGGCGGGTCTGACAGCGGCAGCAGAAGTAGCAGCAGAAGCAGAAGCAGAAGCAGAAACGGCAGAGCCTCCCAGTCCGCAAGACTGGCAGGCGCCACACCGCCACCAACAGATCAACTATGACGATGGAAAGAACTGGGACCAGCCCCAGTGGATCGAGCCCGCAACGGATGTGCTCCAAGAAGCGATGGATGAGTCGACTGAGAAGCAAGACCAGGCCATCAGCGACTCTCTGGACCGTGCCCTCGTCGATGATCTGGCGTCGTCCGAGCAACAAGCTGAACAATGGTTCCAGCCCCAGCAAGAAGAACACATACCCCAACCCCCTCTGTCTCCTGCAGCTCACGACGCTGCTACTCCTCCTAACGTCGTCCAAAAACAGGGAGAAACGATCGACCAACGTCATTCGCTGTCGTCTGCAGCCCTCCTGTTTCTTGCCATGTTCATCCTGCTCGCTTTTCTCCTCAAAATACCCAAATTGAAGGTACGCTTTTTAATAATGTCTTGGCACTTAACATGCTGACATTATTTCTATTTTGTGTCTATTTAGCGATGGTTACCCAAAAGCCGGAAAAGCATGTCCTCGCCGCTCCCTGTAAGTCTTTAATCAAGATACACTAGAGGGAAGACACTCATCTCTTTTATAGTACTATAGGATTTCGAAAGCCAAGGAGTAGTGTATCAAGGAAACTCCATGACAAAGTATAGTAGCATTCGTCTGCATATGTAATATATCTCTCTCTATCCCCGGATTTGGGAATACGGATCTTGTGGAAGAAAGGCTCAGCTTAGTGTGTGTATGGCATTACACAGACCAGTGAGAGCAGGTTAAGTGCTCGGACCACGTTTCCCCGGGGCTGCCGAGTGTTACAATAACATACACGGCTAAACTTGACATCGTTATCTGTGACATGGAAGCGTGAAAGAAGGATTGGGCATAAGTGAAAGCTTTTCCTTTGTTTTGTTTATACTCAACTAGTCAGGTGAGGCCCGCGACCGCGCGGTTATGTACACCCAGACGTCGGCGGTGGTTAAAGATGAATAGAGCGAGGGGTGAGGGCGTCGTGCAACCCAGAGGTAGAAAAAAATGCACATTTCACACCATCATCATTATCATCATCATCATCACAGAAAGGTTTCGCTGCGTATGCACTGATGACGACAGGAGAAAAAGTGCGGGCAGAGAGCAATTCGTTATCAAATATACTCTAGCGGAAAAAGTAATACTGATAATGATGGCGCTATGTGTATGAACGATAAACAAATATGCCCAGATCCAATCATTCTGTCACGGATATGCAATGCATAGATGGAATTGCATGATCTTTTTTGCCACGATTAGGATTCCTTTCGTTGCAAACTGACCCACAGACGTTACACACACACATTCTGAGGTGGCGATCAATTTTTTTCATGTCGATTGTGCATACATACGTTCCAACACATACTACAATACATTCGTTAGCGAATTGTGGAGAAATGTAAAAATAGAGCCCGAACGAAAATGGATAGA
>VAFG01000344.1:267957-283049 GCA_013461545.1 Syncephalastrum contaminatum | reverse complement strand
ATTTTTTTTTTTTTTTTTTTTTACTTTTTACATAACCCCCCATATAGAAGGACATGTGACAAAGATGGAGTGGCTCAAAATGCAGCGCCAATGTGTCGTATGTGTGTATATATGTGTGTATGGATATAGACAAGCGTTGGATGTCTCCTAAACATCCCCTTGCCTTTTATTATTTTTTTCTTTCTTTTTTCTTTTCCTGTTCTTCTTTCATTTCAGCCGCCTTTCTCTTTATTAGACCTCTCACTTTTTCTTGTTCCTTTTCTTTCTCTCTTTCTTTGTTGTTGTTGTACTCCTACCCACTACATAGCTACCAGACACTACTCTTGCCATTATGTTCAAAGACATCAAGAAAAGAGTAAAAGGTTACACACCGGCCAAGCCGCTCCTTCCGGTCTTCCGGCGGGACAAGGAGACCGCCAGTCCCAGAAAGATGGAAAAGCAACCTGCGCCCCAAATCACCACGACACGAGAAAACGCTATTACTACAACGACACCATCACCACCTACAAGCAGCAGTCGATCGTCCCTGCAGCAGCCCCCCACACCGACAACCCCGATCGCCTTTGCACGCCTCCAATCCTCGACCAGTCTCCTCTCCGTCGGCAGCGACCAGCTCCTCGACCACTCGCACCTCAAGCCAGGCGCCAACGCCGAGCTGCTCTCCTATGCAAAGACAATCAACATGTACCGCTCGAATGCGAAAAAGACAAACAACCCAGAGATCCAGTGCGACTTTGCCATCTTTCTCGTCGAGGCGTCCAAGCGCTTGGAGGAAGAGAACGAGGCTGCGCGCCAGTCGTACCTCAGCGAGGCCGAGAAGCTCCTGAAACAGGTGGCGCTGCGCGGCCATAGCGAGTCGCAGTATTATTTGGCCAACATGTATGCGGCGGGCGTGCTCAACCAGGACAAGCCCGAGTTCGACAAGGCTTTCCCGTTGTATGTCCAGGCCGCCAAGCATCACAATCCAGACGCAGCGTTTAGGTACGTGCATATAACGCATTGGGCCCCGAAAAGACCCCCTCCTTTTTTTTTCTCTCCCCATTGCTCCATTTCATTCGCTGGCTGGGCTGCATCCATATTCATGATTGATAGCCATGTGGACGCGTGTGTGTGTATAGTGTGTGCGCGCGCGTGTGCGGGGCAGTATGGATGTGAACGTGGTATATGAGGCGTGGGTGTATATGTCGATCTGTATGGGTGGGGGAGATGCATGCTATGTTTATCTGTGAGGAGCGAATAGGTGCGTGTATGTAGGTGCATGTGCAGTGGGCTGCTTCTACTTTGGATTTCTGAGAGTTGAAAATCAACGGGCCTATTTTCTCTTTTTTCTTTTTTTGGCCGCTGCGAAGAGCGGGCGGCGGCACATACATTGACTGCCCCCCCCCCTTGCATGATTCTGGAATACGGATACTGATCGCATCCTGATAACCGTTTGTAGGGCTGCCAAATGCTATGAAGACAGTCTGGGCACACGAAGAGACAAGGCCAAAGCGGCCCAGTACTACAAGTGGGTTTCTTTTTTCCTTTTTTTCTTTTTTTGTTCAAAACAGCTCATGCCCTATATAGAAAAGCCGCGTCGCTGAATCACCCGGGGGCAATGTACCGTCTGGGGCTGGCCGAAATCAACGGCGAGCTGGGCATGTCACGCAACCTGCGCAACGGACACAAGTGGCTGAAACGGTCGGGAGAGGCCGCCACGCCGCAGTTTCCGCACGCACTGCACGAGCTGGCGCTCCTGCACGAGAAAGGCTATGAGCCCGTCATCTTTGTCGACCCCGCCTATGCGATCCATCTCTACACCGAGGCGGCCGCGCTCGGCTATGCCCCTTCGGCATTCCGACTCGGCGAGTGCTACGAGTTTGGCAAGCTCGGCTGCACCGTCCAGCCCAACCTAAGCATTCAGTACTACAGCATCGCCGCCGACCAGGACCATCCCGAAGCCTGCTTTGCCCTGACGTCCTGGTACCTGGTCGGCTCTGACATGCTCGAGACCTCGGAGGAGCAGGCGTTTGCGTGGGCCTATCGCGCGGCCATGTCGGGCCTGCCCAAGGCCGAGTACGCGCTCGGCTACTTTTACGAGGTCGGCATCGGCATTGCCCAGGATATCCACCAGGCTGTGCCGTGGTACCTCAAGGCGGCCGAGCATGGCGAGAAGCGCGCCACCAAGCGGCTGCGTCAGCTCCCGGCTCGTGTCAAGCTCGGCATCCAAGACGAGCTCCACAAACACATTGATCATGCTGCGACCAACGCTGCCATTGCCGTCTTGCCACCCTTCAACGAGACCCAGCCGCGGCCTGGGTTGCTCAAGAAACTCGGTAACCGTCTCAGCCAGGCTGGCAGAAAACAAGAACCGGAGCCCGTGACCAGCTTTATTTAGTTATTTCATGGCACCCGCAATGATCGATCTTTCTTGTTCTGCACGCCATCGCCACACGCCACAACGCACGCACACACATACACACACATACAATACAACACCTCTCACACACACATACTCACACACGCTCCCACACACATCATTATATACCTTTTACTTACCCTATCTGCCTAGTATGAGCGGGTAAAAAATACAAACCCCACTTTCCCTCTCTCTTTTTTCTTTCTTACATGCCATCATATACCTTATATGCGAAAGTAATAAAAGTTTGCTTTATTTATCGCCGTGTCAGCGATTCGACCATGGTCAGCATGCCTGGCATCCACCCGGCCAGAGGTAAATAGTCCATACTGCTACTTCTTGCAGGACTCCTGCGCGTCGCACCTTGCTGTTCATTATCATCATCTTCTTCTAGGTCATTAGGACTGTCCAGGAGGGGGATATGGACATACTTGAAGTGTTCCTTCTTTTCTTCCGCGTCATGGTCGTGGTCCTGATCGTCCTCATCTTCCTCGTCGCTGGCGCCGTAAAAGTACCAGTCGTCGATGGTTGAGTCCTCGTCAATGTCGTACGGGCCGCCGTCGTGCGCATACCGGAGCTGTGTCAGGCGCGACACTTCGTGGAAGTCGAGCGGACAGTCAAAATCGCGCAGGCCATGAAAGAGTGATGCGTGCGAGCGTCTAACAGTGATAGGCTTAGCATACAAAACAAAGCAAGAATTTTTTTTCTACATACACGCCGAGCTGTGGGGCCTGGCAGGCCGCCATCAGGTTTCGCAAGGTATAAGTGACTTGGGCCATCGAGACAGAGACGCCCTGGGTATGGCAGAGATAGGCAATGTCATAGTTGAGCATGCCCATCCCTTGTGTGAAGCGCTTGAAGTTTTGGCTGTCGAGGAAGACGGGGTGTCGTGTGCTGTTGTATCCGTGTCAATCAGTCACATACAGGCATGTATACTTTGAAGAGACTGTGGGCTCACCTTTTAAGACGCGCGTCTGCGTTGGCGTCGCGTACATACGGGTGGACACCGCGGTATAAGAGTGTATAGGGGAGCTTGATGCCGAGGTAGCGCACGATCAAGGTCAGCATGTGGATCACGTGACCGATCGTTGCATTGAGTTCTTCAAGCGGGTATTCTAAGGGCGCATCAGACACTTGTCCTGATTATTCTCTTTTCTTCTTACTTGACACATCAATGAGCCGGCCTGGCAAAGACAGGCCACAGATGGAGAGATCGTCCTGAACATGACTTGTGGAGTGCAGCTGAGCAAAGGGGAGCTGGGTATCGACCACAGCAGCAGCAGGCGTAGTAGTAGGATGTGATGTCGATGACGGTGGCGAAAGAGAAGCAGCCAGCTTGAAATCGAACAAGGAAACAACTTCAGCGACTAGAACACGGCGCGCCGAAACAATGGACCGCTGAACACGCTCCCAGCGCTTGCGATGCGTCTGCAACTCGTTCGCCCAGGCGTGGCGCTGGGCGGTGACTTTGGACTGGGTTTCCTTGGCTTGAGCGAGGCGCTGTCGCTTGGCTGCCATGGCTTGTCTTAACGCGTCTATCCGCTTGCGTGCTACGAACCAATTTGTTATTATCACTCTATCGCTTGCTTGCTTGTTTATGCACACACACACAAACGTCCTCACCTGCTGCGGTCTGTTCAGCGAGGTGCTGACATTCTTGGGTAGAATCGTGGATGGTCGCGGCGATCGCGGCTTTTTGGGCCATGAGCGAATGGACCTTGGTGGCCTGGTTAACGAATTCGGTTGCTTTCCGTACGCAGTCTTGGTTCTCTGCTTTGAGGGGCTGCAGCTGCTCGGAATGGGCTCGTAATCTTTAAAGATCGGTTGTCAGACACACCCGACACAGACGAAAATGTAGAATGTATGTACTTTTGTTTTATGCAGCTTTTGCAAAGGGCTTTGCGATTATAGGTATGACAGTAGTAGCACTCCATGGATAAGAAGACAGCGTGAAAAATAGGTGGTAAAAGGTAAAAGAGAGAGAAATTGGCGGCATGAAATCTGACCCGCAGCATTATACACACATCACACATAGCCTATGGGCAAGTGCGTTATCAAACACATGACCTTTTTTCGAGATCATGCTCTCCTTTTCACCGGGCGTTCGAGTGGGGTATCCAAGGGTGCATGTTCGCACTAGACTGAGCTTGGTTATTCGCCCGTGCTTGTTGCGCTTGTTGCGCTTGTTGCGCTTGTTGTGGCTGTTGTGGCTGTTGTTGTTGCTGCTGCTGCTGTTGCGGCTGCTGCTGTTGCTGTTGAGCCTGTTGTCCAAAGATGTAGAGCAGGCCCTTGCGGACCTCTTCGAGCTCAGTGTTCTTTTTCACGAGTTCCCTCTCAAGCTGCAGACGTTTCTCGGCCGCGCGGTTCGACTTGAGCTCGCACTCGGCCGAAAACTTTTGCCAGAACTTGGCACTGTCTTGCTGCTGTAGATCGGATTGGGTACGCGCGTCCAGGAACCGCGTTTCTAGCTCGCGCTGCTGTTTTCGCTGGTCCTTAATGAAGCCGAGCAATTCCTCTTGATTGTGGTACTCGGTCCGGACTTGGAGCTGGAGCGATTCGATTTGCTTTTCTTGCAGCTGAGTGAAGGAATTGAGGGATTCGCAGTAAGCGAGGAGGTTGCTGAGCACGGTGCGATAGGTGTCCGGCGCTTGATCATTGCTGATTTCGGCCTGGAGTGCCTCGATGAGCGCTTCGCCTTTGAGATCTATTTCTCCATTAGCCACACGCACATATACACACAGAATATCAAAAGGCAGTATGCCTTACCAGTGTAGGCATCGTAATTCGGTGGCCATTGTGCCGTAGGGACGGGTGGAATGTTATTTGACATAGGAAAAGACGGAAGAAGAGAGGATACAAAGGGACTCGAATTAGAATTCGTGCGGTTTATTTTTGTAATACATGCAGGACGCGTTCCATAAGGTGCAGACGCAATTGCATCAATTTATCTTTGTATTCCTCTTGAATCTTGCCAAGCTCATCTGCGTGGGTTATAGCTAAAAACCATTCATGTTAAGCGGAAAGAGCCTCATGTAGATTTCTATCTTACCTAGGCCTGGATCCTTCAAGAGAGACGCGTCGGGTGCTTGGAGAGCAGGAAGGGGAAGCATCTAGAAAGAGACGCGATCAACAAACGAGCGAACGTAAGTCCGGGAACTTACCTGATCCGCTAATAAGATGCTGCTTAGAGTGGGGTCATCGGCAGGTGAAGAAGTTGCCGCGGAAACAGACGAGGCGGGCGGGGGTGAGGGTGACGACGGGGTATCATGGACGTCCTTTTGGACGAACCAATCGACGGCGCATTGAGCCTCGTGCATGTTGCTACGTTCGTAGTGGGTATCTTTCTGGTCTGGCATGTCGGCGAGCGCCATGGTACGCAGCTCTTCGTGTTGGTCAAACAGTTGCTTCCAGCTAAAAGTCGGATCCTCGGACCGCAGAATTTGTAACCGGTCAAACACGTCCTTCTCAAAGCTGTCGCGGGTGACGACATGCAGGATTCGCGGTGGGGGCTCGGACACGCGCACGACGTGCTCGAAATCAGCTGGACCCAGCCGAATGTCGAGTGAAATCAAGAGATCCACCTTGGACTAAGGAAAACATTTAGAGTATACCCATATTTAGGGTGCGAGCTTACCCAGTGTTTGGTAGAGCTGCTCTTTTCGGAGGAGACATAGACGCCGTGGAGATCGTGCAGGATATCCTCGAGAACGGTCTTGACACGCTGGCCGCGGAAACCAGCGTTACGGAGGTAGCGCAGCATAATGTTTTCCATTTCCAGGTCATGCGTGAGGATCACAATGTGCACGGGCTATTAAAAAGTTAGAGGCCGAATGACCCCCAATCTTCCGGCAGTATATTACCTCGTCGAGCTTGGACAGCTCTGTAAGCAGACACTGGATGAAAAAGGTTTTGCCCGAGGTGCGGAGGGAGCCGCCGTAGACGGACAGGGCAGCCGCCTCGGGGTGATTGAGGATGTCAAGGCGACGCGCCAGACTTTCCTTGGGGTTGCCGGAGAAACGCTGCCTTTTGAGAACGCCTTTTTGAAGGGCAGTGGGTTGGACATGGGCGACGTAGTCTTTTTGAGGGTGGGTGTGGGCTCGCACGGTGCTGAGGAGTGATTTGAATCGGTCCGGTGGCCTTAAGTCGCGGACGACGGCGTCGAGGTGGTCGAGGGTATAAAGCGCGCGACGGTCGCACAAATCGAGACGTTCTGGATCAATGTCGAGTGTTTTTGATACCATGCGGCAGAGATGATCGTCCCGGTAGTTTCGAGCCGTGTCGCGAGGAAGGTTGGGTTGCCAGGGTGAGCGGTAGAGGCGGGATGAGGCATGCTGCGGGCGTGGTGCTCGCATCTTCCTTGTCTTTTTTCCGGACGTATCATTGTACTGAACGGACAAGTTGGGGTCCTCCCAGTCCACGTGCCACTCGTCGAGATCCATTGTATCTGATTTATCATGCGCCATGTCTTCGTCGTCGTGGGTTGTATTGTCGTCAGACACTACACTCCCGCTTCGACTGCTCAGAGACGAAGCGGTCGAAACCGTATGTTGTCGCTCGTGTAATGAAGGTGAAATGTCCCAATAGCGCTCATAGGATTCGAGGGCTTTCGGGAGATCGTAGACGATCGGGATCTGGTGGTGGGACGTAGTGCTGTGGGTGGGTTTTATGCGCGTCATATTGGGAAACAAGGCAGGCATGGGCCGCAATCGTTCGAGCTCCAGCCTGCCCATGTGAAGCTCATTATGCGCCATAAAGTAAAGAGACTTCCACTGGAATGTGAACCGGGGTGAAGGGTGTATTCAAGAAGCACGCCAGCTCAAACAATGAAAAATTATGGTAAGAGAATAATTTTACCGGAGCGATCGCCAAAAAAGATAAGTGATGATGACAGGCGAGCCCAGCAAATTTAGCTGCGTATTTAGGCGGAAGAATTTCGAGCTCTGAATACATGTGCTTCATCTTCATATAATATCATAGATGGGTATTCTTTCTAAAGCTTTATGAGGGATGAATACTGAACCCTAGGAGTATAGATCTGGTTAGGAGCACAGAGAGCATGGCTCAAAGTCATATCGCATGAAAGGTTTTTATTTTGTATTATCTGAGTACACATTACAGAGTAATGGGATGTGTGCCAAAAGCCCGACAGACGAGTTTGACTACTCTTCCTGTCCTTTTGCTCTGTATATATAAATATTCTATTCAATATGGATCTCGTTGATCGGTACGGTTCAAGTGATGAGGAAGACACGAGTCAACAAAACACAACCACTGTCTCTTCCACATCCTTAACCATTAATGCCACACCTGACACTGGATTCGACGTAAGCCTATTTTCAATAATCCCTACCATGGCTTACCCATTCCTCGTAGGACGCGACATCCGGTGCCATCTACGCTGCACCCACTGCAACGGAATTGACCGTCAATGTGCCGTATGCCGATCTGATGCGGCCGACCCTCGGACCCGAGAATCCCTACCATGAGCGAAAATTAGCCACACAAAACATCTTGACGGGCCACGTCGAGCAGCAGGCGATCGCCGAAACCGACTTTCGCACCCAATTTAGAACCTTCCAGGCGTACGGCTATGCGCGCGATCCGTCTGCGAACGATGCCAATTTGGCGGGCCAGATCGGTGCCGGTCGCCTGGGAACGGGGTATGTCGGCGACGTAGCCAACGCACAGGAAATGGGTGGTATCAGCGTGGATGACCGCGCACCGCAGCAGCTGCGACTGAACAAGGGCTTAAAGAAGCGTCGCGAGGCCAAGGGCGATGTGAGCGTAGTCGAGGGCGAAAATGCGTACAAGGGGCCCTGGGCCAATTATGACATGGACAAACGCAAAAAGGCCGAGGTGCCTCCCCCAGAAGAAGAAGTACAAGAACCCGAGCCGGTGCCGGTACAAGAGGAACAACAAAAGGAGCCGGAGCGAAAGATCCCAGAGACGTCCGAGTCGACGACGTTCCATGGCGTGTCCGAGACGGATTACTTGGGCCGGACTTACATGGCTGTGCCGCACGACATTGACGTGAACCTGCTGGGCGAGGCCGGAACGCAAGACTGCTTCATTCCCAAACGGTGCATTCATACCTGGGAGGGCCACGCACGGGGTGTCTCTGCCATTCGGTTCTTGCCCAAGTCGGCCCACTTGTTGCTCAGTGGAGGCATGGATAACCAGATCAAGGTAGACAGAAAAAACGAAAGGGAAGGAAACAGGGTACTTATAAGGGGTGTATAGATCTGGGACGTATACCACGACCGCAGTCTGCTGCGCACGATCAGTGGCCATAGTAAGGCCGTCCGTGACCTGGCCTTCAACAATGACGGTAGCAAGTTCTTGAGTGCGAGTTACGACCGCTTTGTCAAGCTGTGGGATACCGAGACCGGCAAGTGCATCCGGTCGTTCCACCTCGGCAAGATCCCATACTGCGTGACGTTCAACCCGGAACCCAGCAAGCAGAACACGTTCCTGGTCGGCTGTTCGGACAAGAAGATCATCCAGTACAACGGGCAGTCCGGCAATATCACGCAGGAGTACGACCAGCATCTGGGCGCGGTCAACACGATTACGTTTGTCGACGACAACCGCCGATTCGTGACGACTTCGGACGACAAGACGATGCGCGCTTGGGAGTTTGATATCCCCGTCGTGATCAAGTACATTGCCGAGCCCGACATGCACTCGATGCCGGCTGTGACCCTCCATCCCAACAAAAAGTGGCTGGCCTGCCAGTCGCTGGATAACCAGATTGTCGTTTACGGCGCACGCGACCGGTTCCGCATGAACCGCAAGAAGCGGTTCGCGGGCCATCTTGTCGCCGGCTACGCCTGCAAGCCCGGCTTCAGTCCGGATGGCCGGTTCATGAGCAGCGGTGACTCGAACGGCAACGTGTGGACCTGGGACTGGAAGACGTGCCGCATTCTCAAGAAGTTCAAGGCGCACGACAAGGTCGTCATGAACACCGAGTGGCACCCGCACGAGACGTCCAAGATGGCCACTTGCTCGTGGGATGGTAAGCCGAAACTGAAATCATTCTTATCTGTGCACTCATCCTATCTTGCTCTGTTTTCTTTCTATCTAGGTTTAATCAAATATTGGGATTAGAAGAGGATGCAAAAACAAAAAAAAAATTATAGGAAATGTACATGCAAAGAAGAAAAACCACACGAAAATGTGGAAACTATTGGTATGGAGGATGGACCAAGGAATGAGTGCTGTGGCCCTTGGCGTCCGCATTGAGCTCCGTCAGAAGCGCACTCACGTCCGTGCGCAGTTTCGACGAGCGCTGGCTCGAGAGGCTGCCGTTGCGTTGCTGGGGTTTGGGCGGGTCGTTTTCAGACCCCACGAGGGCCTGCTTAAGGTTCTGCACCTTGATGGACGGGTCCTTTTTGGTATCCATCTCGAGCCGGGGCGACGGCCGTGCGAGCCGCGGCTTGTGGTCGAGCTGCTGCTGCGTGTCGGGCATGATCCGGGGCGCGCGCTCGTGGCTGATGAACGCCTCTGAGCCCCACTCGACGTAGAGCTTGCTCTCCACGTCGAGGCCGTGGGGATCCTCGGCCTCGCGCAGCGTGGCCGAAAGGGGCTGCACGACCGCGTGCCTGTCCATCCAGACTGTCACCGTCTGCGGCCCGTCGTCCAAGGGCTGGGTGTCGTCCTCGTTGAATACGAGGGGCGTCCACTGCTGCTTCTCGCGGCGTTCGTCCTGGATGTGCTGTGCGTATTGCTGAACGGCCTCGATCTCGTAAAAGTCGCCGACCGCGGCGATCCAGCTCACAAGGGCGGCCGCGACGGCGCGCTGCCGCGGGGCGGGCTTGATTGTGTTGTTCTGGGCGAGGTCCTGGATTTTAAACACGAGCGGGATGGCCCTGATCACCGCTTCGCGTCCAAAGCGGCGCAAACTGGCGCAGAGCACGGCATGCAGCGCGCGCGTGTCATCTGCGTTAAAATCGGAGCGCTGCACCCAGGCCAGCACGGTGTGGTGCAGCGTGTTGAGAAACACAATGTCGCCGGTCTGCAGGAAGATGGCTTCTTTGAGCGGTGCGGAGCGCGTGAGGTATTTGACGAGCGAGCGAGCAAAGTCGATCCGGGTTTCTATAAGCAAAGCGTATGAGCGTTGGCGTGCATATCCAAACACAGTTACGGGACGAGTCTTACCGGGGACGTCGGTCAAGAGGGCGAGCGCGGCTGTCCAGCATGACGCGGCGATCGATGGCGATTGGTCTCCGAGCACGCCGACGATTTCATTGAGGCAGCGCAGCGTGACGTGTCTGTAGTGGGTGATGGGCAGGCCGTCGACGGTATCGAGGGAGGTGCTGGCACGGAGCTTGGCGACGAGATAGCTCGTAATGTCGTCAAGCTGGTTGTGATAGTACGTTTGCGACGCGAGGCCGCCCATGCTGTGGACCAAGCCGTGGTGGATCATGTAGGCCCAGAGCGGTTCGCCTTCTTCCGCCTCAGGCTTTTGAAGGATGAACTCGTTGTGCTTAAGCATATGGATGAGGTGTGTAAAGAGGGCGTTCATGACTTCGAGGACGGAGATACCCGGTAGCGGTGCGTCGGGCGTGTTAAGGATCGTTTCGAGGAGGGCGACGAGCGAGGCATGTTTGGGAGAAGGCGTCGGCTCGACGGCTTCGATCTGCTGCTCGAGCATAGATACGAGCAAGTAGCGGTAGGGCGGCTAGAATGGAAAAAGTGTTTGTTAGGCGCGCGCTTCACTTTCGAAAGGCATGTTTTACTTTTTTACCTGTAATGAGTCGAGCATGAGTTCGGCGATGGAAGTAACCCGCGCAGGTGGCCACCAGGCTTGCTTTTCATCCAAAAAGCTTGACTCGAGCGTCAATAAGGAGGAACATAGTAGATCGCTTTTGGCTTACCCAAATAGAAGGTTCAACACCGAGCGGACGCCGGCCCCGCTGGCATTGTTAAAAATGATGCCGGTGGTCTGTGCTGCAAGCAAGTCGACCGTCTTATTATCGAGGGTATTGTTTTTGATAGCGGAGGAGCGAATATCGACATACTCGCTAGATAGACAGTATGAGCCTCTATCAACCCACAAAAAAAAAAAAAGGTCTTACCTTTTCGCGAGTGGAAACGCCAGATCTTGACTGCTGAGGAGAGAGACGAGGAGGGCAGGCAGGATAATGTCGATTTGGGTCTTGAAGTCGGACGCATGCAGAGCCGAAGAGGTGGCTGCTGCCTGCATACCACGGTGGCCAATGTACCGCATCCTACAAGAATAAACCAGGGTGAGTGATCTCCTTATTTTCAGTGTAGGACGTACTGGCATGCGAGGGATTGGTCTTCGTTGTCATAATTGCAAAAGCCGGCAAAGCGTTTGAGGAGCGCTTCAAAGTCGGTGGTAAAGTCCGTGTCGACACCCAGGGTGGATCCGTCGTGATAGCTGGAAAAGACGACAAACTAAGAACCCCATGAGTGTTTGGAAGCGATAAATAAAATGAACGTACTGTTTCGCAGGAAAGGTCGATAAGGTCCAAGTCGCGGGTGTCGAGAGTCATGGCGAGGATGCTGACGGCCTGCTTGGAAAAGAGGTTGAGGTCATGGTGACAGGATTGGATAAGCGCTTTGAGGATGGCGAGCGAGACGAGGTTATTCCTTTTTTCAAGAAAGTTGTCAGATAACAGATACCACAATTGCAATGGGGGGGGATTGGAGCTTACTGCTTGCGACCGCGGGCAATGTCTCGCGTGACTTTTTTTAGCAGAAAGCTGCCGACCTTGGTGAGCTTGGCGGGGCGCGCACTTGCATAAAAGGTGAGGTAGCTCAGCTCGGACGCGCGGGGCCCTTCGCCTTCCTTGGTAGGATAGCAACTCTTTACCAGGCTCGCATGCTTCACGTATCGCACGCACCACAAGTGTCCAAAGCATTCGGCCATGTTGTAATTCAGTTATTGTTGTTTTGTTGTTGTTATTGTTGAGAGCAAAAGTCAGTAAGCAGAAGAAGAAGGGGTTAATGGCGCTGAGTGGAGGATGGCGTCATTCGGGCGAATAAGGGATGCAATGGTATTTAGTAATGTCCCGAGCTCTAGCACACTGTCAGAAGAAACACAGAGAAAGAAAGAGTGCGCTTTTGCCCGTGAAAACAGTGAAACAGAGAATAGAAAATAGAAAAAAAGAGAGAGAGTCAAGGGAAGCGAAAAAGGACGGGAAGGGAAGGGAAGAGAAGGGAAGTAAAGTAGTAAGCAAAATAAGCCCTTTCCCTTACCCCCGACAAACCCCCACTCTTAGGTAAATAAATAGCACACGCACGTCGCTCATGGATATTATCGAGCGAGGCACCTATGTAGCACAGAATATCCGTTTTAACCTGCATGATCATCATGTGTAACCTCGCTTGACGTGGCACATTCATTCCCTTCTTTTCTACTGTATGCAACTCTACTTGAACATACAGTATTCCTGCATCCTCTGTTTTCACCGTCAGCCATTGTAAATTCTCATGTCATACAACAATAGGAGTCCACTGGAATGCACCAAGGAGGATATACACCACCACTCGATATTTTATCTAGAAAGAGGAAGTTATGTTATTGGCGTCCGAAGGACATTCTATGGAGTAAGATCACTTTACTTGCGTGCAGTAAAAGGAGGAGAAAGAAGTTACCAACGATTTTGTTTTAAACTATATGGAATATGCATGCCTTTCATACGTAGCCGAGGTGCTGGTACGCGTCTCCTACATGATAAATAGGTGATACATGAGCGCAGTTGGCGGGGATGATGGGATCCGTTGCTAGTTAGATAAGATATTGAACTTTCTTTTTCTTTGCGTAGCACGTGTCAATGTGAGCCAGACATCGGGGCTGCAAGCAGCAAAAAGCGCCAGCAAATTTCTGACCTTTTTCTCGTTGCGCAAATAAACATCGTCCATGTTTGCCAATGAAAATTACCATGGCAAGTAGCCCTGGCTTGTTTGCACCTTTTAATGTGGGCCTAGTCACCATCGATACACACTCTATATACTTTTCTTGTACATGTGATATATGTAAATAATACGTGCTATTACCCCCCCCCCCATTTGCCGTTACCTAATTATAAACCCATCAGCACTTCTTTACATAACGCGTCGAGATAGATGATCTGATTCTATTAACGGGTCCCTTACAAAAGAGTTATTCCTGGGAAAAAAAAAAAAAAAGGTTCTTGCTCTTTTTTTTTCGTCGGGTCAAGAAAAGACCAAATTATATTATGTAGTGGGGAAAATGGACGGGTACAGTCTCCGACTCGAGAAAGTGTTTCTTGCTCACGAACCAGCAGAATTGTTTTACTCTAACTTATATTCACACACGTACAAAAGAGACACATCAAAAGCTTAGACACAGAGCTCATGGTGGTCTACTTGTTGTATTTGCTGTACTTTGCTGTCAGCATTACAATCGCCTTGACCGGTCTGCTGTATCTCTACCAATGCGATTTACTCTACCCGGCCTTCTTTCCGAGCGGCTCGAGATCGGTTGTACGTCCCTAATCCCCTTCACCGGCCCCACATGCCGTTAATGCTCTTATTCCCACTCTAGGTGGCTCGTCCATCTCAGTACGGCTTACCCGAGAAGGAGGAGATCCTCGTCACCCCGGACGGCGTGCGTCTGCGCAGCTATATTCTTATTCAGCGCGACGATGGCGTCGCTATTCAATCCCCAACCATTCTGTGTCTTCATGTAAGCCCGGTTCTTGCCCCCCCAAAAATTCGAAAACTCGACAACACTTCCCCCAAGGCTTACCCCTCTCTTATTTTCTCTGTATAGGCCCATACGGGTAATATGGTACATACACGCTCGACTCAAAACACATCAAACGGGAAGCTGATCTCGTCTTTTTTCTTTTTCAGGGCCACCGCTTGCCCATAGCGCAAGTGTTCTACAAAAAGCTAGGCTATAACGTCGTCATGCTGTCCTACCGAGGGTACGCATTCTATACGAGAGAGAATTCGCCAATAATGGAAATGAATAGGTACGGACTGAGCGAGGGAAAAGCAACCGAAAAGGGCCTCCAGATCGATGCACAGGTAAGTCGAAGGGGAAAACGGGAAAATGGGAAGCACGGTACTGATGTGTTTTGGTAGACCATTCTCGGTTATATCCAACGACACCCCATCCTGAAGCACACCAAACTCGTCGCATACGGTCAATCCCTCGGCGGCGCTGTTGCCGTCGATTTGGTGTCCAAGAACGAAAATCTGTTCCATGCGCTGATCATTGAAAATACTTTTCTCAGCATTGTACGTTTCTCACATCACTCACTACGACCAAAGTACTGAATATACCTTGTTATAGCCGACGCTGATCCCGCACGTATTTCCGCCGCTGCGTCATTTGGTGTACCTCGTCCATCAGGAGTGGAAGTCATACCGGGCCATCAAATTCATTCGGCAGGTTCCGATTCTCTTTCTATCCAGTCTCAAGGACGAGCTCGTCCCACCATCCCACATGAGGAAACTCTACAAGGGCGCGGAAACGGCTGGCCTCAAGATGTGGCGTGAGTTTGAAAACGGCACCCACAACGACACTTGCATGCAGGTAATGAATGGAAATGGAGAGAGTCTATCTCGGGTTGGATCACTCATCTTTATCGTTTCTTTATTTGATAAATTGCAGGAAGGGTATTTTGATTGCATTGGCGAGTTCATACGGGACAACGTATGGGAGGTCGAGTAACCCGCTCGACCCCAAGAAACA
>VAFG01000344.1:225790-267947 GCA_013461545.1 Syncephalastrum contaminatum | reverse complement strand
TTGGCGAGTTCATACGGGACAACGTATGGGAGGTCGAGTAACCCGCTCGACCCCAAGAAACAAAAAAAAAAAAATTCGAAGAATCCATCCCGTCTTCCCCCCACATATCCGATCCGCGCTCCTCTATTCTCTCTCTTTTGTTGTCTTTTATTGCTTCCTGTCTCCTCCCGCATAGCCGTCTTCTTCTTTGTCGCTCCTCACTCTTTCTTATTGTCTCTCTCTCTCTCTCTTTTCTTTCCTCTCGTACGCTATATCATTTTTTACAAATCAACAACCATAAAAAAAGAATGCATTCATCTCAGCCCAACCTTGTTTTTCTTTATGTGGATCAACTGTCTTCAGCGACATCTCGAATGGACCAACCACGTTCAGGTACGGGACAAAATTGTGCCGTAAAAAGAAACATTCCGTCAAATAATAAATATATGGGAGCTACGATACGGTGCTACCGTATCTCGATCACTTCTTTCCTAGCCACATGTCCTCTGCCTACGGCAAAATTCCCAAGCCTGCAGCCGCGGCTGATTTGAGCCATATCCTGCCCATCGAAAAGACCCTGCGCAACGGCTCCAAGGCCGTCCTCCAGGAAGTCGATCCCAACAATGCCGAGTTGGTCAAGCACTTGCACCTGGTCTTTAACGGCGAAATCGAGGCTGGGTAATGCAGTAGCATCGCGAATGGGTGCCATGGTGCTGACCCTCTTATCTAGCTCGACCTACCCACAGGAATTTCCCCTGAACGAGGAACAGTTCCACGACTACTTTTTGGCGTAAGCTACAAGCTTCTTCTATAGCACAGGGAAGATACTCAACCATCTGTCCGTTTAGATACGATGCGTTTGTCCTGAGCAAGGATGGTCCTATCGAGCCTGGCCAGTCTTATGACTGGAACGACAAGATCCTTGGCATGTACTACGTCAAACCAAACTATCCCGGCCGCTGCTCGCATGTAAGCAGACTCACCCACCTATCAAGCCCGCCTCCTCTCCTTCAGTCGACTGAATTATTTCGTAGATTTGCAATGGTGGTTTCTTCACGTCCAACCAGCACCGCGGTCTGGGTGCGGGTGTGGCCATGGCCGAGACCTTTTTGGTTACGGCTCCTGCCTTGGGCTACAAGGCGTCGGTCTTCAACCTCGTGTTTGCCAACAATGAGGCCTCACTGCGTATCTGGAAACGCCTCGGTTTCCAGCAGGTTGGCTGTATCCCAAAAGCGGGCAGGTACGATTGGCAACGTACCATGGAGTGTCGAGACTCACTTCTTTCTAGATTGGCCAATTCGCCGGACGAGCTTGTGGACGCGCACGTACTGCATTACGACTTTACAAAGTTGCCTTCAACTGGCAGCGCCTAAACAGCTTGGGTGTGTACCTATATTCTTGCATTACATATATATCATTCAAATAGACATTACTCTATGGGTTCAATCTGCATATTTTGATGACATGTTTTATATATTACATAGTATATGACGGTGTATGCCGCTTTGTGCGCGCATGTGTTTCTCTTTTGGGTAGATAATGAAATAAGACGCGGAGTCTTCGCCTCTAAATCACGAATTAAACGACACGATGTAGCCATACATGAGTCGCGACTATGGGCAGCGGATCACTGCAAGCATTACGAAAAATTCGTAAGGTGTGCTACAAAAATGCACCTCAATCCAACATTTACCTCGCGTCCGGTCATACTAACTACTTCAGTCATGTACGTATCTTCTTTCTCGGCAGTGTTCTACCTTTACAATTGCACATACAGACCACATCCAGTGATACTCGAGCTGATCACCAAGAAGCATGATGTATGTATCATATTAGGAGGGGAAACGGCCATATATACGCTCCAATACGAGATCACGTGCTACTGCGTCTCTATCCAACTTTATAAACAGATGCGGATAAAGTTTTGACAGGTAGCTATCTGGTAAAGAGCATTTCAAAATGCACTATTGTTTAAATGTCCCATTCCTTTATAAATCTGAGTACAGTGTCAAGTATTGGTATATTTCTATAAGTTATACTGAATAAAAGTCAAAGCAGATACATAGTACTGATTTCTTCTATAAACATCCCTGATTTCACTGGGAAGTGTTAAGGTCCTCGTCTGCTCTCTTTTTGTGAGCTTCGATGCGTTGCATGAACGTTTGAGCAATGTGTTCGGCAATGGCTATACTGGAACCAAGCGAACCATGATAGGCCCGGGTTGCTTCGCGTGAGGACAGAACGGCATCCGACCCACGCGTGATCATTTCTTCCTCGAAGTCGGCCAGTGAAGCCGTGAGTGGGGCGTGGCCTTGGTACACCTTTGTCAAAGTCTGACCTAGCTTGACCGCATCGACCATGGCGTGATTGCCACCTACATACGTAATTTCCAAAAATGAGAACAAAGTTCAGTACACTTTATCTGTCAGCATTACCTTCACCGCGGTTGGGCGTCATGCAGTGCGCCGCATCGCCTATGATAACCACACGTGGATGTTGAGCGCGGCTCTCTCTGAGTACGGTTGGAAGTCGTTCGAGGAATGTGATTGGCGCCACAGGTGTGCCGTCGGGAATGCTATTGAAGAAGGCACGAGCGACACCCTGCATGGATCGATTGGCCCAGTCTTTGAGTTGTTCCAGTCGTTCTTGATCGGTATCATAGACAGGCGCCTGATCGTCGAGGCAGGATATACCAAACTGCACTGTGTAGGGCAGATCTTGCTCGGCGTCATAGTCTATCAAACAGCTGAAGCCGCGGTACGTTCGGCCCTCGTCTGCACCAAACATCATCGCCAGGGTTTGAGAAACATCCGCGAACTGTTTCCAGTGCTTTTCGGTCATAGACATGGTACCGAACAGCCCACGGACGGGGTTACTGACGGTGTTTTCCCAAAAGAAGTCCTTGCCGAGCCGGTGTTGACAGACGTGCGACCGAGAGCCGTCCGCACCGATGACCAAGCTACCCTGGGCTTGTGTGCCGTCTTTGAAGTTGACCGTCACGCCGTCCTCGTGGTCCTCAATGCTTTCAAATTCCTTGTTCCATTCAACGTCGATACCTTCCATCAGCCATTCGCGGAAGCGGCGGCGGTTGATACGGATGGCGCCGCCGGCAATCACGTTAAAGTCGACCTTGCCCAATGTCTCGTTGGGGTTCTCATGCGCGTTGACAAGTGCGATTTCAAGCTGCCAGGGATTTTGCGGGTTGACGGCCGCTTTGTCGGCCATGGAGCTGTATTTCTCGGGGCTGAAACTACTCTTGAGATAAGGTAAAGCAAACTGGACGTTGATCGACCATCCCTGGGTCCGGCCGGTCGGGCTCGCGTCGCGTTCAAACAGCCGGTAAGGCACACCGTTGAACTTGAGTACGTTGGCAAGCGTCAGACCAGCAAGGCCACCACCGACAATAAGAACGGGATCCTTCGTCATCGTGTTGTTCCTGTGTTTAATTCGAGGTGTCAAAAAGAAGTTGGTTTTTTTTTATCGGATTTATACTTATTGTCTACAAATGGAAACTTCCTGCACGGGTGCCCCCCTAGAACCGATTGACCGCGCACAAGGCTTAGATTTCACCTTCCTTAGATTGCTGCTCAGCACTTGTTTGCCAATTTTTTTGGCCACATGAACCACGTATTCTCTTGGCCCGCCTAAGCACGCTATGAAACTTATCGATCCAGGGTGACCTCTTATTTCATAGCCACACAGAAGAGCCGTACAACCTGATATCGTTCTGCAATATACAATATAAGCAAGCCTTCGATGAACAAATTATCAAGAGGCAAGCCAAACACCATGTCATCTATATGAAATATGGATACGTGCCAAAGGAAGAGCAGACAGCGTGCATACGGAATGACTCCGATAATGGAATGATACTCACGGATGTAAGGCTAGTCAGACTTACCAATGACACAAAATTTTTAGATTCTGTACTCCATAAAGGGACATGTAACTTATATTGTGACGCTTATTGGCCTTTCCGCATGATCCGTGGCTAGATAAGAAGATGAGTCAAATACTGGGCGCTGTCGAGACGGCTCTTTTTTCCCGTTTCGCTCAGCATGCGATCCGTCAACGGCTGATATTAAGCGAAATATACATATCAGATAAGATCATTTTATCTACCGCGAAAATTCAGGCGAAGCATATTCCTGCTCTGCGGATCGCCCATGATAGAATCGGTGGAGAAAGATCATGGGTATGCTATTCTGATTACTTTTGACAAACGCCAGGAAATCTACTCTTCTGTGTCGCCGGCGCAATGACAAAAAAAAAACGACGTGTTCTGCTATGTCACGATGCGATGATAGTGTTCTGGTAAGTAAAACGGTGGTAAGGAACGAGTTTTGCTTTTATAAACAAACGAGAGGAGACTCGTGAGGAGTAAACGCGTACCAATATAGTGCATAATTGGATACACTTTGATTTATATACTTGGATATAACTTTGAGCTGTACATAACATCACGTTGAGTCCATCCGTAGCCAAAACCGAAGCCGAATTATGTAAAACAGTAGATTACTTTATTGTATTACTTCCATCTACTTTGGAGAGCCTGTTGGACCAATACCGTGCCGAGCCGTGCCATCCTCGCGCTTGGGCCGCCTTGGTCATGATGGCGACCGTGCTTTCATCCGGATCGATCCCGGTTGGAGTGAACCACTGAATAAACTTTTCCGCGCCGATATAGTCTTTCTGGTAGATGGCGAGTGCACGCACCCAGATGTTGAGCGTGCCATGGTTGATGGTGCCGCGGTCGATCGCTTCCTGGAGCAGCGCCACGGCCTGGGAGGGTATGATGCGGGTAGAAGAAGATGCATTGATGCGCTTTGCGTGCAAGAGGTGTGCTTTCATCATGATATTGTACAGGATTGTCGTTGACGTTGTTTCGCGGTGCGTGCGGTCCTTTTGCGGGGTTACCATCAGTCCAAACAGTCCAGACAGCTGCTGGGGGTTGCAGTTCTCCTGCTTGGCGAGCGCGTGCAGCAAAATAGACTGCAGTGCGGCATTGGGCTCAAGGTTCAACGAGAGCATCTGCTTGTAGAGGGACTGAATGGTCTGCATACGCTCCGGACCTGGGGACGGGCCGTCTGCGTAGCCGTGGATGAGGGTTGTGAAACTGACGACGTCGGGTGCGGGTATTTGCAGTCCTGCATCCTGTCGCACCATGCTGTCAAATACGTCGTGCGCGCCTTCCACGTCGCCTTGTTTGATCATGGCATGCAGCAGTAGATTGTATGTACAGATGGAGGGCATCGCATTGTCTTTTGCCTTTTGCTGTAGCGAGCCCTTGAGGATGGAGAGGGCCAGTTCAGTACGGTCGTGTCGCAGCAAGGCAATCACAGCCGTCTCGAGCAGACCGTCGGATGTATGGAGAGGGACGACCTTGGCGACGCGCTCGATGGCCTTGACGAGCTGCGGCGTGTTCTTGTGGACCTTGGCAGCGGACAAAAGAATGCGGAGGGTAATGCCATTTGCAGATGAATGAGTCTGAAGTCTATGAAGCCATTGGCGCATTTCGGACCAGCGCATGCGCCGAGCCATGTGGTTGATGAACATATTATACGTGGTTGGGCTGGGTGGAATGCCAGCACGGACCATATTTTGATAGAGCTGGGTTGCACCTGCAACTGAAGAAGGCTTCTTGCCCGTCATGAGCTGTGACCGGATAAAGATGTTGTAGGTGACCGTGTCCGGTTCCAAGCTAAGGTCCTTGATGCGCTGGGTCAAAATCTCGAGGTGGTCGTGCTTGCGTTGTCGGAGGGTCGCGTCCATGGCATTGTTGTGCAAGACAAGCAGTGCAGCCGGATCCACGTGTGCAGCCGAGTCCAGGGATGCGGTCAGCAGGTCCAGGTCGAGTGTGGATCGGTAGCGCGTGGTCATGTGCGTAAAGAGGTACTTTAGCAGTCGACGGTCAGGATCATTGGCGCGGTGAGCGCAGACGCGTATGGCTCGTTGCAGGTCTCGGGTGGGGAGGCGCAAAAGAATGCTTTTAAAGACCTGCTGGACATGTCGCTTGTGGATAGAATCGAGCCAGGGCTGTAAAAGATCGACAACTTGCTCTGGCGTGTTTTCTTCTGCGAGAACGTCCAAGACGAGTGCTTGCTCTTCTGCTGACAGGGGTGTGCCGGTACAGAGGTCATGCATCACCTTGTCCCATTCCTTATTACCATAGATACGCCCTATTTCCTCTGGTCCAATGATATACGGTGCAGGGTCCTCCTTGACAGCAACGACATTCGCTTCATTACGATTATAGGTCTTGTCAAACACATCCAGGACTTCCACGGGCTCGAGTGGGTCTTCTGTCAAGGCGTGTTCATCGACGGAAAATGCACATGAGGATGTAGTGAGGGTACGAGAAAGGCGATGGGAATGAATTAAGGAGGGTGGTTGACAACAGCATGGAGGAGGGTATTTCGGTTGACAAGGGCGTACAGGCTGCGCAGATGCCGGGGTGAGGGTTACTTTTAGAGAAGAGAATGGTTTTGCGAGGATAATGCGCCTCGTGGTTCGAGAGAGTTGACGTTGGCTGGTAGGATATATACAGGAGCAAAGCATCCCCGTTGCATTGCTTATGTTCTTGAAAAAGTGGCGCAATAACTTAAGACAAAGAGTATTAGACACCCTTGACGCCTGACCGCGCTGTTACATAAGTTGTCTCTCTGTGTGTGGGTGCCCTCCAAATTCAGTGGCTTGTCTTGAAGTTCCGCACGTTCAATTTCCAAACTGCACCTTTAGGGCGCAACTCACGGCACGCGTTTTTCGTGCAACAACCCGCATTTGGTCACCCCTTTCTCTTCCTTCTCTCTTTTTTTTTTCTTCTTTTCCTTTTGCATGCGCCCAGACAATGTCTGAACGGTCCATACATTCGCCTCGCCCACGAGACCCTGCCGAGCACGGGAGATGGACCGTCGACAATTCCGAAAGCCGTTTTATTTCTAACCCTGTCCATGTGCGTTCCTCTGAACAAGTTCACAGCCAGTGTCTCATGCGTTGTGCACCTATATAGACCTCCATTCGAAGCATTCTCAAGGAACCACAAACACCCGCAGCATACCATTCGCCTGTCTATTCTGTAGCCGAGTAAGAAGTACCCTGATAGCGTCTTTCGTTACCTCATTATGTTGTAGACGTCGCCGACAACGTCTTATGGACCGTCGAGTGAGTTTCGCACCGGGTGCGCGCGTGAGGTACAGCATTTGGAATTATGCATTTATATCCGTTCTGAGCCGACCTTTTCTTCTCCAAGATTGTTCCAAGAAGGCGACGCGACAGATACCAACCCACGCCGTAGCGTCTCTGGCATTGATCCGCTCAGACCCGATTCAAGCGTCTTTGAAGCGTCACCGATCCGCAGCCCCGCGTCGCGTCAAGAAACGTAAATTGATCCTTTGTAGTCTTCAGCAATCACTCATGTTTCTCTCCAGTAGTCCTGCGCTGTTCCCAGGGTCAGCGAACGATAGACGGAAAAAGTAATTGACCACGTTGATGCATGATAGCTGGGCTAACACTTGCATGTAGACGCCCTGATATCTTGGGTGAGTCGCCCATCAGCAACAAAACCCGCAAGACATTCCACGACGAACAAATGAACGCATTACGAAACGAACTCTTTCAGACCCACGACACATCCCCCGGCCCGGATCTAATGCGCTTTCTCGAGAATCCGGCCAGCACCGCTATACGCGACATCTTCAACGACGACGACGAGCCTCCATCACTGCAACACACGACGACGGAACATACGCAAATCACATCCGAATCCAGTCGCTCACCGCTGCCCGGAACAAGCCAGACAGCAGCAGCAACAGGAACAGGAACCGAAGAAGAGGGTGATATGGAACTGACGCAAACCGCACCCGGATCCAATCATCCCGCATCACCCAAAACGAATCAGCCACCACAACAATCAGAAGAAGGTGATATGGAGCTAACACAGACGATGGAGCTCACGCAACAGACCAAAGTGAACAGCCAACCACCTTTTCAACCAGAGGAGGAGGAGCACACTGGACGCAGTTTCTTGACGGCACGGACTACGAATGACGACGACGACATGATGCTCACTCAGGAATACACACATCAGCATGCAAGAGGATCGCAAACCACCACCAACAGACTCTCCGCCTTTCCTTCCTCCGCACCAGCCCGACGAACACCATCACCGCCGCCGACCCAGGAACCACAGTCGTCGTCTGCCCCGGCTGTACCGCCCGCGTCAAGCCCGCCACGACAACCCTCTCCGCCATCACCTATTCTTCCTTCCTCCATATTGAGCCCCATCCGTTCACAGCGTCGCATCTCTTCAAACTTACTCTATTCTCCTGTCTTGCATGGATCAGAGGGGTCGCAGGATCACAATAGCATGTCCGATTTTGCTGATAAATACGGTATGTAGATAAAAGAGCGCCTTCAATCCGTGTCACTGATCTCTGTTTGCAGATGCCATCCTCGACGAAGAGTTCTCGCAGCTGTACAACTCGTTTTCAGATGAGGTAGGCCAGTCGAATAAACGCGGTCAAAAGACGATGAACTCACTTGCTCTATTATTTTAAGCCAACACTGTCCCAACAAAGCATGCCGCTCTCGCGGTTTCTCAAGTATACGTCCATAACGTTCGGTGAAACAGACCAGGAAGATACACAAGAAGCACCAATTGTGCCTCGGGGTCGTCGAATAGGTAAAAAATTGTATGTGTCTGGAAAACAAGCACACTTTAACCGATTGCTTATAGGTAACCTCTCGGTGTCTGATAAACTGATGGCAGCCATTGTCGCTATACCAGAGCTGGAACTATACCAAAATGTAATGTGAACCAAAGCACAGTGCATCCATTGACTTATTGTCTTTTTCATATAATAGCTATCTGAGGAACTCAACGAGCTCATCTCGGCCGACCAACAATCCATTGATAGAATATACCGGACGGTGGGAAACGACAGCCCGGATATTGTCACAAAGTACTTTATGGGAGATTATAGAGCGCGAACCGAGATGGAAGCGGATCTGCAACGCGTGCGGGAGCAGGCGAATTACGATGCCATACGTATTTGCGGTGAATGGGAGCGCAGCAAGCGCGCTGCATTTCACGACCATCTTTTGCAATGCAAGTCCCAGCTCGATGAGGTAAGATAGGGTGGTTTGCGCTGATATGCATCAAATACAAATACCAGACCGCTTTACTAGGATGAGAAGCGATTGGCACCCTTTGAAAAATCCATGGACACGTGGCTGGAGAGGTTGTCCGAACACCGCGATCAGACAGCACGGAGGCTTCAAGAAGCCCGCGTAAGGTAATATCAAGGAAAAAGGAGTCCTGGGTATGCCATTAACAGTATTCTAGAGAAGCGGAGTATACCCAGATTGATCATGAGCGCATCGCCGCTTTGCGAGTCGAAGTCACCGAAAGGAGGTAAGCTGGATCAATTTGAAGCATCAGCTGATGTTGCTGACACGGAAATACAGAGAGACGATTGGTGCCTTGAAGGTGCAGCTGAAAAACGCCAAAGAAGAAGAAGCCCAAGTTAAGAGGGAGCTGGCAGAAATGCAACGCCGCAAAGAAGAGATCGATGCGGTAAGTCTAGCGCGCTTTTTTGACGGTCATTTTACTGATGGTATACAAACAGGCTATCCAACGAGCAGGAACCCAATCATACAACTATATTACCCGAGAAGATGTGGAAGGGGCAGAAGGTACGCGCTAGTTATTTTTTTCAGAATCTCGCTCAAAGGGATATGATTAGAAAAATATCTACAGTGCGTCCGGGTGCTGGGTATCCAGGCAAGCAAATCAGCCCCCTCCGTAACCCAGGTGCGGGTGGCGAATCAGATGCTATTGGAGGTCGACACCAACAAGCTACAGAGCGCAACAGCAGGCGCGATCAAGCTATCCTTGATACCGGGGAAGGCCAAAAAGATGGAGCCTTTCACGGTCTTGTTTAACAGCAAGGAAGCCGAGCTGTGTCGCGAATGGCATATCCAAGAAGTAAAAGAAAGATAGCCTGCTATCCAGTCAGCGCACTCACATCAAGAAATAGATTGTTCAAAAAACCGTCATCTTTTGGCATCGCGTACGGTTGTTCCAACGCGAATTAGCCCTTACCAACTACCGCCACGTGGTAGAAACCCAGCCGACAGCAGACGGGAAGATCATATTTGCCATCTCTGTTGCGTGTAATGAACCAAAGTGCGAAATAGTGATCCGACTGCGTCTTGGACTTCAAGACCTATTGCGCTTCCCGGGTCTGGATCTGAGCACGATGGAGGTGGAAGTCTACCCTAAGAGGTTCAGGTATGGCTGTATTTCAACTGTGATTGGCTTATACTGATGGAAATGTATAGCGATATTGCAAGCCAATGGAAAGAGCAGTTGACAGACCTGATGCAGGACACGGGTATCCTTGACTTGACGGACACCATAAAGCAACTACTTTGATACTACTTGTATATTCCATAATACATCTAATGCACTTGGCAGACATACAGTGCCCACTCAATAAATCAACTACCCTGTTGCAGCCAAAGGTGACCGATTTGGAAGTTGATCAAGTTGTCAAATTAGCTTTGTGATATGTAGACGCGTGTAAACTGCTTTCGCTCTAATTTTATAACACATATGTGCTTCTTACGTTTATACAGAAAGTGTAGTGAAGACATGTCTGATATAACAACTCATTCTCTATTTTCCTCTTTTTTATTTATTTTTTATTTATTTTTTGTTAAAACTGACTTATCGGCTGCTCTATTAAAGACACATCTCCACGGTGATCTTAATTATGAGCGATTAGGCCACAGCATACATTATATAAGGTCACTGGAATGGTTCAAGGAGAATCAGATTACTATGTTCGCATAGATGCAGACTGACAAATATCAGAAAAAATCTCCTTACACGACGGTCGCCAGTCATATAATCCTAATTGCTGCAGGCACACTTGCTTGACAGGAGATATCTATGCATTTGTAATCTATGCTCAGCCCCATTTATATCACAATCCAGATGAAGCAAAAAGGTATGGCCTTAGTGAAAGATTGAAATCCATCTCTAAAGTAGCTAATTCTATCTTAATTACAGATGATCGGGACGGTGGTATGTATGAGCCCAGGTAGCGAGCAGATACGGAAAATAATGTGTACATCCCTGACGTTATCAGATGTACAGGTGCTTACAGGCAGAAGATGACGGTGTAGCCGGAAGGCCTGCATGTTTAGATCGATACCTCATCGTCGTAAGCGTAGCTGCAGGCGTCGAAGCAAGCGATCCTTGTTCTCCTTGATAGTCTGCTACCAGGGCACTTATTCGGAGCCTTTTGGGTTCCAGTGCAGAAATACTCTTTATGGTCTGCTGGGAGCTAACCGGTTCCCATTGGTATCGCCACGCTGTTTACCTATCTGGAAGCTCGACGAGAACGCGGCAGGCGCGCGTTTCAAGACATGTTCATTTATACAAGCTACACTTCACATGCGTAGGCATACACAACTGCTATGATCATTCGGCTCAAAGTATATTTGGATAGAATAGATGTGGGTTTTTGTAGAGGAATACATGCAGGAATGAATTAGCGTCCACCTGTTGTGGGATGTTCAGGGATAATTTTCAGCTCCCTGGAAATCCTTGGAGGTAAGTGTCTGCACCAACCTGGAATTTAACAAGGATGTTGATATGCATATGTTGCAACATACGAGTAGCTTCGTATGTACTCTTCTTAATTTACATTAACAAATTATATACTTGGTGTCATTATTTTTATATCGTATGGTCTTTATGTAACAGACATGTAAGGAATGACACATACTCGCAAAAGGACAACCACGTGCATAATGGAGAAGAGAGACAGGCGCGTCTGATTGATCCAGCTTCAAATATTCGTCTTATTAGCTCTTCCCGCTCGCAAACTGAAGTCTCTTCTCGGCGTGCATATATGTATACCATACATATCCGACCTGCAGAACTATATGTATTCCAGTCTAGTGATCGTTATACCGCTTTTCCACGCATAATAATAGGTACCACTATTCCTCATAAGGGAACCGATCTGGCATGTAGAAAAGTAAAAGATAAATAAGAATAGAGACAAAAATAAAAGCAGAAAGGTATATAAAAGAGTCGTAAAAGCTGATGTTTGTCTTATCAAATTCCCGACTTGGACTATAATTTGTTATGCGTTCTATAACTCTCATCGCTGCTGCTGCCATCATGGGTCTTCTAAACATAACTGTTGCTGTCCAGGCAGAAGAAGCTCCAGGAAAAGGTCCAGGAGGAAGTCTTCTTAGTCTTCTATTCGAAAGCGGCAAAGGCAAAGGCGAAAGCGGCGAAAGCATTACCCCCGGCATACTACGTTAACATCAGTATAAGAAAAACTCTATGGTTAGGGAGAAAATAACAGATATCTTCATTATAGAAGGTAGCAGTTTTGGAAGCTCTCGCCGTAAATAGGCATTTCTGACCAATTGTGCTCTATTATTTTTAAACTGGTCCATTATACCGAAAAATAACGCGGCATCAATAAAATAAGAGAACAAATGTTCCACACTGTAAAGACGATGCATATTTACAAAGGCTAAAGTTCTTCTGTGATTACAAAGAATGGAAGTAATGAGTAGTATGAGTACTACAGCGAGCGGATAGCGCAGGAGTAATAAGGAGTACTTTGTACAGCTGCTATGGTCTGGAATACTCAACCGCTTACTGGCGAAAGGTGACAGTGTAATCGGAAGGCCTGTACGTTTAGATCGATACTTCATCGTCGTAAGCGTAGCTGCAGGCATCGAAGCAAGCAATCCTTGTTCTCCTTGATAGTCTGCCCCCGGGTCACTCAACAGGAGTGTTTGGGCTTCAGTTCAACAATACTCTTTATGCTCTGCTCAGAGGTAACCAGTTTCGGTTGGTATCGCCACGCTGTTTATCTGGAAGCTTGACTGGACGGGAGCAGGCACGCGTCTCGAGATGTGTCCATATAGATAAGTTCCATGTCCCATGCTTAGGATATGCATGACTGCCATTATCAATCGGCTCAAAGTATATTCGAATCAAACGAATAAATGGACGAAGATTTATGTAGAAGATATCTTATAGCAACTATGATTTACTGTTTGATGTTCATGAGCTATATACGTAAGAATCATTATTGTATGATACTGTTTTCTTGCAGCGAATAAAATGAGAAATGTCCTGTCAAAAGATTCCTCCTGTCTGACACTAATGAGCATTTTTCTCTCTCGCGTCTCAATCCACGGATTGTCTTTTTGGGCCCAGTAAGAACGTCTCGGAGAACATGTAATACAGAAAACTGGTGTTCTCGTTCAAACGACTATGTATTTATTGATGCGACTCCCGAGGCTCCTTCAATGTCCGCCTTGAAATTCCATCAGATAGCTTTGTGTGTGTAATAGATGTACGGCAATCTTGGTATATTCGCTTTCCTGTGAATGAAAGTTCTCTACTATATCGAAGGGAACGGACTGTCTGGTACCTTCGTACGCAAGATCGATGACGGCAACCCTCATATACCTATGGATAATATTTCACGTCACGGAATCCCGTAGAAACCCCTTGTATAATATTAAAATTGAATAATCGGATACCACTGTTTATCGCCCCAGACTACCTCTCTCACTTAATAGATGAGCTCGAGCGGTGAATCCCTACTAGTCGCTGTTATCCATGTATACGACTACAACAGTAAGCAGTTCAATTGGATCTCGTACAACCGCTTTAGCTATCTTTGTATGATGAATTAAATTATACAAAGGCCAAAAATTGTCTCATAGTAAGAAAAGTGCGAATCAACTCGATTCTCTCTGAATTAAACGCACTCAGCGTCTTGCCCGTTGCCAAACCATCTCATTAAGATGTATTGTCTCCTAAACTTCGTCTCACCGAATCTAAATGGTCGCACCGTTTACTTTAGCAACGAGTGTACATGTTTTCTATCGTAATAACTATGTCGACAGGCTGTGAGTGCATGCGTTGTATAGCAAAGACGCTTCTCTATCAGCTTGCTCCTGACTAGCCGAGTCACCAACAGGTAAGATCGTGTCCCTTTAATCCTCTCGTGCGGCTGAGTTACCTTTCATATATAGATGAAGAAAGGAAATTTGAAAAAGGACAGCCTTTAAGACACGATGCTGCGTCTTCTGCTACCTAACTGATCTTCCGGCTGCACCTGTGATAAATTTTTTGCTCGTGAAATGTCCGCGCACCCCATATGAGCCATGTTCTGATGCCATGCTCCTGCTCCGAATAACCTCCAGCTATCCATCTCTGCCGAGACAGCTCAGCAAGGGCAAAATGGTAGGGATGAAAGAGGACATGGATGAGTATTTCTGCCCGATCGGAGGTTGCTCTTAAAGATAGTCTCGGCACCAGTCTAAACGCTTGAACGAGAGTGCTTCCTTGAGTATGCGCATGATGGCACACAAGTGCTCGCATAAAGGGATGAAACACTGTAAAGATCTCAAGTATTCCAGCAAACTCCAATTTGCATTAAGAGATTATATAAGAGAGTGCGAGACGACAGGAGACACGGTTAGCCATAGTCTCCTTACATTGTAGCATTCGACAATAAAAAGGTTCACGCGTGAGCATTAATGCGCGTGGTGGACGACCTTGAAAAGCTTCTGCAAAGACTTTATAGGAACACGCCAAGTGCGGTGTACAGTATCAAGGAGCAACATGGTATACAAGCTACTTTCTCTTATTGCAAACAAACACTATCTCATTGGTTGTTATTGTATTCCTAGTTTTGGGGTCACATGAAGAAGCGTCTAGTTATGCAGATGGCGGGCTTTTAGCTCCTTCCTATTTTGGCGCCAAAAAACATACCTACAACCGTTCTGTCTTATTTTGTGTCTTTCTTTTACCTTTTGCACCCACGAATAACCGGTTTCCTTTGGCCGTCATTAATGATTGCGATGGATGCAGTCGACGCAGTGGCTGCCATCAGTTCGACAAATAGCAATGTCCAGACCACGTCTGATTTTTGGATGTTTGTCGTCTACTGTCTCGTTGTCATTGTCGTTGTTCTCTTCTTCCTCTTTTACTTTAATCGCGTACTCGGCCAGATTCTGACTTGGTTGATCAATCAATACACATGGCGACGCTACCATGCGTACATTGAAGTTGGTAATAAAGGAAAAATAAAAAGAGACACAGCCACGATGAGCCAATGGTATTCATACGATCATTTTATTGTGTGTGCTGTAGACTCGATACGTGTCACTCTTTTGGGCGCTCGCATCTTGTTCAAGAATTTGCGATATCTTTCAACGAACCAATCCATCTCCATTGTCAAGGGACACATATCGATTCAGTACTGGCTGATGAACGTCCGTCAATCCTACACCGAAAGTACAGGCACGTGGTTCCTGAATTCATGGTTCCTCCGACTTTTTGCTTATTGCTTCACAGATCCATCCAATGCCAAAGCACCGTGTCGTATTGTCTGTCGCCTGGAAGGGCTCGAATGGTTTCTCTACAACAATACACCCGCCTACGACGCTTTGAAGAACGTACTCGGCATCCCCACCCAAGACACGAGTTCATCAGTTTCGTCCTTTCACGGTAAGCCAATCAACAACCGGCAATGAGGGTACTAAGTGGACAAATAGGGACAGACGACCCCGAGAAACAGACGCCAGTGGCCGAGATGGAGGCTCCGTTGTTCCGGAAGCTGATGCCGCTGCAATTCGAGTGCACGACCGGGGCAGTCATGATTGGCAACAACGACCTGCGCCATATGATCGTCGTCGAGGTGGCCCAGGCCAGCGGCACCTACAGCGCGACCCAGTCTCGGACCGAGATGGATCACTACAAATCGGTGCTTGACCTCTCCTTGCGCAAGCCGCAGGTCAGCCTCAAGAGCAATATGGACTTTAACGAAGACGAAGACGAAGACGACGCGCTGGTTGAGCCAGCTCCCAAAACATACACGGGTATCCTCAGGTAGAAAAGACAAAAAAAAAAGACATGTCATATGATATGTATGTTTAACGTGAGCCAGTGTGTGGGCGTGGTTGATCCGGCTCGTGCTAGGGATCTTGCACCCGAACGCAAAAACACGCCAGTTTGGTCACATGCAACACATGCACGACGTGATGCGGGCCCATCGGAACCACGAGGACCTCTCCGCACGATCGACCACTTTTCACAAGGAATACGGCCGCGTGACCAATGTTCTTGAGTGCAGCCAGATGGACGTGCTTTACTATGCCGACTCGCCCGGCCCCGTCCCCTCTGTCTCCCCCGGTGCTTCCACACTAGGTCTTGATATCGGAAACGGCGGATTGCCGCCGCAGTGGGGTGCGCGTCTGACAGTGTGGAATGCTATGTTACACTATGGTCCCTGGACTGACCGACAGAGGTAAGCACCAGTGGATGATTTTTGAGAAAAGGCTGACAACCACTTCCGCAGATCGGCCATCCAAGACTACTTTTTCCCCAGCTCACACCGCAACAACAAACCAACGCCCTACCTTGAACCGGGCGATCTGCGCCAGGCCACAGGCTTTGAACTCCACGTCGATTTTATGACAGAAGGCACACTTCGGATACCCACGCGAGAAAAATCCAAAGTAAGGAAATAAGCTTCTCCAAGGTGACACAAAACACCATGCTGATAATAATGTTGATTTTAAGGACTGGAAGTACGAGACCGAGACGGGCGAGCTGGACCTCGGCGCCGACGGCTACTATACACGACCCTATGGCTGGATCGACATCAAGGTCGCCGCTGGCTCAACCGTCAAAACCGTGACACCATTCGTCTTTGGTGTCGATGGCTGTACATCAACTGTCGAAGCCCACTTGAAGCATATTGACGCGTCATCGAGTGTCAACTATGCGTCCTTTTTGCAAGCCAAACGATTTGAATTAACAATCAACATGCACAACCCACTCGTGTGGAACGCGCATCGTGAGTGGTCTTTTGAGACGTCCATGAAGGCGCCCAAAATTTTCCTGTTGCGCGACCACGTCTTTCTCTTTCAGGACCTCATCAAAGACTTTACGTCGACCCCACCTCCCGACCTCCTCCATTTCATACCCATAACGTATACTTTCCATGCCGACGTGTCGGCGCCGTTGCTGTATCTGTGCGTCAATGAACATAATATTATCAGTAACCCAAATGCCTTGGACGACAATGGTATGTCTGCCACGAGATTGAAACGTGCGCTCATTTTTATCAGCTTTTATCCGCGTGCATTCGAATCGCCTGAAATTCAAGATGGCCTTACCTTTCACCGAATTCGAGCCTGAAATCAATACCATCAAATTTAATGCGGATGTGAGTTGGAAATAGGCGAGGAGAAACAGAGGTACTGAATAGGATTTAGTTGGAACAATTCAAGGTCGGCATCTCGCTGCAAACATCCCACACACTGAGTGCTTTTCTCGAAGAGGAAAACGCGCAGTTTGGTGTGAGCGTGCATGTCTCCATTGACGGCTCCTATGAATACTATACTTCGGTGGATGTGCTGCGGCATATTGAATCCATGAACCTTCAGATAAAGGTAAACAAGCACCTCTGGTATTATATTGCATTATACCTTACTCATTCTTCTTCAGTTGAATGGCGTCACCTGCAAATTATTTGGCACGGTGATCCGCTATCTCATTATTCTGCGCGACAATTACGTGGGAAGCTGGCTCAACTTTTCGACGATCGACGAGTATCGCCAGCGGCGCGCAAACCCACATCAATGGCACGAGATAAAGAGGAAGCAGGCCGAAACCAAGGTACATTTGAATCACTTATAAAAAATGATAGGGCTTACACACACTTTTGTATACCTAGCCTGTGCAAGATCCGTTTGAGGTGTACATCCTCGTGGATATACAAGATGGATCTCTTCTCCTGCCCGAAAATCTGTACGACTGCTCCAACTGCTCACAGCTGGAGTTCCAAGAGCTGCAAGTCGAGTTGCGCAACCTGGATATCTACATGGGTAAACAAAAGAAAACTCTTTCTCTTGTCCTTACCTAACGCGGTTAAGCAGACATGTACATTAACGTTAGCCCGATCACATGGACTCGCGAGAGCCACCCCGATCGTTCCAAGCGAATTCCCTACCGGACGAAGAATACCCGTGATCAAGGCAATTTTCTGTATATAGACGGTAAGCTAAAAAAAAAAAAAAGAGCGAAACTGCGTCAGCATTGGGTTCATATCTTTGATTTAGAACTTAATATTTATGCCCACCGCCTATTTGGGCCGCTCCCGGATATCGCAACGTACCTATGTTATTGGGAATTTGATGTAGGACGGATCACGGGCGAAGTCAAGCCCTCCTTTTTGTTGGGCACGACTTGCTTTGCTCAGACCTTTGTGTACGACATGATTGACGAAGACAATGCGGTGCCGTCCGAGATTGCGCCGGCAGCAGACCCAGACGTCACGTTTGTCAAGGCCAACGTTAAGCACGTCGATGTGTGTCTAATGAACGCGCACAGCGCGGCCAAGTTTACCTTGGATGAAGGATTGGCACTCAATTTTGACAATCTTGTGAACCAAGACTATACCCAGCGTGTCAATTTATCTGTACCCTCCTTTGCTGTCACGGGTCTAGCCAACCAGGATCAGTACACGACCCAAAATTTGCTCAATCAGGTAAAAGGTAAACGACGGATCAAGAGTATGTGTCTAAACCGCGAGTAGGCAACCGAATTTTCATGGGTCGAGGTTGCCAAACTCTCGTCCGGGATGAATGCGACCATCTTTCGGCATGTCAAGGAGTGGCGTAAGCTTCGTAGCGCACAGCAAAATTTTATACGGACCCAGGACTATGCGACGCGTCGTTGTCCCCATCTGTATGAGACAGAAACAGTGGTCGACGGTAAGATAAATAAAGAAAGCGATGCTCATAATCTAATTCTTCCCCTAGAAGAGCATCCAGCCGCACAAGAAAGCCACGTGGGTGTACTTTATGCACCGCCTTTCCGCGCATTCTACCATGGTAACAAAAACCACACAGGTACACGACAAAATACCGAAAGCTGAACTCGCCCTGTTCTACGTAGATCAAAAGGGCCATGGGATTGACCCAAGTCCGCCGTATGTTGCCGTCACCGAGAGCCACGACGATCCGCCCTTCCCTATCTATCGCGGTGCGAGCGACGCCCCCAGCGCAGCGTCTTACATTGGCAACTGGAGTGACACGGACGAGCCCGAACTGCGCTCATCCCGGAGTGGTCGCTCTAACGACAACGAATCGTTCCACACCGCCTTTTCAGCCGAAGACATCATCATGCAACGACAGAGCGCGGTGCGCGGCTCGTGGGACACCGACATTTCTGGTCAGTGTGACCGGTCAGGCTCAGAGATCCTGTCTGAACCCGAAAGCGATGGTAAGCTATGTCCTTTAGATATTGCAAACATGTTTTCACACATGATTAGATTCATCGCAAGAGCATGAACCCTATTATGCGAGCAGCCCGCAGCAGAGCTTACGTGAACGCACGATCCCTCCTTCCATCCCTTACAGTGGCTACCTGAACCGCTATGCCGTGAAACGTGCCTCAGCACGCGACAAAAAGTACAATTTCTTTCATCCGTATCTACCCCCGCCAAAGACCTACTTTGAACCTTTACAGGCAAGTGATGATAATGATGATGAAACAAGTTTTGAAGCTGACACTGGTTATAGGAGAACACAAGCCAAAAAGCACATGCCTTCGTACCCGACATTGACTCCAAGATATCCCATACGTTTCTATTCCCTCAGTCGGCTGAGGACATGCCCAAGTCAGATACAGACGCAGATGTACCTCCTAAAAAACATGAGGAAGAGGAGGATAACTCGGGCAATGAGGTGATGGTGACCACCGTCTTGGAGGCCACAAGCCCGCTCAAGGTGCTTATGACTCCCATCCTAGTTAAGATTGTTCAAGAGGTCACGGAAGCCATCAATGGTTATGTAAGTGAGAATATGCTCTGTTTATTTTTCGCACTCATCTTTCATTTTAGGACTGGGACCTAGAAACCATGCTGGACTCGCTCCAAATCGAATATGTCGGGCAACTCACGCGGTATTTGACCGATCAGTTTGTGTGCAGCCGCTTCGCGATTTCGCTTCCGGGTACCTATTTCCACTTTATCCAGAATGTCATGCTGCCGGACGACCTTCCGTCCTACAAGAGTGGCCAATCGCGTGTTAAAACGAAATACGACCTCAAGGACACTTTGCTTTGTTCGGCGGATGTCTTTCTCAAGGATTTCTGCATGATTGGCAGCGTCAAATTTCAGGACATGGCGTACGACGAAAAGAAAAAGTCCGTGGCCGAATCCAAGCTAGTGCTCCGCGAGTCGCGGGTGCATATTGACTTTGACAGCCTAGGGTGCAAGGTTCAGTATGTCAGTGACTGGTATCACCCGGAAGGGCAGTCGGTCTTGTTTGGCATTCCTCAGGAACGGCAGTATACGCATCCGAGCTACCACCGCGAAAGCGACCCGCTTGAAGCGGACGCAAGCGAGCTTGTTGTGCTTGACCTTCTCCTGAACGGCTTCAGCTTCAAATGGCTCGGCGCCAAGCAGCCCAACTATTGCAAGATGGAGATTGGCTCGCTAAATACAATCATCATCACCGAAGCCGTCGAAATCCTCGTCGGTGCCGTCTATTCGTGGCTCGTCTTTGTGGATGACCTCAAGACGATCCTCGAAAGTTTCCAGAAACAACGCTCACGGCAGATCCAGGTCTTTATCGCTGAGCTCGCCCAATTCTCGACGGACGGCACAACCACAGGCGACCCGCTCTTTTTGACCAAACCGACCAACGTACTCCGTCTCGGCTCGCGCAACTTTCGCAATGATGTGGGCTGGAAGCTACTTGCCCGGATGCGTTACTGCCTTCGGAACATTGGCACGAGCAACCGCGTGATGCTGCAGCACCGCCTGTTTAACGAAAAAGTGTTGGGTGCGATCAACTCGGACTATCTGTTTGAAACGGTGGTCGACAAGTTTTCGCGATGGCGCAACTGGGAGATCGATGCGGTCAAGCTGTCGCGATGCCGCCTCTTTACGCAACCGTTCCAGCAGCGACCGCTGCCTGCTGACGAAGAGGACGATATCTCCAAGCCGCTGCGTCCAGTTGACGAGTTCGTTGACTTTTTGGTGACGTCGTTTAACCTGGCGAGCGTGCGCCTCCAGACGTTTGACTTTTGCATCTACGAGGAGGAGGAAGAAACGGAGGACAACAGTATCGTGATTGGGCCTTTTGAGGCTGGACTGGAGAGCAGTTACAAACGCACGATTATTGGCGACGAACGCACGAGTACGGATGTCAATCGCGCTACGAGGGACGGTTATCTCGATGTGGTTCTTAAGGCGAGCCTCGATACGATCAAGATCACAACCAACCCAGCCATCCTGGGATTTGCGCGGCACATGCTGACCGTGCAGCGCGTGTTTACAGCCAAACTTCGCAGTCTTTCGCATGCGACCAAAGCGGCCGCGGCAACAACCTCGATGCTCCGCCCGCCCGTGGAGGATCCACGGCTACACCAAGAATACGGCCTGCAAGACGTGGTGTCCGAAATTGACATTGTCGCACACGTTTTGGTGACCCTGCAAGAAATTGACGTGTGTGCACGCGCTCAGAAGCTGACGATGCAAAACGTTGTGCGTGGCATCCAGAGTTCCGTTCTCTTCTCCAACCCGAAACTCACACCGTTGCCCATGTTTTGCTCGGCCGACCGCGAGTCCGAGGCAGGTTCGGGTGTGCGCTCCTCCACCAAAGCCTCGCGCAAAAACATGGCCGCGAGCGCGTCGCGCATCATTCTTGAAGCGTCGTGCGGGATCGAGTACATTGATATGCGCGTTTACGAGATGCTGGCCTCCAGCTACCCGCTACGAGAGCTGCTGGTGATCAGTTTGGACGGTGCCAACGTCAACGCGTGCGTTAGTCAGTCCACACGCCCGCGGAAGCAGTCAAGCAAGACCGATCCGAGCCGCCAAATCCTGAACGTGTTCTCCAACATCCATAAGTTCAATATCCATACCCCGCAAAGCCTCTTGCGTCTGTATGGTTTCATTGAGGATTGGCGGACCGAGCAGCGCAAGCGGTACGAGTTCTTATTCCACAATCTGATGAGCGAGTGGGAGGAGCAGCGGCGCCTGGCCGCCGCCTCTGCGGAGCCGCGCTCGGGTAACGCGCCATCCCAGGGTTTGGGCCTCAAATTTGACGTCAAGCTCCAATTCTTACTCAACGAGTTTGTTATCTTTGCCGACCTGCTCCCTTCCCTGAGCGTCGAGTACAAGATTAGCGACTTCTTCGTCATGGTGCAAGAATCTCAGCCCAAAGCCTCCGCACTGCCTGAAGTCCGGTACGCGTTTCAGCTCTCTAAGCAGGAGCTCCATTTGATCACCCAAGGCCAGCCCACGCACGAGGAGTATGCAGGCGGCACATTCAGCATCCCAAGCATCCGCAGCACAGGGCGACTGCAAAGGATGGTCCAGAACGAAAAGACGGTGCACGTCTTGCGTTCCATCCTCTCCGTGGATTTTATCGCGCTCACACTCGATGTGGGTATGATCGACTCCCTATTGACGGCACAATCACTCGTAGGTAACGAAATCAGCGAGCTGATCGAAGTCATCTCCTACTCGAAGCAAAAGCAGCAGCAAGCAAGCCCGACCAGCCCTACCGCCGTGCGTGACTTTAAGTACACTGTCAATGTCGCCCTCAATGGCCTGCGTGTCACTGCCGCAAGCCCATCCGCACTGGGTGTCTTTGAGTCGAACATTTTGGAATCGTCGCTCTCCAACGACGTGGGATCCCATAGCATCGACGACCGTCTACGCTGGCGGATCAAGGGTACCCATTTTGCCTTGTCGCTTGAACACCAGGACAGCGTCGTGGCCGACAGGCGCCGAAACCGCCTCGCTTATATTGTAGCCGACTTTGATGTACAGAACTATCCCCACTCGGGGCAAGGCGATGGGGAAACGCTGCTGCCAAATGAGGACGATGTGCTCCTTGAGCCGTTCTACATCAATCTGAGCCGTGTCCATACCGTGATGCAGCCCATCGCGCTCGGCCGGCTGGCAGAGATGTACATTTATTACGAGTCTGAGCTCAAGAAGAAGAATGAGCAAAAGAAGACCGAGCTCGACCGCTTGGCGGACAATACCAAGCGCTTGGTCAACTCGTTCAAGCGCGACGCTCCCCGCTATCAGGAAGCCACGCATTCGCTCTGGGAAGGCAAGCTAATCTCATTCACAGCCCGTTGCTTAGGCGTCGCGATCCCACTCGATGTCTCGGATGCGTATTACAACCCACCGAAAGAAACCTCGGCGCTGTTATTTTCGGTTAACACGATCCACTTTTTGACAAAGAACACAGTCAATAGCGCCGTACTGATGGACAATATCACCCTGCAGTTTGTCAAGCGGTTTGACCAAAACAACGAAGAACACTTCTCGGCCGAGAAGCACCCGCGCATGAATCAGATGTACCTCCCCTCAATCGCGTGCCATGTCCAGACCCGAAAGGATAAGCCAACGCAGCACGTCATGGTCGATGCCAAGGTGGGCGGCTTTGAGGTGGACATTGACGGTGCGTTTTCTGAATACTTGAACGCGCTCAGCGTGATTTACTTCAAGAGCAAGGACCGTGTGGGTGCCTTTGCGCACCTGGGTACAAATATGCGCACCGAGGACGAGGCACCGCCAGAACGCCTAGCCCAGCCGCATGACGAGCTGGTCCATCTGGATATCAAGGGAGTCTTTGAATATGAGAGCGGAGTCGTGCGCATGTATCCGAGACGCCACTCGGGTGAAGGCAGTCGGCGCAAGCGCGGCGTCATAGACGACGATGGACCAAGCTCGGGTGACAGCACGAAGATGGCAACCGTCAAATTACCTGGACTGACCGCTTTCATCAGCTATCAGACACCGTTGGGCGCGCTGTCGTCCGCGAGTGACTCGCCGCGCCGTTTCCATGGCGACATGCTAATTCACGAGAGCGAAAACACGCTTCACCCGTCTCTGGTCCTCTTTTTGCACGAGATCATGACCGGTCTAAAAGTGGGAATGCAGCAGTCGAGCGAGCGCAAGGCGGAGACGGAAACGAGCAGCACTGAAGAGCACATCAACGCCTCGCTCCTCGTGCGTCTGTCCAAGACAAAGGTGCACCTGACGTGCCAGCCCGCGTCCAAGGTGATTTGTTCACTCAGCTGGGACCAGAGCGAGTTCTTAATGAACGCTTTCTCGGACGGCAACGCCGCATCCAGGACTATGAGCTTGGTGGGTTCTCTGCGCAATATTTCGGGTATCGTCAAACATCACTTCTCGCCTGAGGCGTGTCTGCAAGCGAGCGTCGACCATGTCTTGTTCAACGCGATGCTGACGTCGCAACGCCAAAGTGACGAGGATCGAGATGACATTTCAATCGTCGTCAAGATACCGACCGTCCTGGCTGATATCAACATGCGTCACCTTCAGGACCTACTCGTGCTCAAGGCCCACTGGCTCCAGCAGCACGAATCCAAGGTGCATCCGCGATCGCTGACGAAGCACCGTCGCACGCTGTCTGCTGTGAGCCAAGAAAACAGCTTGACTGCAGAGTCACAGGCTCCACCCGCCGCTCCCAAACCGTTTGCTCGCTTTGCCGCGGTCTATATCAAAAAGATTACGCTCTCAGTTGATATGGGTCCTGCGATCGGTAAAGTGACGCTCTCGCCCGAGCAGCTAGGTGTTCACACGCACAAGATCCCGCGTGCGTCGCGCGGTGCCAGCATCTCGCTCGGCTCCATCAGCGTGTCTTCGGAGGGCCGACTGGCAGGTAGCGCCTACCTGAAACGGCTGCGGCTTGAAGGCGTGCAAGACAATCCCGAGGAACAGGAGCGGTCCGGAAACGTGTCACCGACGCTGCACTTGATGCAAGACGGGTTTCATGCTGCATTCGAGTACGAGTATCAACACATTCTTGATATGGTCCAGGAGCCGCTCGAATTCTTTAGCTGTCTTAAGCGCGGTGAGGCCATTCCAGAGCTCAATGTCACGATTAACATCCAGCCCATCGTGGCCAGCGTGTCTATAAAGACGGTGCCTGTCATGATCACTATGTACAAGCGTTTCAACGACCTCCTCGAAAAGAAGAAGATCGAAGCGGGCACCTGGCAAGCTCTGAGTGTACCGACACAGCTACCCCAACAGCATCGCTCCGAAACGCTGCCCACAATCGAGATAACACCTGCGGCGCCCGCTCTCCACCGCCGCGTACGGTGCAAGGTGACGATTGGCATCAAGACAATCGAAATTGTAGTTTATCCGAACCAGTTCCAAGACGTGGATAATGTCGAACTCTACGGCGAACAACTGCAAGTTAAACTAGAGGAAGTCCTGGGTGAAAACGAAGAAGAGCAAGGCGTGGCACGCCAGCTCCAGATCAGTCTCCAAAAGGCAGCACTACTCAAGAATGTGCAAGGCACTAAGTCAATGGAGAAGCGGCATGCAGAAGAGGCCAAAATTGTCGAGGCAACAGCTCTTGCCGCCTCTGAAGAGCGACCCGACACGGTGCAACCCGAGCCTCTCGCTTCCACCGCCACGCCGGTGGACCAGCAAAAGAAGAGCGGTCGAGCACCGAATGTACCTGGCGTTTCTATTTTCGGCATACCCTCCACACGAGTGCAGATGGACTCACGACAGACGGACCAGCTCGTGAAGCACACATTTGCTGCTCACTTTGACGGCCGCATTAATGTGTCGCTCAATCTGGGCCTGATCCGTTACCTCCAAGAGCTCGGTAACCTCTTTACGACGCAGCTGGATCGTGCGCTTCAGACAGAAGGCCGCCGGCGTTCGTCGGTGGTATCCCAGATCTCGGCTACGACAACAAACTATGCTCTTGCATCCAACCAGGCCGGCCCCGGCACGGTGGACAAACCCCAAGAAGATTATCGGTCGGAGCAAAGCCAACAGATACAATTGCCACGCACCGACAAGGATGATGATAGCGGCGTTTCGGTCAAAGAATCGGCGAGCCGCAAGCCGTCTCAACGCTCGCTCAAACCTGCGTCTGAGGACAAGGCAGAGAGCATGCCTGAGACGCAGGCGGATCGCAGTGAAGAAGCGCCTGAAGCCAAACTTGTGTACGTATCGGATGTGCCTGTCGACTTTTACCCACAGCTGCAAATCATGGGTGACGCGACGCCACCCGTGGAGTGGCTCGGTCTACAGCGCGAAAAAATTCCTGCCCTCGTGCACGAAAGCATCACCCTTGTTCTGGACGAACTCGCGCAGGCACTTTGCGAACTTCAGCAATCACAATAGTAAAAGAGTTTCATGTTGCTTAACCTGTAAATAAATTTTGCAGCATTTTACTTTTTAATGGACATTTTAGTATACATGCAATGATATGCGATCTGGGACATACTGTAATACATCTAATGCAACACACCTGTCCTCGCCGAAGTTTGAGAAGGAATCCCAGGTTATTTCACTTCGACAACCGCGCGCATGGCGCGATTTATAAGGCATATGTTCCAAGAGCCATCCGACAGTAAGTTACATATCTAGCTACTCGCGCTGCAATCCGCAGGTTGATATATGGGTTGCTCGGCTGAAAATCTCTCGGATTATATACAGGAATCATTCTCGCTGTGGAAAATTACTTGGAAACGGAAAGGACACTAGAGGAATCACTGGCCGATACATAAATGCTTTTAAATTTGCGGTCTTCGCTACCAAAAGCGACGACTTTGAGCCGAATAGATAGATTCAGCCAATTTATAGATATTTTCACTCAAACTATTGTTGATAAAAAGCTTAAAGGTGATGTCCATGTGCTCTTGAGGAATTGACTTCATTAATTTTCTTATTGCCGTTATTTCGTAAGATGTACCGCCTCATAACTGGTCATTCATTGGTTAACAGATGAATTATAACATCGATATATATATATAAGGCTATATATGCATGCCACGATATTGAAAATAGTATTATCAACAGCTTTGGTTTATTGATAGCGCCATAAACACCGGGGTTTTATCCTGCCGCGGTTGTGGCAATTTTGCATGCTGAGTAGGTTTCTGTGCCTTTCGTTCCTTTACATAGCTTATCAATCAATGACGCGTTTCTTTTCATATTTCCCTATCTAAAATTTTGTAAATACATATTTACATTGCATTTATGCCTTGATGTTAGCATAGAATATTTTGACTTCTTTAATAATTACGTGATGGGGCAGACAATGTGTCCGTTGCCTTTTTGCTGGTGTCTCGAGACCAGCGTAGACTTGCACGACAATAGCACCAAGGACAAAGATGGAAGCAGTAGAGAACTTCATGACATTACGTTATATATCAGGTGAGTCAAAAATATAAGAGAAAGTGTTACAGCTGTACTTGATATGAAGGAAATGGACAACCAGAACCGCTTAAATAATTTTTTACTGTTTTTTTCTCTCTCTGTATATGCCTTGCAATAACGTACCTACATATGACAAGGCATGTTTCCTCGCTTGGCATATGTCTAATGAGCATTTCCAAAATATGCATGTACGTACACAGGAGATGGGGCCCATACTAGCACCATCAATAATGTGAAAACAGAAGAAAACTGTAGAATGCTATGACGATATGTACGGAGGTGGGCAACAGACAGGGAATATGTTACAGGTGCAATCAAAGTGAAAGGCTCTGCAGGATACGTACGCATGTCAATTTATATGCACTCCGAGCTTCTTGAATTGTTTACCTCAGGTAGCAGACACTTTGCAGTAGCTCTTCCACGGGAACGGGGTGAAACTGACTCGGGTTACTCTCATATCGAGAAACAGATGTTGATGTCTTATTGCAAATCTGAGAACTTCTGTATGCAAAGAGCATACCAACGAAGCCTTTTTATTAAATCCTGTATAGCACTCCTGCAGAAGTATCCTACCATCTCTCGTTGGGCTGAGCGTGATAAAACAAAAAAAAACCAGCACCATGAAGATTATCCCATATGGCAAATGAATACACATTCGTAATGCGTTTCACTGTAGTATCCAGGAATTTTAAAGTGTGACACTTTCTCGAAAACGGCACTTTATTAAGTCTGTCGTAAACACCTACTGAAGCTTGAAGGTTTCTTCAGCGCTGCGTAAAACGGCAACAAACGATTCCTGCAAGAACTCTTCTCTGTCGCGGCATGTGTTCGACTCCTGTAAGTTATACTACAGGGTTCATGCGTGAAGCACATCTTTTCAAAAAGTGAATATCATTGAAAGAATTCTCTACACAGATTCAGATGGTTTGCGAGGTCCACGGTTTCTATGCGTTATGTCGTTCTGACGAACAAGGCCTAGAGTAGATGATAAAGGTAGACTAACGAGCCAGGCAAGATCATGGTTTTTTCTTATGTCTCATCTTACATGATAAATATTTGCGCCACATTCCCTTTTTTTTTGAATACGTAAGCCTAAAACTGAGAGATGTAACTGGCTGATATTACTTCCGATATGGCCCAAAGAATCTTCGAATAGTTAAGCTCGGCCTGCAATAAGACTCTACTGTACATTGGACTTTACGACCTATCTCATTAAGTCGGGAGGCTGGCCGTGCAGGAACTCTCATTGCACCACATTGCTACCTATAAGCGCTGATTGTTTTATACCTCAGAGAGGGAAAACGTTTCTCCTCGAGTCTCTTGAGGCCTCGAACGAAGACACGCATAGCTGAAAAATGCTCTGTAGATTGGCATCGCGGACAAGGTTATGATCAATTCAAAGCCCAGGCTTGTAATCCTACCGCTGGTGTCGATCACCAGCAGCATGTCCTCGTGCTGCTGCTACCAGACTTGCGCGAGTTTACTGTTCACGTGCCGTTTTTTTACAACCATAGCTCCGACCCTTACACGAGGACAAGTCAGGGCTCGAGAGTCGTCACAGAGAGGACTTACTGACGCTGTCAAGTGGAGGGACAGCCTTCGGTATACGTAAAATTTTGTACTTGGACTCTTACGTACATACTTGCTCTCAGGAGAATAAATGACCTGAAGTGAATGACTAATGTGCCTTCACCAGACGATAAAGACATATTTTGCTGATTATTTTGCTCAGCAGAGACATACATCCATGTAAAGCATTTTACAATTTAGTTTGAACTATGTGGTGATGGCGATCATTTGCAGATAAGTATAGGAAGCAAAAATACTATGTAATGTCTCGAGACATATTGGCTTCCGTCTCACCGGGTTTCCAGTAAAGAGTGTGACGCTACCTTCCGGCCTGCCAGTCGCAAGCCATTTATTTAGGAGAGCTGCAGCACTGGTGCCACAACACTCCTGCCATATATCCTGACAGATAGCATGTCAGGAGGTCATGGATGCTCTACAGCTTGATCTACGATGACCAAGACCTCGACCAACGCACGCAAATCCTCGGGCTACGGTCATCTTCCGCCTGTAAGCACTTTGGCATTCCGTATCATATAACGTACACATTATTTCTACATATTCCCACCTTACTCACACTGATTGTGCGCATACATATCATCGCCTCCGTCACCTATAATAAAAGGTATTTTTCATCGTCTCTGAATATAAAATCTCATTCGTTTTATCAACGTGGTAACATCTACTATTGTGGGCTAGCTTATATAATAACACTATATTCACCCAGTTAACCAGACACACCTAGTTATCGTGGGCTGCTCCGGGAATCCAGGGCTACTACAACAAAAGCGCTTAAGGGGGATTTTCTTCCAACCATTCAGAATTTTTGCTCTTATCTTACCGTTGAAATTGCCGTTCATACATTTAAACCGTCTGTTTTCCTCTTAAGCCCTCGGCAGCTGCGTCTTGTACTTTTCTGGCGCCATGGACCCTTCCCTCTGCAACTTTTGCTGTGCCACCTAGTGGAGCGCCTACAACGCTGGCTGCCGCAGCGCCTGTATTCCTTGATGCACCCCCAACCGCAGCTCCTGCAACTTTTGCCGCACCCCTTACTGCAGAGCGTAATATACCGGGTCTGTCTTCTACGACTACTACTTTCTCTCGTGGACTGTCTTCGTATACCCTTATTTCTTCACGGTATGGTACGGCTGACTCCTGTCGGTATGGATAGACGTACTCCTGTCGGTACTCATACTGTACCGATATGGGCGCGGCAGTAGCAATGTTCAAAAGACAGGTGACGGTGGTAGCGGCAATGAAGAAAAAGGACCGCATGATAGGATATCTTTCAAGCTGGAAGGTTGATACAGTATAAGCTCGTTTTACAATTTGATTTTTTATATGTATATATATATATATATCTTTTTTTTTACCTACATACAGGGTGAGCACTCCTGACGGAGGGGTCTCAACATGTAATTTTCCTTGCGAAGATAAAACACAAAGGAGTATGATCCGTTATATGCGGACTACAAATATATGCATGCTGAGGAGAGAGTAGCTGTTGAAGGGGTTCAGTTAGCAGACAAGCAGTTAGGCATAAAGGGTCATCGAGCGGGGCTAGCCTAATAACCTTGCTCCCTCTTTGTATATGCTCGCTCCTTGAAACCTTTGACAGTGTCGGTTCGCAGAAAGTCGGAAAGTCATCGGGAATTAAAAAATTACAGGTACTCCTAAAGCTGCCACAGACATGCATACATACGTGCAGCACCTTTTGTTGCTTGCTCCACCAAGTCTTTTATCCATCTGAAGTATTCCCTAGTGCATTCTGGGTTGTTAATGATGGCACTGATGCGCATCTGGTATGTAAAGCATGAAATATATATGTACGTTAAGGTAAAGCTGCTGATAGAAAGATTCCGGCTGCTAGCTGGGAGCAATTGGAGACGAGTGACCATCGAGTGGCCCTAGCCTGATAATTTTATTCTTTCTTTAGTATATGGGAGCTTGATACGCTCGAATATGTAGTTTATTCCCTTGAAACCCCTTTGACAGTATATCTGTAAGTAACAGCTGATAAGCAGGGTATGCCCTAACATAAAGGAGCTGCTCCCTAAAATGATCAAATCCCGTAAACAATGTGTGTTGCAGTTTTACGTATTTACTAATCCAAGTCTTCCATCCATGTATAGCAGTTTGAAGTACCCATTATGCTAGACTATGGTCAATATATTTTAACTCAATATATTGATACGTATGGAGACACATTACAAGCGCAGTATACATCGCACATAAGAGCAAGAAACACAAACCGAAAATAACATAATTATACAAAATAAAAAGCAGAGAGAGAAAACATCATCCCGTTAGCAGTTGCGTCACCGTTTTTAAAACTCTTGGCGTCAATGAACCGGATTTCTTTATTTTGGTAGCCTTGGTATAGATATCGGCGCTATCTGTCAAAGCGCGGAAAGGGCTCTTTCCCATAAGACAACACAGATCTTCCTAGCTAATCTGGGTGGCCTGCATCATTAGAAAAGTCTTTGGGTGGGCACGCATTGTCTTCCAGTAAGTTTTGTTTATCAGCTGCTCGTCCTCAGATGCCTGGTTTGTTATCAACGCACTGTCGAACCACTGTGTTACTCATATTAACCGTGTCTATGTGCTGAAGAGGAGCTGCAATGTTCAGGCAAATTTATAGTTAATGTTCTTGATAGGTGTGTACGAGGAATAGTAGTAGGCGGTCTACATACGGGAAATCCAAATCGATTCATCAGTTTCGAGCTTGACTACCTTGGGCAAATTGTGTCTTCCTGCCGAAATCAGGCTTTTCTTTTATCTTACTGCATGATTATTATTTATTTACGCAATACTCTCATTTGTCTGGATATAAGTGCAATTGACAGATGTAATCTGCTGCCGTTATTTCGGATTTACAGGTGTGAGACCACTTTGGTCAAGACAAAAGGGCATTATGCGAACAATTTTCATTACGAGTATGCAATTCATACCTCACAACATACCTACTCCTTCTTTTCAGTATATCATTGAGGCTATCAGCATTCATAGATGACATCAATGACCAATTAATCCTCGACTAGTTAAGCTCGGCCTGCAGGGCTCTACTATATATTGCTATTTATGACCCATCTCACTAGGTCGAGAGGCTACCCCTGCAAGGACTCCTACTACACTCCATTTTCTACCCGTAAGCGCACAGCATATCGTACCGTAAAGATGTAAACATTACTGTCCAAATCTCCATGCTGCTCAGTTCGACTAGCTCCCCCGTACATATCAATATCTCCATAAATATAGAAAAATGAAGATTTGTCCCCTCTTTATCTCGTTCAATTAATGTGGAGATGCATATCCTTTCTGTTAAGATGGCGAAACTCTTCACTACAATGGAATCACTGTCAGTTTAACTATCGCAATTGGCAAGAAATATACTTTTTTGACGACGCCTGGATACACCATGTCTTATATTACAGAAAAAAAAGCCCTTGTTAGTTGTGCCTCTGCGCAAATTTTCCGCCAATTTCCTCGTCGCCCTATTTGCCACCTCTTCTCGGACGACCGCTTAAGGATTCAAGTGGTTGAAATCTGGTTTAATACGCTGTCTAGTGAGCTCAATGTTCCGTCGCATATTTCGCCGACTGAAGCCACTACTCAAAGTTTACGTATGGTCAAAGGTGCTCCATGCTGAGCAGCGGTAGCAATGAGCCGAAAGGGCTGCTATATAAAATATCGTCCAAGTTAGAAGGCTGACAAAACCGGATGGCCCAGCAATCAATAAACTCTGGTTTTACATGCTGCATATCCGTAAATTTCTTTATTTGATACTCGGAATAAAGAGTCAGGTAGGGATCACATAAGAGGAAGCGAAATTTGTGTATGGTGTATGTAAATGAAAATGTCATTATGTATGACGGGATATCAGTTGAACCTTTTCTGTGCTTCAGATGTTCGTCATCATTGGGTGGCATAGTGTCGTAACTGCTGCTCCTGATTAGCAATATCAAATTGAACACGATCCATCTGGGCCGTGATGGCGTGGATCTGGGTATTTAGGGCTGAGAGCTGATCGTCTACCGTCGCGGGTTGTCGTTGGTGGTAACGTTGCTGCTGAAAATTCGTGATTCGTGTCGAGACGTTGCCCATACGGTATGCGACGAGGAGGTGAGTCAAAACAGCAGCAACAAGACACAGGGTGTAGAGTGGGCGTCGTTCATGCTTGGACTCCAAACTAACTTGCTTCGTCCCCTCCTGTTGTTCTAAGTAACGCTGGGCGCGTTGTGTGCGCAAGAGAGCATCCACCCGCGCCGCTATCCGTTTCTGTCCCACGATCGCTGCTTGTTGAATAACATCTAATCATCCGTGTAAGGAGCCAGGTTTTTTTTCAATAAAAGGACCCATATACGTACCGGGGGCGGCGAGGTCGACGTCGAGAGTGATGGTAAGGCGAATGCGAGCGCCATCATTGGCGGAAACATTGGTGATGCAAGTTAGGAGGCAGAGCATACAGGCGTTTTCGATGGTGAGCGTCGTGCGTAGCGTGGCATAGCCATCTTCAGGGCGGTCGAGGCGCTCGTCTCGTCGAACACAGGCCGCGCGGGTCTGCCGTGTCGTGTATTTGGTCTCACGCATGTGGTCCTGCCATTCACTGATTTCAAAGGCCTCGCCTTCTGCTTTGAGGGCGCGCACGAGAAAGTCTGGATGAAAGAGGAGGTGCGTCATGGTTTTCACTTTGCCGGGGTAGACGCGATCGAGGACGGTAACCGGATAGTGGTCTGCGCAGGTGCAGGGTGATGGGTCGTTTACCTTGTCCCCGGTGTCGTCCTCAAGCTCGGACCACCATGACGCGGTGTCATCGTCATCGAGCTCCACAGTATCGTTTTGGGCCGTATCTTCTGGGGTTTGCAGCGCACGCAGGACGGTGACGGCGTTGTGGTGCATCTGCCACAGGCGGTACATTTGATCATAGGTCACGTCGCGCGACATAAGCGAGGCAAAGACGTGCTATACAACAGGCACTAAAATCAGCCAAAATTTTTGCAAAAATGTCTTTTACGTACCTTGGCCTTGGCGGTGCTGATTTGAATGCCGTTGGGGATAATCATGGCCGTATTGCGTTTCTCCATGCTAATGATTTCATCGTAGGCGACGACGAGATGAGTGATCCAGCCAAAGATGTTGGCGTGGAAGCAGACGTGGTGCTGGGAGAGGTACAAATGACCCTGGAGGAGAATATCGCGCTGAAGGGCGCACTTGTAGTCTAGAACAACATGCAGGTTCAGGTTAAATTTGAGGTGACACAGATAAAGTTGCATGTATAACAGAACAGAAACAAGAACAGACCATCAATCAATGCGTCGGACTCGGGGACACTGCGGAAGAGGAGATGAAACTCTGAATTACGTTTGGCGCTCGCGAGTGGAAACGGCAAGTCGGCGTTATTTGCGTCTTTTTCGTCCTCATCACTGCTGTCCGTGTCTCCCACCTCTTCTTTTTCATGGTCGCTTTTATCGTCGTCGTCGTCGTCGTCGTCGTCGTCGTCGTCGTCATCCATATCATCCTCTTCTTCATCGTCATCATTTTCTGACCCGTCAGTATCATGGTCAGATATATTTGAGGAAGACGTCGAAGCAGAGACTGAGGCAGAGAGAGGAACCGACTTTCTCTTGTGTTCAAAGGCTGAACCGGTCATGACGTCTTGCTGGCTGGTGGCGATAGTAGTGGAGGGTGAGGAGATAACGTGAGGCGCTTGTGTCAAGGAGATACGGTGGTGGCGTGGTGAAGGGATAGGCCTCGGCGGTTCTTTTGTTGTTGAGACCATCGGGGAAAGAGGAAAAAGGGAAAGAGAACAATGCAACAAAAGGGACACGTCGACCCTGTGTACACAAAACAATCGAAATCCCGCAAACCCAATCCTTATTATTATTTGATGTGGTGTTGTCATCTTATATAAATCGGTAGAACCACTATAGCCGATCAACTTTTGATCACATGACGTACGTTGAGACGTAAATGTATTGGAATAGGGTAAAATATACAATATGTGTGTGTGAGCAGAGAGAGAGAGAGTCTGATTAAGAGAGGGTATGACGAGTAGAGTTTTAAGAAATCAGAATGCTGACGCCCATGACGATGCAGGCCAGAGACACATACGGGCTTAGTCGTTCACCTATACGTGCTGCCTTCCAGAAGATACCGAGAGGACTAATCCTTTGTGAACATTGATGAAACATGGTCGAGATGAAGCACATACCCTGTTTTGTTGCGATCCATCAGCGAAGGGGCCTGTGCTCGCGCATACGTGCAGGTGCAAATGAGGAGCAGCACTGCCAGAAGCAGCGATTGAAAGTTGAATATAGCAGACTATCATAAATGAGTCAAGTTAAACACACACGCGTCTCTCTCTACGTTACCATCCTAAACCAGCAAGAAGGGAAAAAGGAAGGAAGGAATCAATAGGAATTTCAGCACCCGAAGCTTCTTGTCTGCCTACTCACTTTTTTTTCCTTTTACTTCGTATATACTACTATATGACGACTCGGACGGATCCTGCAGACGATTGGCAATTTATACTCCAGCTGCAGAGTAGAGTTATTTCTTTACTCGCCAAACAAGCAGGCTACGATGCAATACAGACATCCGCACTCGACACCATAAACGATCGTCTCGAATCCTGTAAGTCAATCCGATGACTTTTTCTTCTTTATTCTTATAACAACAAAAAAAGACGTTGAGAAACTCTTGTCGTCTGCACATGAATTTGCTGAACTGGCGAACCGACACAAGCCCAACTATTACGATCTCACACGCGCATTCACAGAATCAGGCGTACAGCTTGCTTCTTTTGGCGAGTACTTGCAAAAGTTAAAAGCCGACGAGGACCTCCGTAAGTTAAAAACGCGTCTATTGAACCTTTGCATTGATTCCTTGTAAAGAACGCATGGCGGTACAACCTGAACCAAGCATAAAACAAGAAGAAAAGATACCCCAGTTCCTGCCCTCGGACGAGGAAGAAGAAGACTCAGAGGAAGAAGACTCTGCCATTCCTTCCTATGTTCCAGACCATATGCCGAAATTTCCTAGCAGGCATTCTTACAAACAGACGCCTGTAAGTAGTGCTAGATACTCACATTCTCTCTTGTGTGTTGTATTCAATCTATTGAATTTTAGGTCTACATACGACGACCGGATGATCCACAACGGGTGCGAGAACTAAATTCACAACAATCACGCGTTGTGGAAGAAAACCTCAAACGGCTCATGTCGGCCGAGAACCAGCTCGTTCGCCCGCCTGAACCCGACGGCCTGGACATGATGGGTCCTGTCGTCAATTACGAAAGCGCAGCACAGCGGAAAAAGCGGGTCAAACGCGCTGCATCCTTGCATGGGCCAAGACGCCAAATACCGTCCTCATTACATTGATGCATTCATGAATAAAACAAGAGTAAAAAGAAATCAAGAAAGAGGTCTTCTGCTCTCAGTAGAAGTGGAAGTGGGGAGAGACAGATCGGATTGTGACACAAGCGAACAGATCTTGTTGGACTCGCTTTTTAAAGTTTCGACAGCGCGTCTGCCACCCCCGCCGCGTCTGTGTCTACTGAAATACTTCTTCCCCATCGATTGTTGTCATCATGGACGCCTACATTGACTTGTCCCAGCCCACGCTGTACTATGCCTTGGCCAACATTCTCTTCAACCCTCTCTTCTGGAACACCGTTGCCCGAGCAGGTAACTTAAAAAAGCTCACTCCAGAGAAGCCTTTGCTGATCATGTTGACTTGCTGCATTAGAATACAACCACCGCGTGCTGACCAAGCTGGCCGGTGGCAACGCTTACCGTGGTTGCTATATACTGGCTGTGACCATCTTTAGCATTGGTATCATTCGTGATATCTTGTAAGTTTTGGTTTGGTTATGTGGGGAAGAGGCAACTCACGATCAATTATAGATACCACAATGCGCTTGATGCCCAACCGACACTCGCCCTCCTGGATACACCCTTGGTCAAGGTCGCTGCCGCCATCTTCTTCGGCACAGGCAGTGTCCTCGTCCTGACTTCGATGTGGGCCCTGGGTGTGACCGGCACTTATCTCGGTAAAGTCCATGCATTTTCTTTAGATGATCTTTCACGTGATTAATAAGAGATTAGGTGATTACTTTGGTATCCTGATGGAGGAGCGCGTCACCGGCTTCCCCTTCAACGTCTGCGAGAACCCGATGTACGTCGGCTCCACCCTTAACTTTCTGGGTACTGCGCTCTACTCTGCCTCACCGGCAGGCCTGGTCTTGACTGCCATCGTCTTTGTCGTGTATGAAATCGCGCTCACTTACGAGGGGTAAGGAAAAATGATTTCATTTTGATTGGCCAATGCTAACACGAACTACTAGACCTTTCACCAGCATGATCTATGAAAAGAAGGCCGAAAAGGATGCCAAGAAGAACTAATCACCCACCCTCCTCTTTACTTTCGCCTCTCATGTATTGCTGTAGTAGACTTACATAAAAATCCTTTGCATACGTACTCTTCGCTCCTCTTGATCCGCTGTCTTGGAGCGATTCGTTTATTTCTGATGAGAACACAAAGTGCACACTTGCCTCGTGACCATATATGCCCATGACCCTGTCAATGTCAGTAAGCTGTATATTGACAGAGGCGCTGTGGATTTTGTGCTGAACGTTAGACTGCAATGGTCCCTTAAATGCTTTTTTTCAAGGCAGGCTGCATCAATCTATAAAGACTTCCAAGGATGTTGGAGAGAACGATGATCTATCAAGACCTTTCCTTCCTTCTATATACCCAGCCCAAAACATGCTACATCTTCACTTATTATAGAGCTCAGTACTGTTTTTCGTATAATACGTGTTGCCACGACTGGAGGATCTGCTACTCGAATAGGATAAGACGTCTAATTTCTGCTATACCTCCATAGCGACCTTGTGAAAAGACCATTGTTCATAATAACAAATAGGTGGAAGAATTTTGACATCTTGTGGAATACACAATATGTAGGAACGCACATTCAGACTACTACGTATGTAATGGTCGTATGGTTGGATCATGGTATTGTGCAAATCGAGTATAAATCCGCCCTCCTGGGCGCGTAAGTACAGGCAACTGTGGTCGAAAAATGTCCAAGTACGTCAATTAGGACTTCCTTTACGCTCATACAATAGATCATACATAAAGCAGAATGCAAGTCCAAAGACATGATGCACAAGTAAGGGACACTCTTATTCGCTCGGATCGGCCGGCCCGAGGAAACTATGTGCATGCACTACATATATCGCCTGAAGACAGACTGAAATATTTCAGTCGCCAGCTGCATCTGTGCCCGCGCCTTTAGGCCATGAAGATATACATTGACATGACGTGATGCGTTTTATACCAAAAATTCAGAGAGAACCCGGGGAATGGTAAAAAAAGGCCCCCCCTGAGGCAACGCCCGGCATGCCCGCTTTTCTGCCCCGGAGCCTTTGACAGACGGGATTGTGAAACATGTCTAAATTTGGTACCATTTTTAAAAAGTGGAACTTTCCGCGCGCACCTTCCATTTCATACAACTCCTTTTCCTTTTACTTCTCAACCAACCGTCATGGCCTCCAAACAAAAGGACAGTAGCTGCAGTGGTAGTTGCGCTTCACGTCTCATGACATGGCTGTCTATCATCACCGTCTTCCTGGCTGCTTGTATCGGTTTCGACCGGATCATGCCGCGCTTCTACTTGTTTGATCCCAAGGTGCTGCAAGCGGTTGGGCAGCGCAACATGGCCGCGTACGGCAACGACACGCATGCGATGGTGACGCATATTGCGGAAGAGCTCGATAGCATGTATCCCGGCCACATCAATCTCAAGGAGGAATGGATTTTCAACAATGCAGGCGGCGCTATGGGTTCCATGTGGATCTTGCACGGATCCTTCTCGGAATATGTCATTGTAAGCTGGAACGCATTGTATACCGAGTACCACTTTTAACGCAATACAGATTTTTGGCACCCCTATCGGCACCGAGGGCCATACCGGCCGATACCTGGTGGATAATTATTTCACCATCCTGGAAGGTGAACAATGGGCCCATAGTGCTGGTCAATTGACCCGTGATGTAAGAAATGGAAGGAATCTTGTATACATCGAGAGCACCATATTTACTTGCCGCGTCTTTTTTTTTTTTTGCAGGTCTATAAGCCTGGTGAGATCCACCACCTGCCGCGCGGTCACTGTCAGCAATACAAAATCCCGGAGCACCTGTGGGCCTTGGAATACTCGCGGGGCTGGATCCCTTTGATGCTTCCCTTTGGGTTCGCTGACAGCTTCTTTTCTACCGTTGATATGATTAACGTTTACGACCAAGTCCGCATCTACGGTGGCTTGCTCATTTCCGAGCTCTTCAAGGGCAAGATCTAGATTATATATAATAAAATTAATAATGTACAATTGAATTGCTTTCATATATGAGCGTATGTGTATATGGATTTTGTACTAAATATCTGCCACATAAAGTATGCTGTGTAAGACGGCTATGACTACCAGTTGATCTGCAGGACAGCAGTTTTTCTTTCGAATAGTGACGAAGCCCTCCAGAGACGAGAAGTACAGCATCTCTGGTGCATCCAAGCCAAAGCTCAAGGCGTAGAAATCTGCAACGACAGATGATCTGGACTGTCAATCTTATTGAACATCCGTAGGTTTCCAATCGGACAAAAGAGAGTGCTTGCAGTCTACGTATGGTGTCTGCGTCCTGCCAATGAAGCCGCAGTAAGAGTAAAAACAACGTATGCACGACAGATATATTAAAGCATATCTTTATAGATATATGTTTCATCCATATCAGCGCCGAGCACCATGATGTAAGAAAATTTAGTATGGGAATCAATCCACCATCCTGGTAGGTGAACAGCCTGCCGCCAGTCCTTACTAGTTGACCCATAAATAAGTAGATAGGCGCATGATAGAACATAGAGCCTGTCATTAAAATTTGATCTGTCGCCTTGAGTAGAAATAGATCGTAATAGTATCAGATACAGTATATATGTACGTATGGCAACGGATTATGAGGAGCAGCTAGGATCGTGTTCATTTAGCGACCCGCGAGAATGTATAATGCTTGTATTACTGCTGTAAGCATACATTGTGGTGCGCCATATATATCAATATTGCGACCTGACTTGTACGTAGTTTTAAATGATACACGAGTCCGAGCCAGTATAAGCATACAAGAAATCTGTATCTTAAAAAAATATATTATCCATTGTACATTATTCAAGTTCGCAGATTTATCCATACTCGCAACTTCTAGATAGGCCTTTCTCTGGAGCAGTTCCACGCTAGTTTAACTTCTCCACAGTTTTATTGGCTTCAGGATCGCTAGCAAATGTGAGACGTTTCATGATGCCGATTTTCCCACAGACTTCTTGTTATCAGAATCGGTAGCATAGACATCGCGTTTGATGGGGAGCTTCTCCACAGGCTTATTGTCCTTAGAATCAGTGGCAAGAGCGCCGCGCTTGGGGAGGAGCCTCTCCACAGGCTTCTTGTTATCAGAATCGGTAGCATAGACATCACGTTTGATGGGGACCTTCTCCACAGGCTTCTTGTCCTTAGAATCAGTGGCAAGAGCGCCGCGCTTGGGGAGGAGCCTCTCCACAGGCTTCGTGCCCTCAGACTCGGTGGCACCTACGCCGCGCTTCTTGATAGTTAGCTTCTCCACAGGGTTTTTGTTATCAGAATCAGTGGCAAGAGTCCCGCGCTTGGGGAGGAGCTTCTCCACTGGCGCATGGATGTTGGGCTCTGTAGCACGGATGGCGCTTTTATCGGCTGTCACCGCTGCTGCAGAAGCAGCTTGGGATCCAATGACGAAGCTAGCAGCGACAATGAGAGTGAGAGAGGTAAAGCGCATGTCGAATGAAAAAAGGATGATCGATAGCAAATGAATGCATTTCTAAGCTTTATATATATATACGATGCATTAAATACTAACCGATGTTCCCTTCTATGTTACATGGATCATACCTGATATTCGTGAGAATCTTGACGTACATACCTATTGCATACTTTAGGATATACGTCATTATTATTAGCGAAGACAAGCTACTACTGAATATTTGTGCTCAAGTTTTGGCGCCGCTTTCAGAACGCTGTTTGCCCGAATACATGTGCCAAGGGGGCAGAAAAACAATAAATATGCATCATGTACATACTGTCTTTCCTCTGGCCTTTCCATGATCTAATACATACTAATATCAGACCAACCGCCCTAGCGGCTGCATGCATGTATATTTGTCTCAACAAGTGGATATGCAGCCCGTTAAGGAGTATGTACGAGAGTAAAGCCGGAAGTACACACCCTGGCGTTTTTCGAATGCACATCGGCGCAAAAACGAGAATAATTCTCTAGTTTTACCCTAGATTATGATACAGAGCCTGTATATTTATCAACAAGCTGGAATGTTTACATCGCTGCATAATGTGAATACATACAACAGACTCATAATATGTACTACTCATAGGACGCTGGAAATCCGCGAAACAAATGCATATCGCACTCCTTCTGTCAGTGGAAAATCGCTCCTCTTCAGCTTTTGTGTAGGAAAGAAGTGGGTGTTTCTGTTTTTACTTTGTCAACCTGACTTATGAGGATCTCAATATCCTCGCTGAAAAAAAGCCTTCACTACCAAGAAGCTGTAAACATCCCCGTCATACTCGATCGCGATCATCACAAAAGTAACGTTCTTTATTGCATGCGCAAAAGAAGAGTGGCTTACACAGTATATGTAGTGCGTAGCTCTGTAAAGTTTTGCTTGCCTGTTTCACCGTAATTCCGTGATTAGCACCGTCCTATATAGACGCATTGTGCTAGATAAGAAGACAAGATAAAAGTGTATGCTGAGATGGGCAAACCTTTGTTTGTTTGTTGTGCTGTCCGTTAGAGCGACATATGTGTCAACAGGGAAGCACGTTGGGTAAACAAGCAATGTGGAGATTTTCGAACGCTAGTAGAAAACCTCATCCGCGTTTGAAAGACGTGTATACACGTACGTATATAGCGGAGACGAAAAAAAGTGCAGAACATAATGACCTCAGAAGCTGACAAGAGCAGCGACACATTTGCATAGTGTGTTGAACATCTCTGAGATGCAAGACGGAAATGAGTACTATTTGCATATACATGTGAAATGTATGTGCACATAATAATGAGGCTGTCATCTCGAGGCATTCCATAAATAGGCACTTCTAAATAATACACTCCGTTCGTTCAATGTCCATACATTAATATGCGTACCTTTATTCGAACGGATCAAGTGTATCGACCCAATGTATTACAGTTGAGGTGTAACTTGTCTGCAAACAGCA
>VAFG01000344.1:208393-225578 GCA_013461545.1 Syncephalastrum contaminatum | reverse complement strand
TCTTTTTTTTTTTTTTTTTTTTTTGCAGTGGATACATCCCATACATATCTATGATGTGCCAATCCTATCCTATAGTGTTTCCTGATTTTGTGCCTATCTTTTGTACAAAAGAATAACATATGAGGACTGAGACCAATGTAATCACGGTGAACCGTATCAATCACAAGGCGTGAGAAGGGCGGATTTCTTGATCCGTTATCATGGAGTCACAAAACGAAAAAATACGGACATACTATGTATGCAGGAAGTAGAAAATAAAGACGCCATGTAAAACAAGATGGGTGTATGTATGCATGCTGGTGCAGTCAAGTATGGTGCAACGCAGAATATTGCATATACCTTGAAGGAAAAACAAACAATTATTGCGTTACAAATAAATAGGAATAAATAGCGCTTGCATAACTATGTAGAAATTTCAGGCATGAATGCATATCACATTTTGTCTCGTCTTATATCATATCGACACGAAAAGGCAGGCATGTCAATTTAAATGGATTGATTTAATATCAATAATTTACAATAGATGAAAGAAAATGGCAATAACCATAAACTACCAGTCTTCTTCATCCGAGTAGACTTCCTCGCCGCGCTTGCGACGCTCCATGCGCTCCTTCTTCTTTTTGCGCAGTTCTTTGGAAGACAATTTCTCTTTCTTTTTGACGGCCTTGATCGTGTTACCCTGGGCATCGACCATATCTTCCTGCTCCTTTTCCTCAATCACGGTCGAACCCTGGCCAGAGACCCAGTTATGCCCAGATGCGACGAGCTCGCCGTCATCGACCTTCCAGACTTCGTTGCAGAGCGCCTCCGAGAACTCGCGGTTGTGAGTCACGATCACAACACCGCCACCGTATTCGCGGATCGCACTTGCAAGCGCACCGAGCGATTCGCGGTCGAGGTAGTTGGTCGGTTCGTCCAAGACCAGCATATGCGGTCGGTTCCACATGGCCGCGCCAATCACGAGTTTGACCTATATGTCACTTGCATCAGTGTCTAATTCTTGTGTGCTCTAGTGCTCTCCTTTACCTTTTGGCCACCCGACAGACCACGGATACGCGAATGCGTGGCAAATTCAGCCTCGAGACCCACCTCGGTCAAATGCTTCTCAATCTCCTTTTGGGTGAGCGGACGGTTGAGACCCGCCTTGGCCGCTTCCTGGGCGTCACACTCGGCGATCTTTTTGCCAAAGCCCATCTGCTCAAGTCGCTGACGCGAGATCCACGTGTTCTCGACCGAGGACTTGCCAACCCAGTGCACCTCGTATTCGTACGACTGTTTGAGCTTGCGTCGGCCGACAAGCTCTTCCACGATGCGCTTCTCACCCTCAATTACAAAGTGCTGGGACATTTGCTTTTCCTCATCCTCGGTAACTTGGCGGTCCACCTGACAAGATCGTTCGTTAAGTTGATGATAATAGTATTAATGTATTTTTCTTGTACCTTTTCCAGTTCTTCACGGTCTTCACCGGTCGCATAGCGCCATTGGATGTACTCGTTGGGCGTGATATCGAGATGCTTCTCGATATGATGGAAAGCGTGCTGGGCAACATATGCAATGCGCAGATTGGGATGCTTCCACACCGTACCCGCCGAGGGCTCGAGCTCACCTGTCAGCAGCTTGATAAGAGTCGACTTGCCTGCGCCGTTGGGGCCAATGACAGCTACGCGTGATGACAGCGAGCACTGCATTGTGATCTTCTTGAGCTGCTTGCGATTCGAGCCAGGGTACGAGAAGTCCACGTCCTTCATCTTGAGAATCGCGCGCTCCTTGGTTTTGACGCCCTCGAGCATGCCCGGCTCCGGGAATCTAAACGTGATCTGGGCCGCCTCGAGCGAGTAGTAGGACTGCGCGCGCGGGACCTTTTTGACGAACTCGGAAAGGTTGCCCTTGTAGCGCTTGAGTTTGTAGTTACCCTCGTAATGGATAATATCTGAGCAGATGTGGTCGAGGAAACCCGAGTCGTGCGAGACGACGATGGACGTCACACTCTTCAAGCCAAGTAGGTAATTCTCAAGCCAGGCCACGTTGACGACGTCCAGATGGTTGGTTGGTTCGTCCAGCAGTAAAATATCAGCGTTCATGAGCATCGCCCGGGCCAGAGCAAGCTTCATCTTCCAGCCACCCGAGAGCGAGCCAATGTTTTGGAACTTGACCATGTCCTCGCTGAAACCGTACTCTCGCAGCAGCTTTGCGATCTGGGCCTTGTCCTTCTCCACCACGCCGTGCGAGGACGCAATAAAGTCGACCAAGCCCGTTTCGGACTCGGAGCCGTCAATGTCATGCTCGACATAGACCGTCTTGAGGACTGAGCGCGGCGGGAAGCCCTCGAGTTGTTCATTTGCGATGGCACGCATCAAAGTCGACTTGCCACAGCCATTGGGGCCACACAGGCCGTAGCGACGGCCACGTTTGAGACGCAACGCGGTGCGGTTGAGAAGAATCTTGGCGCCGTAGGCGAGCGAAAACTCGCAGTTGCACAACTCCTCGCCCTCCTCGTCATCTTCTTCCTCAACCGTGCGCGTGGCCACCGCTTCCTCACAGCTCGCCAGGGCGGCAAGCGCGAGCTTGGGCGCCTCTTCGGGGTCTTCCTTTTCGGGGTCGTAGCGGCCGGTCACTAAGAGCCAGGTGCCGGCGTTGGGCGCGATTGCGTCGATCCAGCCCGTGCGCGAAAAGTCCTTGGCGAGCGTCAGCGCCACGGCAAGTTCAACCATGTACTTGCGCACAGGGCTAAAGAAGCCCTCGAGCTTGGTCTGCATCAGCTGGTCGAGCGTCTTGGTCACCTTATCGCGCTTCTCTTGTTCGGTCAGCACAGTCTGTCCGCCACCGGCCGCACGGTTCAGCGTTGCCAGCGCTTTCTCGACCATGCCACGGCACTCGGGATCCGCCACAACGTCCTTGACGTGGTCAAGCGCGGGCAGAAGGATGGGCACGAACGGGGCGGCCACGTCCGGGTCATCTACGAGCTTGGTCATGTTGTCGATAATGACAGCCGACTTGCGCTTGATGGCGGTCTGGCGCTCGCGCAGACCACGGGCAAGGAGGGGCACCATGAGGGCCAAGGTCGCTGAGTCGACTTCCTGAACAAACGTCGTTGCGCCAAGCTGGTGGATAGTCTCGGGCACCTGGTCGGGATGGTTGATGCACTCAATCACGGCCGGGATAAAGCGCTCAATATCCTTATTGTCGAGCAAGCCGCAGGCCTCGGCCATTGTGCTGGTGGCGGCACGCTTCACCTCCTGCTTGGTATCCCACATACAATCGGACAGGGTGGGCACGAGGTCGGGAATGCACGCCAACAGCGGGAGCGGGTTCCGTTGCGCGAGCTGCGTGATAATGTCGAGTGCGAGCATCTTGGTCTGCCACTTTTTCGAGTTCTCGAGACCCGCAAGGCAGAGGTGGCAAATGTGCCGGGTCGCGGTCGGGTTAACGCCCAGCGCGATTGCCTTAGCCGTCGCCGCCGCTTCCTCGCGCACGGACGCTTGTTTGTCAGCCTGCAGTTCCAACAGTGGCGGGAGGAGCGTCACGAGGTGGGGCTCGAGCGTTCCGTGCAGCTCCCGATTCACCTCGACAAGCGCACCCGCCAAGGTCATGGCGCCAAGCACACCGGGCGCCTTGGGCTTCTTTGAGAACAACTCGGACGAGAGGGCGCTGTAGACATGGGCGGCCTTGAGTGCACGTACACCATAATGGCGGACGATATCGGCGACTTTGGTGGACTCCTCCTGGCGCGCCTTGGTCGAATCGCTGTTGAGCAACGTGTGCAGAAGCTGCTTGGCCTCGTTGGCTTCCTTCTCACCGATGCGTACGCGCTTCGTCTTCATCAATTTCTCAAGGTTCTTGCGCTTGAGAAAGTCGGTGGTCGCGGCAGCGCCCGAGGCTGTGCTTGTATCGTTTACTTCTTCCATGGTATGGGTTTATGCGAATAGTTAACAAATAAATAAAAAAAGAGAGAGAGAAGTAATTTTCTCGTCTTTGGGGTATCGGGATTTCCCATGGCAACCTTCGAAGCAACCGTTTTGCATGGGTTTCACTAATGGATATGGATCTGTTATCCTTCGTCATCACTATGACTTTACTGGGCAATATAAAATAGAAGGATTTTATATGGATGGTCTACTTCGCTTGCATTAACAAATAAAAAGTAAATAATTACATGGAATGAATGTCATTTCTTTTTCGTATTTGTTGTGTGCAACGATCAAAAGTGCTGCACCTCTCGAGGCCCTTTTCTTGCTTGATTGTTGGCGGTCTTTTGAATTGGAGCTTTCGGTTTTTTGCTTCGCTTGCCTTTTCTCGCAAATGGAAAGTGTGCTTCTGTGGGACGAGAGCAAGGTCTGCAAGTGGATGTCCTCTGTCGGGCACGATGCCTACGAGAAGCAAATCAAGGGTAAAGAGAGAAAAAGAATGACCGTTTTATCAAGTTATTCACATGCGCCAATAGAGCACGGCGTGACAGGCGATGTCCTGATCCACCTCGACCATGACACCCTTAAAGATCTGTCAGTGACATCCGTAGGCGAACGACTCGACATTCTACGGCACATTTACAACCTTAAAACCATGTGGCGGATACCCCTCAACGAATGGGACTATGTGCCTCCCAGTAAGTCACTCCCTTACACTACCTTTTTTTTTTTCTCACCTTCCCTTCTTCTCTCCTTCCATAGGTGCCCTCTATGAAAATGTAAGATAAAACAGACAGCAAGCGAAATAAGCACTCATGTTTGCGTAGGATTGGTTGGGACAAAATGGTATGGCTGACTATCGCAAGATCGAGACGGCTTTTCAGGAACGAGGTATGGACAAATCAAGATCCAATCGGTGGAGTGTATAATCCAGTATTCACAGTATATTTTCAGATAACCATCTGCGACAATTGACGGATGATCTGACCCGGCTAAGCAAAGAAGTGGCGCGTCTGCGCGATGAACTGGCCTACGGCCCCAAGGGAAAGGAGAAAAAGGTAAGCCGGCAGCAGATCCTTACTGCTAGTGTATTTACGCCGGAATTAGGGATTGGGGGCCTATGACAATGACAAGAAAGTCTATGCGAGCGGTAGCAGCAGCGGTGGTGGCAGGTTGCTGACCCCACCCGCCATCGGACATGCCACCACAGACTACTTTAGCTCATACCATCCGCGCTCCACAGGGAACGACACTCCCAGCACTGATGTAAGGTTTATAACGTTCCGGAATAATCCATAATGAACCTTTTTCTTTTCTGTATCAGCTTCGACCCACGCCGAGCGTGACGATCAATGACGGCGGGGCCATCAAGGTCTATGGCGAAAAGATTGCTAACAACAGCAAAGTCGACCTCGAAGGGTCCAAGAACGTCCGTCTCTTGCTCGACGACCCATGCTCCAAAGTGATCACATCCGCCCTCAAAAAATACAACGTGATGGACGACTGGCAGCAGTATGCGCTATGGATCCAGTTTGGCTCACCGGATAATCTCCAAGAACGTGCGCTCGGCTACGACGAAAGACCGTTACGGATTTCGCAGAAGCTCAAGGACGCCAAGCAGAACCCGGTGTTTGTGCTCAAGCATGTCAAGGACGGCAAGATCTTTAACCCTGAAAAGAATGGTCATGCCTTTATCTCCCCTCGCCCGGCACCGCGACCAAATAAAGAGGGCGATTGGAAAAAGGGAGAAGGCGAGCCCAAGACGGCGATCACGTCTGGCCGCGTCGGCTACGAAGTCGTAGTACCTGTCATGTCGTCTTCCATCTCGACCCCCACACCGACCTCTAGCACCGTCACGACCACGCTCACTCCTTCCGCCTCCTCCTCCATCAACAACAGCAATAACAACCATTCCACCCTGAATAGCAGCAGCAGCAGCAATAGTAATTCGAGTAATATGCCTACGCCGGCGTCGGCGAAGCGCGCAGGCACCATTAACAAGAACCCATCGGAAAACTTTCTCTCTGAACTGGGTTTAGAGAGCGGTATTGCGAATGCCATTTATACCATCATGATGGACGACAGTCATGACACTAAATAAATCAAACCAGTATTTTTTGTACGTATGGAAAAGTAGTAATTTTTTGTTTCTCTTTATTATTTTGAGATGTCGTATGCAAATGTAGGATGGGTTCTAATCAAGGAATGAAGATAGGAATGGACGGAAAGACGATTGGGGTGTGTGCGGGCGTGTGTGCGTTAATGGTGGTGGTGGGATATACATGAGACAGTGTGCGGATTTTTTTTTTGTTATCTACAGAATAAAGTAAAGAGGGGAACGGATAGGCAAATGTAACAAATCATTACACAAATTCATCGCGTTCGACCTGGATATCCTTGATACTAATGAGCTCCTGGAGAAACGCGCGCTGGTCATCCTCCTGCTTGAGGTAGGGCTCGGGCGCACCCATGATGGAGCACGTCAGCGGCTGGAGCTGGACCTCGTCGTCTTCGAGCGGAGGCAACTCGTTCGTGGCCGTGACAGCCCAGCCGCCCGTCTCACGCACGCGGTCTCCGACGCGCCAGATCTGGTAACCGTTGCCGCACGTCTCCTCAATAAACTTTTTGCGTTTGTCCGTAAACTGGATCTCGTCCGAATCGAGCGTCACGAGGGTGTAGAAGCGCGAGTAGAAGCCTTTCTCGGAACGGTTTTTGGCACGCAAGATGCGACCCATGCGCTGGGTCTCCTGGCGACGCGAGCCGAAATGGGAGGCGATCTGGATCAGCACGGTGGCAGCAGGAAGATTGAGACTGGTGTCGCCGATGCGGGACACGAGAAGAGTGCTGATGGCGTTCTTGCGCAGGACACGGATGCGTGAGACCTCGCGCCAGTTCATGCCCTCAGTCTCGCGCGGGACCTCGATCTGGAATTTCTTGAGGAGTGTCTGCTTATCTTCCTCGGACGTGCCGCCGTAGATGAAATGGCGGTCGAGCATGGCTGCATACCGCTTCATCGCATCAATATTGTCGCAGTAGACCAGGATCTTGTCGCCGCGGGCCTCATGGTACTGGATCAGACGCTGACAAACCTGCATTTTGTTTGGGTTCGTGACGGCCAACAAGCCGCGCTTGTGATATGCCGCAAAGCCCTTATCATCCTCATACTTGGCGTATGCCTCCCGGAATGACGGCGAGAGCGGCATCTCGATCTGCGTGCACACTACCTTGGCAATGTAGCCCGCGTCCGCGAGCTCCTTCCAGTTGGCTGTGTACAGCGTTTTGCCCACGACCTGCTCCAGCTCGTCGATTCGGTCGTCCTCGCGGAGCATCGTCGCGGTCAGGCCGAGTCGCATTCGTGACTTGAGACGGCCAATAGCCTTGCTGTAGTTCTCGGCCGGGACGCAGTGCACCTCATCGAGAATAACGAGGCCCCACTCGGTGTTGCGGATCAGATCAATCATTTTAATACTATCGCGCGCGCGATGCTTGTTCTCAATGAGCATGGTATACGTGGTAAATATGATGCCGGTCCGGCCGTTGAAGGGCCACTTTTTCGAGCCAGCGAGCATGCCCATTGACGCCGGGTTGATCGACGAGAAGGTCCGGAACTCGTCCAGGAACTGCTCCGCCGAGAAGTTGGTGGAGCACACGACCAACACTGATTTCTTGATCTCGCATGCAATCTGAATGGAAGTGAGGGTCTTGCCTGCACCGCAGGGCAGGACAATGATGCCACTCTTGGCCAGATCATTCACAATGACTTTTTCCTTGGCCTCCGCCTGGTAGGGACGCACTTGGATGTGAGGGCGCAGATCAATCGCGAGGGTCGGGATGGACGTGTCATTCTTGTAATCATAGTCGTCCGGAGTCGTGTTTTCAAGCGATCGCTTCTTGCTTTTGTCCTTTGGGAGAATGGGGCTGGTCGAGGAAGAAGGAGAACTGGCCGGCGTGGGCTTCTTTGTCACATGTTCGGTAGAGGTGTGATCGTCACGTACCCGCTTATGTCCCATTTGCGTCGTGGCATTTTCTTTTTGCCGGTTTTGCACATAGGCAAGGAGATTCGCCATGCGTTCCTTGCGATTGTTGCTCATTGGTGACTAAACGAGAAAATAAGGAGTAATGGGTCCGAGCTTAGGTTTCTGCTTTCTGCCGCAGCCGCAGTGAAACAGCGACACCGAAAAAGGGCCAGCCAATGGGAAATCAAGAAATATTTGGTTTCAAATCACTACGCTGAAATTAGCCCATTTGACGCAAGAAATAAAGCCATCTTGTGCTGCTCTGTCTCTAATGCAAATCTCCCAAGCGCAAACCACAGTATTATACCGGGGCTTTTGAAAGGAGGATTTAACCTGTGGCGCCACTTTTATATACCCAGTTTCGCTCATGATATTGTAAAAGCTGATCGTTGGTGGTATAACCTTGCCATGCTTTATAGTAATAGCCCGCGTTGCATATACAGTATATTGCTGCTTCAGAACAATGGACAGCTTCCAGAGCTTCGTTCATGCTCTTCACTCACATCTAGTTGTTCTTGCATGGTAATGCAGATAACGTATTAATGATGTATATAGTCTGAACAAATGGCTATTGATAGAATCATTGCATGATATGAAAGTGATTTATGCTAACGCTTTAAATTCATATATGGCTTTGGGGAAAAGATAGCTTCTCTATGGGCTCATACTCTTCAGAAGTGTTACATCTATCCTACTTGTCGTCCTCACGCTCTTCACACGGAGTATCGGGGTAAGACCGTAGATTGGAGTGCAACGCTCGATAACTGATATGCTAAATTAACGTACTACATATCTTTGCCCCCAGCTCTCGCTGCTACTTTTCTTACCGGTAAAGATCAGCAAAACAAGCATCCTGTCTGTTTTAAACGCGCTTCAGAGCACAGTATCGCTAAAGAAAGCCTCTTTGACTCCGTGCATTGATAAAACAGCAGAGCTTGGACTTGGCTCTAAACCATAAGGTCTTCCTACTACAATCAGATCCGTTCGTTCCCAGATAGCCTAGCACTTTCAATGTCGGTGCAATGAATCCAGCAGCAATTTTATGTATCGGAATAATATATACTATTCTCTATATGCATTGTCTTCACAGTCTATTTATTTTAAAAGATGGGGCTCTGCCAAATACTATCGACCTCCTCAGTGCTCATGGGCTCGTCGACCGATTTGCGTGCTGCCAGCAGCGCATCTTGCACATAGGCCATCTCGCGCATACCCGTAAACACGGTGCCAATCTGCGACTCGGCGAGCAGGAGCCGCAGGGCCTTGACGGAAAGGGGTGAGTAGGCCGTGTCCTTCTGCTTGCCTAGCGTCGGGCTCATTGCATTGAGGATCCGGTCCAGCTCGCCATTCTTGCGCAATGTATCGATATAGGCGTATGCCACAATATCCTCTGCCAGATCATGGATACCCTACAGCGAGTTAGATGAGTCACCACGACATTTTACGTAAAAGAACCATATACCTTGCGGTAGTGCGCGATCCAGTCTTCAAAAGCCACGACCTTTTCGGGCGCATCGGTTTCTGCGTATTTACGCAGGGTTTCCAAGTCTCGGTCGAGGGCAGGCAAGACAGCTTTGGTCAAATAATGCCGCGTCGCAAAGTGGTTTTGGGATAACCGGTTCAGGTTTTCAGACAAGATCTCGCCCCATACGAACTTGGCCGTCAACGCTTCTTCCTCGAGGGGCACTAATACAGTGCATATGAGTACAAGCATCTTCAAATTAATTAACGCACTATGACTTACGTTCTGTCATCATGCGCTGTTCCAGTTCACCGACGTGCTGGAATACCTGTGAAATACGCTCCATCATCTGGCTGGGATCTGATATTCCTCCGTGTAAGCAACACACATTTACTACCTCATTTTTCGACTTACTTTCATTGTCGGCGACGACATGGTTAACGAGCACCCGGATACGGCCATCCGCAATGGCATTGAGGGGTCGGTTTGTCATGAGGTAGATGCCGTGTTCCTCGGCGATATCTGCGACCGTCTTTTCCGGACTCGCTAAGCCGAGTGCGTTGGGCACAATGGCTTCGCGTTCAAAGATATTAAAGGGAACTTGGATTGCAACCAGGTTATTGGGATTCGTACAAGCCTCAAGGACACGCGGTAGAGAGACGTGGTCCTGCGCCGAGGGCAGCGCCATTGTATTCGAGCACACGCCATAGCCGCCAATCACACCTAGCAAAGTCAATAGGTAAGAGTCCAGCAAGTATTTGTTTGCGACATTCATTGTTGTTACCTTGGGCGACCTGGTCGTCGAGGTAATGAAACGACTTGGCCAGATCCTTGTACAGATGATTCTCGCCGTAGGTCTAAAAAAAAGGTTGGACAAAAGGCAGGAACAGAGTACCTTTAGAATACCTTATTCTTAGCCATGAGCATACGCTCGGGGGCATTGATCATAAAGATATCAAGTTTGTTCGTCTTGAGGCGCTGCAGAGACGTGTCGATCTGTTTTTCGAGAAAGGCAGGAGCCAGGGTATGAAAACTCTTTGGATTGATTTGGACATAGTCTGTCGGATTCGCGCCTTCAATGTCTTTTTCTGTGAGATAACCTGACTTAGTCACGACTGTCAAATCCTAAAAATATGCATGAGACAGGTCGTACGGGGGCCTCTTTCTTTTATACGCACCGACGTGTCGAGATCCGCGAGAGTATTGCCGATCACCGTCTCAGACGCGCCTGAAAAATTGAACGGTGGTAATAAACGGTGAGCGATCGGTCCTTGCCATGCCTGATTCAGTATGTACCGTTCTCAAAGTTGGCAGCTGTGTCGATAATGTTGACACCCGCTTGAATGGCCGCGCGAAGAGCATTGGCGTGCGACTCGTTCGAAACGCGGTAGGCGCCAAAGCCGAGACGGGTGACCTGTTTGCCTGTCTTGGGTATCACCGCTTTGGGGAGGTGCGCCGAAGTGGTGGACAGGAGGCGGCGTTGCAATAGCATAATGATAATAAGGATAAAATAAACGCCTGTTTCTGTTGATCCCACCCCCAACTTTAGCCCGCTTTTGCCAATTCAGCTGACTGGCGCGTTGTATGTCTGGCTGGCCTCAAAACACATTTTATCTTTTGGCTGGGAATCGGAGTTGCCACGTCCGTTCGCGTGGCAAAACGTACTGCCACACTGAATGCTCACTGGGTTTGACATGTGTAGTATCAAAAGAGGGAAGCGCTTATTCTTCTGTAACAGTACATACGCGTCCACACAAGAGACTGGCCATCGATAACACACAGCATGAGTCATGGAATGAAACGTTGGGAAGGTAGGACACGTGCAGAACCAAGCGTATCTTTCTACGTATCTTTATGATCAATGGACTGTGTTTCTGGATAGACGCTAAATCCAAGATAGACGCGCGCGGGGACGATTGGGAAAAGATGGGAAATATATATATACATTGATGGATAAGCGGCGTAGCAAATTGGATTGATCATGTAACGCCTGCGATGGGATAAAATGATAAGTTGGCTGTTATCGTGCTTGTTTCATTGGTTAAAGTCATCACCCCCTTTTAAAAAATTTTGAATGTACCGCGTCATCAGATCTCTCTCGTCGAAAAAAACGCGTCTCACACATAAACAATCGATATATAAATACAAGTCCCGCTGAGTCCCCAGTTTTTCTTTGCTTTTTCCCACTTTTTTATATTTCTGAAAATGTCTGTCTCCAAGGTGCACGCGCGTCAGATCTTCGATTCTCGCGGTAACCCCACCGTCGAGGTCGAGGTCACCACCGGCAAGGGTGTCTTCCGCGCCGCCGTCCCCTCCGGTGCCTCCACTGGTATCTACGAGGCCGTCGAGCTCCGTGACGGTGTCAAGCAGGATTACGTCGGCAAAGGTTGGTACAAGAAAAATGAAGAAATTCGGAGAACTCTACCCTGGCATTGCTGGAGTTGGGTTTCTTTGACGCGGGAAAAGGCGGGAAAAATTGCAAGATAACTGACTCTTCTTTAGGTGTCCTCAAGGCCGTTGAGAACGTCAACAAGGTCATTGGCCCCAAGCTCATCGAGTCCGGTCTGTCCGTCCTCGACCAGAAGGCGGTCGACGATTTCCTGATCAAGCTCGACGGTACTCCCAACAAGGGCAAGCTCGGTGCCAACGCTATCCTCGGCGTCTCCCTCGCCGTCGCCAAGGCCGCCGCTGGTGAGAAGGGCGTCCCGCTCTACGTCCACCTTGCCGACCTCGCCGGCTCCAAGAAGCCCTTCGTGCTCCCCGTGCCTGCCTTCAACGTCATCAACGGTGGCTCGCACGCTGGCAACAAGCTGGCCATGCAGGAGTTCATGATCCTGCCCACCGGCGCGTCGTCGTTCACCGAGGCCATGAAGATGGGCTCTGAGGTCTACCACAAGCTCAAGTCCGTCATCAAGGAGAAGTATGGCCAGGATGCTACCAACGTCGGTGACGAGGGTGGTTTCGCCCCCAACATCCAGGACAACGAGGAGGGTCTCCAGCTCCTGGTCACCGCCATCGAGAAGGCCGGCTACACTGGCAAGATCAAGATTGGCATGGACAGCGCTGCCTCCGAGTTCTACAAGGACGGCAAGTACGACCTCGACTTCAAGAACCCCAACTCGGACCCCGCCTCCTACCTCACCGGCCAGCAGCTCGCTGACCTCTACAAGTCCTTCTCCGAAAAGTACCCCATCGTCTCCATCGAGGACGCGTTCGACCAGGATGACTGGGACAACTGGGCCCATCTCGAGGCCACCTCGGACTACCAGCTTGTCGGTGATGACCTGCTCGTCACCAACCCCGAGCGCATCAAGACCGGTATTGAGAAGAAGGCCTGCAACGCCCTCCTCCTCAAGGTTAACCAGATCGGTACTCTGACGGAGTCGATCCAGGCCGCCAAGGACTCCCAGGCCGCTGGCTGGGGCGTCATGGTCTCCCACCGCTCCGGTGAGACGGAGGATACCACCATTGCTGATCTCGTCGTCGGTCTCCGCACTGGCCAGATCAAGACCGGTGCTCCCTGCCGCTCTGAGCGTCTCGCCAAGTACAACCAGCTCCTCCGTATTGAGGAGGAGCTCGGTGCCAACGCCGTCTACGCTGGTGAGAACTTCCGCAAGGCTCACGACCTGTAAATAAACCCATCCCCTCTCTCTTTTGACTTTGCGAATTGTAAAAAAAAACATCGTGTCTCCCTCTCTCTGTGTCTGTGTCTGTGTCTGTGTCTGTGTCTGTATTTGTCTTTATGTGTCCATGTTTGTGTGCTGTGACTTGTTTATTCGCTATCGTCATGGCTGTCATCCGAGTCATCCTCCTCCTCGCTCGATTCGTCCTCACTGCTGCTATTACTACTGCTATCGTCATCCGACTTTCTCTTCTTTTGCTGCTGCTTTTCTTCCTTGAGCTGCTGCTTGACCTTTTTGCGTTCAATGTTGACTTGATTTTCCAGTCGCCGCCGTTCCTTTTCCTCACGCTGACGTGCCTTCTCGAAGAACTGCTTCATCTTCAGACCATACTGGGCTCCCACCATTTTTTCCCATTCGTCCTTGGCATGGCGATAGAGCAGCATCGTGAACCGTGCGTCTTCGACGGATGAATGCTCGCCTGACTGGATCTCCATGTCGAGGACACAATCCACCAATGTCTTGAGACCCGGGGTCCGGCCATTATTGTGTTCCCAAAAGGGCTTGTATTTCGACGTGTCACGGATGAGATACCGCGGATGCTTGATCCGGAGGGCGGACAAATCGTGGATGATGGCGTGGCCCACCATGATCCGGTCCTGTACAATGTCGAGCACTTTTTGCTGCGCTTCCAGGAACGGCATGGCTATATTTCTCGATGGATGAGCGATGCATGTAGATAATACCTATGTACTACTGGGAGCTTACCATTTTTCAGGTCCTTGGGTCGAATACCCGAGACTTCGGTACGATAGTCAGTAATGGGCCGTTGCGGCTTGACAAACACATCCAAAAGAACTGCGCCAAAGTAATTGACCAAACTCACACGCGCGAGCTCACTCTTTTTCTTGCGGAACGAGCCATCCGGAAGACGCTCGCCTGTCTCCACCATCTCGCAATCAATGGCCACATACCGTCCCGCGCTAAGAAATGAGACATGTTAGTGATATCTGTGTATCATTCTCTTTTCAAGTACACACGCAGCCTTTTCGCCGGCGACGCTCTCCATCTGCAAGAGCTGTTCAGCCTTGAGTTTCTCACGCGCGTCGTGGTTTTGTGTCCGATGAATATGTCGTTTGGCCTGGTCGTTCAGCTCTTCTGTAAACCAAAGCTCTTCCTTTTGAGTCGTCTTGGGTATCCTGATACAAAATAAGGTTGACAACTTGCATTTTTTTATATAATTAACTGTTCACTTACTTGCCAGAGCCGGCAGTCGTTTTCTTTTCACTATGGACAGTTTGAGTAAGCCAAAGCTCTGTCGCAGACGAGATCACCCATTTTACCTCTTGAATCGCTTTGATTTGACATTGTGTCCGTCGGTTGCTTTTCGCTTGGTTGTTTTTTCGTCTTTTTCAATGACCTATGCACAATATGAGCGATTAGATTATATCACACTTGTCATTGAGCTGCTTACAGCCTGGAGAGCTTTCCAATTGGAACCAGGTGCGATCTTTTTCTTCATGGCGATCTTGAGTGGTGAGAGTAAAAGAATGCGACAGAAAGCCACCCGATTATGCCAAATTTGGTGGTCGGAGGTTCCTAAATCCTGCATTGTTGTTTTTCATCTCACAGGTACGAAATGGAAAAAAAAAGGGCTTATGTACGTGTGGGCGCTCTTTTCATTTTAAAAGTGTAGCAATCAATAGATAGAGGTACTAGAAGAATAAATATACTATTCTAAAGCTACTGCGCCGTCTGGCGCACCTTTCAATCTACAGCGGGATAGGACATTCCCTGATTATTTTGGACCGTGGCCACATGAGGCGCTTTGTGTATATAAGTTTCTCTTCTTCTGGCAGTTGCATTCAATCTACGTACCATTGGGCCGGTAGGTGCCCGGAATATCAGGATTTATTTGGGGAGCGGCGGGTGTGCCGGAGACGTAAGCGAGTATCATTGAGAAGATAATGGCGTGAGATAGCTGCATGGTTTGTAAATGGTAGGTTGGTCGTGCTTGCAAAACCACTTTCTGCTCATGATGTGCCTTACTCTATATATATGTGTATGAATAAATGCAGAGAATAGGGGTATACAACAAGGAGGGTATATATTACTGCATTATCCCCTCCTCGAACTCCACCACCCGGAAGATACAAGGTTCATGCGATATGGGAGTACATGTCACTATTCTCCCAGGGTCGGATGATAAACCCCAATTTTCTTTACGCATGCATGCGTATGCACAATCCCATGAAGCCTTTTGTGCTTGTTGAGGATGGCATGATATGCTCGCAAAAAAAAAGACATGTGGAACTATGTATCGCAGAAAGGATGCTTCACATATATAATTTTATCTATGAAAAGAAAAGTAAATGGATGCCAGCAGAGAAAGGAAAAAAGTATGTAGATGTAGAATGCTTAAACAATGTTGAGTTCTTTCTTGAGCTTCTCGACCAAATCATCACTGGCGCTGTGCTTAAGCGCATCGTCACTGAGCTTGATCACGCGCTTGTCGTTGCAGTACTTCATCTTGATCACAATGTTCATCGGCTTGCTCTTCTCGGATGGGTTAGACGCCCGGCGGAAATCATTCGTAAGCGAGGTACCGATGCCAAAGCTGGCCCGAATACCCGCCGTGTTGCACAGATCCTGGAGTTTCTTGGCCCGCTCCACGTCGAGCGCATCGGAAAAGACAATCATCTTTGTCGCGGGATCGATACCCAGCGAGTTATAGTGGTCCACCATGCGATGGATAAAGTCGGCCGGGTCGCCCGAGTCCTGGCGCACCGCACCATACTTGGACGCGAGGTCCTTGTCAAAGTCGCGCAAAAACACGTCCGTCGTGAACGTGTCCGTCAACGCAATGCCGACTGCAGTCGGGTACGTGTTGTACCACTTGTTGAGTGTAATGGCGTTCGCGTGTTGCACGCCCTCGAGGGCAGACACGGCCATGAAGAATTCGTGGGCTATCGCGTCCCTCATTAGAATACGACTATTCTCTTTACCCAGTAGCTTTTCCCACTTACCGATGGTGCCGATGACAGGGACCTTGTACTTCTTGGCCAAGTAAGCATTGCTTGAGCCACTAAACCCGCCGGGGGCATCCGTGTTCGCCTTGACGGCCTGGACGATCGCGTTCATGACCGTATCCTGGGTCTTGAAGTCGCGGCGTCTCCGCGTACCAAACTCGGAAAACTTGCAGCCATATTGGAGCAGGTCGGCTGCCTTCTTGTAAGCATTCTCATATTGGTTGTCATAGGTCCAGTCTCGGTCGACAAAGCGGAAATAGGCCTCTGAAATCAGGGCAAGGAGCGGCACCTCGTACAAGATGGTCTCGTGCCAGCTGCCAATCACCTGAAGGTCCAACTCGCCTGTCGCGCTGTCAAACGTGTACTTGACCTGTTCCGCAGGTCTGTACCGGAACTGACGCAAATAATCCGCGTACGACGCGTCAAAGATCGGCTGACTCGCAATGTATTCGTGCTCGTCCTCGGTCAACTGCAAACGATCGAGACCTAGAGGATGTTTTGAGTATAAACAGTTATGAATGAAAAGAATGAAAAGTCTGCTTACTCTGAATCTGCTTGGACAGCCACTGCATGGCCTCGTCGTTCAAGTGCAATTCCTTTTCGCGATTCGTGAATTGATAGACGACATGGGCGTCCTTGTAATGCTGCAGCACGGCGTACTGCATTGTAAACTTGTAGAGGTCATTGTCGAGAAGGGAAGGAAACACTTCGTGTTGGGTCATCGTTGACAACAAAAAAGAGACAAAAAGAGGGAGAGAGAGAAAGACAAGAAACGAAAGCGGGGATTGGATCGCCATCATTCTCATCACTCTTTATAGCCTATCAGCCCGATCATATGTCGTTGATGCATGCATCCTAGCTGCAAACATCGCACCAGTAGATCCCTCATCTTTTGTGTATCCACTGTACTGTATAATATAAACTTTAGCTGGGTCGTGATACTTTGTATAACGGACCGATGCATGCAGCCAATCTAATTATGCATACGATTATGTATACTTCAGTCATTGCATTAGTCAGTGATCATCGGAGGAGTCAGGACCCGTACAGTATTACTGCGGATTTGCTGTACTATTACGCAGCAAAAAGTGATGGCTGGAATTATTCAGCCTTGATCAACTTTTTGCTCGGTCATTATGTCATTTTAGAAATT
>VAFG01000344.1:151504-199967 GCA_013461545.1 Syncephalastrum contaminatum | reverse complement strand
CTTTTTTTTTTTTTTTCTTCCTTTGTTGCATTCCTTTTTCTTCAGCCATGGCAAGCAACATAAAATCAGACAAAGAGGCGCACACTACAACGAGACCTCAAGCCAAGGCTAGAAAGGCGAGCAATGATTCGGACACATTCGGATCGGATTTCCCACCGGTGCATTTCGTCAAAAAAATGACAGCCGTCGCGATCGACGTGCCCCATCGATTCGTTACCCACATTGAAGCCTTTAATAAACACCAAAAAACCGACCATAAGCAAATCGAAACGTCCAAGCGTAAAGCCGCATCCAATCGGAAAACGGCAGTCAAACTGTTAGAGGAATCCAAAAAGACAGAGCAACCTCGAAAGACAGCAGAGCCACCGGCAAAAGCAGAAGAACAAGAAGAGCCGGAACAGCCATCGCGAAAGCGCCCTGCTTCCCCTGAACCCTCACCACCGAAACGCACGCGAAGAAAGGAAAGCGCGCTGGCCATGCGGCGTCGTTTACGTGAAGAGGCGCTCCAGGCATCGGAAAAGTTTGCTGCGGAGCACACGCCCACGCCTTCGAGCGAATCAAACGGAGGTACGCCTATGCAAGAGACAGACCAGGAAAAAGAAGAAGCATCTTCCTCCAAGAGCAGCAGTCCGGCAGTTGAAAAAGGACCCGTGCCTGCGAAACGCCTCAGTGCGGTCGCGTTACGCCGCTTGCGTGAACGTCAGTCGGCTTCCCCCGTCTCCACCGTCGAAACAACCGTCGAGACGATTCAAACCACGGTTGAGACCACCACAGTTGAGACCACTGTACCGCTGTCTGGCCGGCCCACCATTAATCGCGCGCGGCAAAAGTAAGCATAAAGATAGCATACAACATAAGGCTCACCGATCTTAGGCTTATCAACGAGGCGAAGCACGGCGCATTTGAGCCCTCGGTCGACAATGTCGTCGCCTTTGAAGCCAATGGCGAGCCACACATCTGCGTCGCGCTCAAGAAGGACGAGGTGAGATCCAATCTTACTAGGATTTGACTTTTCGCTTATCTCTCGTGTATATGTATATAGATCTTTGCCTTCTCGGGTATGGCCCTGATCGCGCCCTTGATGGGCGCTGTCCACATCAATGGAAGCGTCTGCTCCGCGCCCTGCGAAGTCCTCCCGCGCATCACCGACGACACCTTCTCGGCACCGGATTCTCTCGCCTTTTGGCCCGTATTTTCGCCCCATTCGCATGCGCGCATGACCGTCAAAGCAACTGCGCGCAACAAGACGTCCTTCTCGGCTCAGAAGGGCGCCATTGCATCCGAGGTCCACGTCGACTGGGTGTCCTTGCTATCCAAGCTCTGCACGCCGCGCACTAAGGCGGTCATGGTCATCAAGAGCCTGTCCTGGTGTGGACTGGCCGATATTGCCCGCTACATTGATTTCAAGGACGTGTTTGCCCTCAACCAACCACACACATTCGAGCCCATCAATCGCATCCCTGGTTTCCAGTTTGTAAGTCGCAAAATGCCATCTTCGGTGTTTTTAACGTTTTTATCAGGAACCGTATGACGCGAGGGACACCAAATTCTTGACCATGCCGCCCAAATGGGAGAAATTGGTGGAGCAGGAGATCCAGGCTCGCCTCGGCGGCGTTTTTTCGGCAGTCGTGTGCGGCCCACAGGGCTGCGGCAAGTCCACCTTTAGCCGTTTCCTTGTCAACCGTCTTCTTAATGTGTAAGTTCTCAGCATATCCTTTTACCTAAAGAGAAAACTCACACGTTTTCTAGTCACAAGCGTGTCGCGTTTATCGAGACCGACCTTGGCCAGGCCGAACTCGCGCCTGCTGGCATCGTGACGCTTCACATTCTCGACACGCCCCTGCTTGGCCCGCCCTTTACGCACCAACACATTCCCGCTACCCGGAGCGTCTTTCTCGGCTCGCTCTCACAAAAGGAAAACCCGGGCTACTACCTGGACGGTGTGGCCCAGCTGGTCAAGACCTGGCAGCAGCAGTACGAGGACGTGCCGCTGGTAATCAACACAAGCGGCTGGATCACGAGCCTCGGCTTTGACTTGCTCATCAGCCTTGTCCGGGACGCCAATCCGCACAGCATCTTCCAGTTCTGCGTGCCCATCCGGGAAAACAACCTTGCCAACTCGTTCGAGGCCTCGGTCACGCCCATGGGCGCTGCGCCGCGCTCCATATACAAGCTGGATTCGATCCTGGCCGCCCCTGAAGAGCAAGACCCGCGCCGCTCCATCGATTGCCGGACTTTGACGACGCTGTCCTACTTTTACCAGGACCGCAAAGCGTTTGGCCATCCCCACCGTCGTTGGTGGCGGCTCGATCGCCCGCTCACGCAGCAGCCGCCGTGGCAGCTCGCTTGGAAGGGTCTCCAGCATATCTGGCATCTCTATGACGACGTCGACCCCGACCAGCTCTTGTATTCCCTCAATGGTACGGTCGTCGCCTTGTTTGAACGGGTCGAAAACGAGACGCAGGAGGAGGATGAGGAAGAGCACCGCAGGATGGTAAGCAAACAGAGAAAGCTCTCTTTTGTGGATAGATGCATTTACATATCTATTTTTACATTAGCCGACGTATACGCCAGGTGCGTATAGTATACCACCCGCCGTGCGCACCACATCATGCATTGGTCTCGGTATCGTCCGTGCAGTGGATCAAGACAAGCAAGCCCTGCACATCTTATCGCCTTTGCCTCTCGAAGAACTTAAAAAAGTCTATGCCATCGCCAAGGGTCGTACAACTTTGCCTCTCGGCTGTTTCAGAGACGACGACGATCCCGACTGGGTCAACGCACCCTATGTCACCACCGACTATCCCTTTGCTTGATAAGAAAGTCACTTTATAAAATAAACGACGAAAATATATCTATAGACCCGCTCAATGAATCCATCATCCCTGTTGCAGCCCACGGTAATCGAGTTGGAAACTGATTAACCGATTGGTCTGCCATATGTGGACCGCGTTCTGCTTATTCCTCATATACACTTGTCAAGAACATCAACTACAAATATGTCTGGACGATGCTTATCCATCTCAGCGCATAAATGTTACGGTTAATGTGATTGACACAGTGGTTCGACAGTGCGTTGATAACAATCCAGACCTCTGAGGACGAGCAGCTGATTGCACCAAAATTTATTGGAACAGAATTCGTGAGTCGAAGTCAACATGCCCAGCTGACGGCTTTGTAAAGATGCAGACCACCGAAGTGAACTAGGAAGCTCTGTGTGAACTTATGGGCAAGAATGTTCTTGATGAGCCCTTCCTGCGCTCTCACAGATAGCTACCAAGACTACCAAAATAAAGTAATCCAGTTCATAACACCAGCAGTTGTTAAAACGGCGGCGCGACTGCCAATGGGTATCAAACCTTATCTCTGCTTTTTACTTTGTATAATTACACGTGGGTGTCAATCTTTGCTTGTTGATCTTTCCACAAGGGTACAATGTCAAGGAGTTTAGGATGAACGTGAGTAGATAAATATGTATGCATGCTCACATAGGATAGAATTGAGCATCGTAACTGTCGTTAAATACTACACGCGACTCGCATCTAAAACCATACACAAGCAAAGAATACGTGGTTATTTATAATATAACTGAAGTTTGTATAGAATAGTACTTTTATTCCTATAAGGTCATAGATATGCAGGCGCAAAAGATTGACACGCACGTTATATAAACTACGCTGTCATCTAGACGCACTTGTCTTTCAAACATCGCTGCTGCTGCCCCCAAAGATGGATGTTATCAAAGAAAAGAAAAGAAAAAGATTCATTAAAGCGGATAAAGTCTTCTCTAATTGCGGATAGAGGAGATAGTGACATATATATTAAATACAGGTACCGGGTGAGTAAAGTGAGATCTGGAGAACTAAATGTGCAAGCAGAAGGTGGTGGTGTAGCAGGGGTGCCTCTCGTTTGTAGATGGAAGATCTTGTCGTAGGCTTGGCTGTAGACGTAGGGGCAAGCATCCTTAGTTTTTGTGGCGTACTTGCTAGGGAGCTTGTAAGGAGCGCTGTGGGCGCCAATGCAGCAGGACTCCTTGTGTTGCAGAAATGTAGTAGGCTGTTAAATACCGCTATTTTTGAATTGTGAGCCTCGATGAGACACGATCACTAGTATTGAAACACTTCCATAAATGAGCCCTGTTTCGCATAAATATCTAACTGCACATGATTTCCTTATCATCCGATTCAGGGTATATCCAGAAACGCTTCGTTTAAATATTTCCAAGAACAAGCAAGGAGAAGATGCAGCACATATATCTTACCATCCGTGGCAGCTCCAGCGATATATGTACTCTACATTCAATGAGACTTCCAGTTTTGTGCATACCAACATTATCAAAGGTTTCAAGTGTGGCCGCTGCATGCTTATTGTATCGTGTGTGCACATTATCCTGTTCCCGTGGTCTCACTTGCTGCCTCTCTCCCGTGTGCTCAGATTTAATATTTCCTCAGCACGTGTCGCTCGTCGATGATAGTCTTTAGTCGATCTGATTATTCCTCGTAGTATAGATACCTAGCCTACCTCGTATAAGGAACAACATCGGATCATCTGTTTATACCATGATAACCTCGACTTTTGCCTGTGGCTCCCTATTCTAATACTCGGCATCTTTGTGACATTATTGTGGATTTAGGCTTGCATCATCTAGACAAGCTTTGGTGTACTCGAATCTGACCGATTTGTGTAGAATTCTTATTGCTTCTTAGACTTGTCTAGCACCTATTCCTCAGTATTAGTCCTACTCTACAGTCTCATATTGTTTTCTCCAATATCTTACATCCATGAATAGCTCACATTCTGTCTTGATCCACGCTGATCTGCGTTGGTGCAGTGCTCTTGCTTCCTTTGTGTATTTCTGCTTCTCTGCTCAGCCTAAGACGGAAGAGGAGATGGGTGTTTTCCGCACGAATCGAATCTTTTCCTCGAGGATAATCTCGTCAACATTGTGGATATTTCGAATCAGCAATTTTATAGCGAGATTCTTCCAGGTAAGCAAATAATGACGCGGTTCAATGAAGTTTATGAAGGGGATTTTACAGGTACTGAAGAGCTCAAATATCCTCAAAAACTTCAATTGCTTTGAACATCAGACGAGAGTGGCCCTTGTCTCCTTTACATCATTATCGATAAATTGGATATACACATTGACGCCCGTGGGGGACTATTTAAATATCTGCTGTAAAAGGCGCGACACACTGTCTCTAAGACGGACGGGAACACCGAGAGGAATCGATCTAACTTATCATCTGCATTTTTGCTTGTGTCATTTGTTCCGGCTAAAATGATGTCCGTGCGTGGCGGGGTAAAGAAGGATTGAGAGGGGGCGCTGTCAAAATTGTAGCAGTGCTTCCTTGTTGCCTTTATTTTTCGAAAGCATGTGGCGATCGCGTGTAGCCATGGTACGGCTCCAACCATGCCGTGCATTGACGACCAGTTGTGCGGCCATGACCAAAAAGAATCCCTACAGTGAGACGCTCCTGTTGCCAAAGACGCCTTTCCCCCTACGAGCCGATGCCGTCAACCGCGAGCACCAGTTCCGCGATCGATGCATGAAGGACCTTTACGAATGGCAGGCAAGCAAGAGAGGGCTTTACTGTTAGCAAGTGCTCCTTATAGAATTGACACCTGTATGCGATTAGCTGGCGAAAAATCCAGGTGACAGATTTATTCTGCACGACGGCCCGCCGTATGCGAACGGCGACGTCCACTCGGGCCATGCGATGAACAAGATTTTAAAGGATATCATCAATCGCTACAAAGTCCTTCGAGGCCATAGGGTCATGTAAGCCAGGACAGCAGCATTGCTCTAGGGAGACATATTCATCATATATAGGTACCGCCCTGGCTGGGATTGTCACGGCTTGCCTATTGAACTCAAGGCGCTCGAGCAGATCAGAGCAAGTACCAGAATATGAATATATCCTATAACTCAATGATCCTATAGAAAAAAGGTACCGAACTGTCCGCTAAAGAAGTACGCCAGCTCGCACGGGCGCGTGCCCTCTCCGAGATCGACAAACAAAAGCAAAGTTTCAAGAGCTGGGCCGTCATGGGCGACTGGGACCATCCTTACCGCACCCTTGGTAGGTTCCGTCGATGAGACTCTTACCGTTTCTCTCGTTCTCCCTCATAAACACTCACACACACATCAATTATTCCTCTTTAGACCGAGACTATGAGATCCGCCAGCTCCGCGTGTTCCGCGACATGATGAAGCGTGGCTACATCTATCGTCAGCTTAAACCGGTCTATTGGTCACCCTCCTCCCAATCTGCCCTGGCCGAGTCCGAGCTCGAATACAACGAGCAACATGTCTCGCGCTCTATCCACGTCAAATTTCCCATCCGGCAGCTAAGTGAGTTTCAAATAAAAATCGTTGATGTGCGATAACTGACTGACTGTATTAGGTGCCGCCCTCGAGGCCAAGTGGAAGGATTTTAAGGATCAGCTGCACGCAGTAATTTGGACTACCACACCCTGGACCCTTCCCGCCAACCGAGTAAGTTTACATTTTAATTTTCAAAAAAGGACAAGGGCTTCATGGAGGCTAACTTATACGCCCTCCAGGCGGTCGCGGTGCACCCCGATCTCGAATACGTTGCCGCCCAACTCTCGGGAGAAAAAGCAGGCTTTTATTTGATAGCCAAGGACCGCCTTGAAGCCTTCCAGGCCGAAACAGGATCAGATGCTGTGACGGTGCTCGATACCGTGCCGGGTCGCGACCTCGTCGGCGCGACATACGAGCACCCCTTGACCCAGCAAAGCATGCCTATCCTCGGCGGCGGGCATGTCACGGCCGACTCAGGCACGGGTCTCGTCCACAGCGCACCCGGTCACGGTATGGAGGACTATGAGCTCTGCCAGCCACATGGGATCGAGCCCTTCAGTCCGGGTAAGTCAGAGTCTTCCTCTCTTTCTGGCGGGCCCAAAACTAATAGACGGCGTAGTCGACAATGACGGCAAGTTCACAGCAGAAGCCGGTGAGTTTGCGGGGTTGTTTGCTTTCACCGAAGGCACCTCTGCTGTGATTGATGCCCTCAACCAGCGTGGCTCGCTCGTGCTCCAGAATGACTACGTCCATAAATACCCCTATGACTGGCGCACAAAGAAGCCCGTCATGCTCCGGTCCACCGCCCAATGGTTCGCTAACGTCGAAGGCCTACAAAAAGAAGCAGTACAGGCTCTCCAGTCTGTCAAGATGGTCCCTGACGCCTGTAAGTGCAAACTACAGAAGAACACTCGATGCTTTTTTTTTTTTTGCTAACCTCTCGTAAGCTATTCGGCGGTTGGAGCAATTCACGCTGTCACGCAAGGAATGGTGCATCTCGCGACAGCGCGCCTGGGGTGTGCCGATCCCGGCCCTCTACGATATTGAGACTGGCGAAGCCTTGCTGACGGACACCAATGTCGAACATATTATCAACATTTTTGACGCACGCGGCACCGACGTCTGGTGGGAGGAGTCAGATGATGCCGTGTTTGTCGCGCCCGAGTACCGCGACAACGGCCGGACCTATCGCCGGGGCTATGATACCATGGATGTCTGGTTCGACAGCGGCACCTCCTGGACCATGCTCGACAAGCGGTAACGCAAGAATACAAAGGATAAAGTGAATATTTAAAAGACCTAACGGGTCTATATAGGGAGGGCCGACCCGTAGCGGACATCTACCTGGAGGGCAGTGATCAACACCGCGGCTGGTTCCAGTCATCCCTTCTGACATCCAGTAAGTTCAGATGTGCTCTTTTCATTTTATCATGGCTTACATAATTTTTAGTTGCTACCACGGGCAAGGTGCCCTATGAGACGCTCATCACACACGGCTTTGCGCTGGACGAACAAGGCCGCAAAATGTCAAAGAGTATTGGTAACGTCGTCTTGCCGTCGCTCGTCACACATGGTGGCAAGGTAAGCGAAAGAAAACAAAGATAATGTCATATCACTGACATGTCTGTTAGGACAAGAAAAAGTGGCCGGCATATGGCACGGACGTACTCCGCATGTGGGTCGCGAACTGCGAATACACCCGCGACGTTTCTATCGGGTCCACTATTCTCGGTATGTTTGATATATATAAACGTGTGTGTGCGTGATAAAGATTGATTTTGGGGTTTAGCCCAAATTTCGGAAACAATGCGCAAGCTGCGTATCACGGCCCGATTCTTGTTGGGCAACTTGAACGATTTCCAGGCCTCCGATTGCGTGCCTTACGCTGACCTAAAAGAGGTAATTACCACAGGGATCATGCGACCGGCGGTCACTCATTCTGCGGTGTAGGTCGATCAATATATGCTCCACGAGCTCCATGGTTTTGGCCAGAAAGTGACCGAGTGCTACGACGAGTTTGCTTTCAACCGAGGTAAAATAATAATGAAAAAGGCATCTATCCTCTGCTCTGCTCACACATACACTGTGTCTATTGTTTAGCCATGCACCACATCCAGCACTTTACGACCAACACTCTCTCGGCGTTTTACTTTGATGTCGTCAAGGACCGGCTGTACAATGACAAGACAGACGCAGCCTCACGACGGACGGCGCAGACCGTGCTCTATCATGTGCTGTCGGCGTACACCAAGGCGTTGGCGCCTGTCGCGTGTCACACCGCCGAGGAAATCTACGAGCACTCCCGCGCTCTCACAGCACAGCCCGCATCGTCCGTATTCAAGACGGGCTGGCTTTCTGTGGAGGAGGCGTGGCGGCAACCCTCCCTGGAGACCAAGTGGCAAAAGCTAATCTGGCTTAAAACCGAGGTCAACCAGGTCCTCGAAGCAGCGCGCCAGGACAAGGCGGTGCGGTCATCGCTCGAGGCCGAGATTGACTTGGTGCCTAACGCAGAGCTGGGCGATATCCTCAAGGACGTGCCTCCTGCCGAGTTGGCCTCGTTGTTCCTGACATCCCGCGTGACCGTGCATACAAGCGAAAGCGTGTCAGGCCCATTTGAAAGACAAGCAGAAGGTAAGCGAGTGTGTATATCATTGGCGGGGTCATGGGCTCATCAAAGGACTATTTTGCAGGGTGTCGCATCGTAGCACGACCGTCGTCAAGGCACAAATGCCCACGGTGCTGGAACTATCATGCAGATGAGGCGGACACTCTCTGTGGCCGTTGCCAATCCGTGTTATCTTAACTATTACGCATTACCATTATATTAGCATCTAGAAGAAGAAGGAACAAGAGGAATGTATAGACCTTTGCTTTACCATTCGACGGATATGTCCGTTCGGTAGTCGTGTGCCTCTCGTGCTGTCATGTGTTACACTGGGTATGCCTCATGGGTTAAACCCTGTTGTCTTTTTGGTTTTTCCCTCTGACTGCATTCCTTTCCTACTTGTTCTTTTTTGTTTTCTCATATGGCGGCCTTCTTTGATGCGCTGTCCGCACAAGCGAGTGCAGAGTATCCGATATCGCAAGACTCGAACGCATCGAGCAGCGTCATCATGTTTGAATCGGCCATGGCAGATACCCCTCAGCCGATCCGGACTCCTACACCCTTCCGTACAGCGAACCAGATTGACACAGACGACCCCATTACTCCCTCCATGTTTGCCGTTTACCAAGGTAAAGAAAGCATGATATACATCTGATTTATCATATTCATCAAGCACAGAGCATTTGCCGCGTTGGCAAAGAGTGAGCGACACTTTCAAAGCTCGCCGGCAAGGTACGCAAACTTGTTTCTTTGTCAGCAAACAAAAAAGCTCACTATTACGTAGAGCTCCACAAGGAAATCGGTGCACTGATGCAGGAGCTGCAGACCGTCGAAAACGAATTTGAAAATAAGAACAGTGCGCTGCATAACAAAGTCGAGCAATCTTATCTCGAGCTCTCGAACGAGCTCGTCGACCGCAAGACTCTCTTGGAGACAGAAAAAAAGAAGTTCTATCGCGAGCGTGAGCTCATCCAAGGTAAAATACAATATACATATACACAGTGTTTACACTGCATGTGATCTCAATCGCGTTTTTGTTTGTTTATGCACAGAGGTGCGCAAATTTCAACATGAGAAGGTCAAACTCAACATTGGCGGTGACATTTTCACCACGTCCTTGACTACGCTCACAAGAGATCCGAACTCGCTCCTTGCCAAGCGCGTCACGGACCCCAAACTCTCCAAGCGCCGTGAAGCAGACGGCTCGTTCTTTATTGACCGCGACAGCACCGTCTTCCGTATCGTGCTCAATTACTTGCGCGATCAGAGGGTAAGCCTATCATCGAGGCTCCTGTGCGTAACCAGCTCACCGCTTTATCATGGTTGGCAGATTCCAGACAGCGTGCGAGACGATCCAAAAATGTATGTAAACGTAGAAGAGGCGTGGCGCACTGTAAACTCACCATTGGATGGATTAGCATGGACGAGTTGATGCAGGAGGCACAATACTACCAGATTCAAGGTTACCTAATACCCCATCTCGCTCCAACCGGATGTATATCTCACTGTTTCTATAGATTTGATGAGACTGCGTTGGACAGGTCTACCTGTGGTCACTCAAGGTAAGGTATCCATCGAAATACATGTCACCCCACCTCACATCCAACCATTAATGGCAGAGGAACTCGCGCGACTCTACCCACAATCCACGTCGTCCGTCACCTTTAAGCTCGAGCACAAGGATCTGCACGGACTTGACTTTAGCCACTACAAGATCGACCCCCGTTCCTCTTTTGCGCACAGCAACTTGGAAGGCTGTCGCTTCGACGAGGCCTGGTTCGAGTTTGATTTTGAGCAGCAAGTCGATTTCAGGTACGCGTACCTCCCAGGCGCGCGTTTCCCCGAGCCAGGCACGCCCCACCGCGTTCCGGGTGTGCAGTTTAAACTCGAGGGCGCCATTACGGATGGCACCACGCTCTAACGAAAAGATGGAAGAGAGTCCTGTTTTAATATATACCCGCATCGGAGCCGATCCGGCCCGACCTATATTCCATTTTCCCTGTGATGAAGAAAGAGGAAGAAGAAGCAAAAAAGAAAAAGGCAAACTTTGTTAAATGATAAATGGCGGTGTGTGCGTCAATGCATGTGCGTCAGTGCGTGTGCGGGTGTGTGTAAAGATCATGTTAAGAACGGGGCGGGGGATATTACGAAAACAAATGGTAAGGACACAAGTAGAGTGACGATAGATGTACAAACAGAGGATGAATAAAAAAAGAAAGAGACATCATGGGACGCTCTTGTACTACTAATTGGATCGATGATAGAAGCTCAGGGGCACATCGTCTTCTGCATCCGTCTGTGCCTGAGGATATGAAGGGCGCGCCTCCTGCGTGGTATGATGGATCTTTTCGTCGAAAGGCGTCTGTGGTTCTTTTGAGGAGGAGGAGGGGGATGGCGGTTGAGGAGAATGGTGAGATTGCGGTTGCTGTTGGGTGGCCGAAGGATTGATGATGGAGAGGTACCAAAACATAAAGTTAGATATAACAACCTGCTGGTGTAAAGGCCGACGCGGGTTGGCGAGCTTCATGTGCGACAGGCGGTACACCGCCCTTTCCACGTGAATCGGCAGCCGATAGCTGTGGATGTATTGTCGCGGCATCATCATGTACGGCTGCTCCAAACGATGGGAGGTGGGCTCGGGTGGGCTCAGTTCGTCTTTTTTATTGGACTTGAGCGAAAACGTTCGCATCAGCGAGGCAAGGCCACCCTTCTTCTTTTTGCTTGCGGTGCTGTGGGTTGAGTTTCCCCGCGTCAGTTTATTGTGCTGCTCGTCGTCGACCTTGACCGAGTTGCGCCGCTTCTTTTTCTTGTCGCCCAGCAGACCGCCGAGCCAGGACGATTTTCGCTCGACCTTGTGTTCGGAGGAAGAGGACTGGGTCGAAAAGCGCTTGAAACTCGGGCGCTTGGACGTCAGTGGGCGTTCTGCTGCGGGCGGTGGTTCGGAGGCGGGTAGAGAGGGAGGTGTCGGTGGTGTCGGTGGTGATGGTGGGGTGGGGATCTCGAGCTTTTCCTCGGGCTCGTTGGCTGGCTCCTCGGGTTCCTCGGGGATCTGACTCAGGTCGCCCGGTTTCTCTTGTTCCTGCTCCTGTTCTTGCTGCTGCATTGGGGTGAGGTAGAGCGATTCCGCGTCGTGGACGCGCGACAGGATGCCGTGTTGGGAGTCTCCCTCGAAACTGCTGCTGCCGAAATCGATAAACTCGCTCAGGCTCACGGGTCGGTCGTACAGACTGACGCCTTCCCCCGATACCTGTGTCGTCCCGCCTTCTTCTTCCTCTTCCTCCTCTCGTTTTGCACGCCGTGACTCGCGGCGTTTGCGTTCGCCGCCTTCACGGCCACGCCGCCGGGCGGAATAGGCGGAGCGGCGCAAGAGGGCACGATTTTGGGTGGGGGCGGTCAAAACAGGCGAGGTGTCGGCCGACGTGGATTGTCGGGAGAGCGCATGATGATGATGGTCTGTGCAACATTAGAAAAAGATGTCATTGTTATATAAATAACTCGCACCTTTTTCTCGATCCAGGCTAAAGGGGGGCAGTTCAGCATCGTTGGGGCTCACAGGTGAGTCGCTGCTCGAGGTCGTGGTATCGTCCTCGTCGAGATCGCTTGCCGAGACGGACCGATTCAGGCGCGACTTTTGACGTTTTATTTTCGAGTCTCGTCGTGTCGGGGATGCCCCATGCACCTCGAGCCAGCTCACAAATTCGCTTGGGGCAATCTGGGGATGCTTATGCGCAGGCACCCTTTTTTTTTTTATAAAAGTAAGCCAAACCTGGAGACTCTCTCTTTTCAGTTGTTATTTACCAGATGAGGTTGGAAAGTTCAGCAGCAGCCTCGACTGCATCTTTTTCGGTAGTACTGTTGTTGTTGTTGTTCTGGTTGCTGTCTTTTTGGTTGGCATCGGCTTGTTGGTTTTCAAATCGGGCCAAGTGGTTGCCACTCTCTTGTGCTTCTAGTGGCTCTGTCGTGTCAATTTTAACAAGAGCGTTATTGCTGTTGTCGTGCGCAGTTCGGTCGAGATATTCGGACAGCATCATAGCGAGGTAGACGCCCGAGTCTGTTTTTTGCGTCGGTTCTTTCTCTTCTGTTGAAGTGTCGTCAGCCTGCCCATTCCCTTCTACGTGGCTAGGTACAGGAGCGTCATCATCTCGCTGTTTGACACCATTCATAACACCATTGGGCGCCGCCGTTGTTGTCGTCATTGTCGAGGAGGCTGGCATTGGAAAGCGTAAGCGTGCTGGGGCTCTCTCTGCCTTTGAAAATAAACACTCTAGGGACAAGTGTTTATACTTCCCAAAATGAAAAGGATAGGAAAAGAAGAAAAACGAAAGAAAAAGGCCCCAAAAGGGATATGCAAAAAACCAAGTGGGGGATTCTTTTTTTTTCGCTTTGGCTTGGTTCGTGAACGGAGGAAGAGAAGAGAGAGAAGAAAAAATAGAGAGAGGGAAGAGGGGAAAAACGACTCTAAAGAAAAAGAAGGGACTCTACCAAATATGGACATGGCTCTTCCGTCCCATCGTTTATTATGGTTGTGGCCCCGCCCATTTATATTCAATTTTTTCTTTTTGCACCCAATCCTGGACTATCTTTGCTTAACATTTGACCTCATTTGACATCACTTTAGATTTTTATAGCACCTTATAGCACTTCATTATGATATAGATGGCGTCTTCATGCCTTGGTCATTGTAAAAAAAATAACCCTCAAATGCACTCTGCGCACCCGTGCAGCATTATTGACTTTTTATTACTACGTTTTGCTATTCTGCCCCAGCTATATATTACATCCTACGAAGAATCACTTGGCATGCCGTGAACCTTTTTCCGGAAATCGTCAATGCTGCATCCACGATCCGACCTCTGTGCATGTTTTATCAAACATGTTATGCATACGTGCTACATAACGTATACACACGCACACACAAACCATCTGTATTAACCTTTTTTACATGTCCCTGATATTTTTATATATTATATAAAATCCTACGCCTCGGTTGAGGCACCCTGTGTGTGATCCCTGCATTCACTATTGACATGATTCATTCTGCAGAGAGACGATGGGATGTACCGGTGCGGCAGACACACACATACATCCCTACCGTATCTCATGAGCTGGGTGCTCTTGAACTTTGCCATGAATTCAGACTCTTTTTTTTTTTTGTTTTTTTTTCTTTTTTACGGAAATACTGAGCGTTCCTGGAGCATTCATTTTTTGTTCCTGTTTTGTATGTACTCTACAGTTATTTTCTCTTTTATATTTAGACAGGCTCTCCTCATCCATGTCTGCAACTTCCTATACAAGTGATATGTACATAAATTTTAGTACATAGCCCTCTACAGAACAATGAGGTTATCTTGACATAAATCATTAGTCGACAGTTGTTTTAGTGCGGTCCAGTGTTCTGGACACTCACAAGATATGTCAGTGACAGCAACGGCAGAAGAAACAAATGCGTTTCGGAGACAAAATTGAGAAACAAATATTTTTTTGGCTGCATGTACGAATACGAGATGAAAACACATTCGGTGTTAAGTGAGGGGATCGGGTGTATGCCGTGTATCCCGGTAAAAAAAAAATAGCATTGGGGCAAGATCCAGGAATTACACCATTATGCACATGTACGTAGCTGAGTATGATATTTTCTTCTATGATGACAGCTAGGTATACAGAATGGTTGGACAAAAGCGGCAACGAATGGTGCAACTTGACTAGTAAAATAGGCCATCCCTGACATTCTCTGTTTGTCTTATCTTCTCATTATGCAGACCCCACGTTCAGGAGCCGTTATCTGCGCAAGCGAGTTCCTCATCCGCCTAAATCATCTTCCGCCGAGGAACGCCCCATTCCGTTTGTCACGCGAAATCCTCTAAAAAGGCAAAGGGTCTATCGACATGAGAAGACGACGCACGCTTGCATTCAGAAAATAAGCAGTTCAAGAAGACGGTAGACGAGCAGGCGGATGGGCCGGGGAAGTAGACGGAAAAGAAAAACAAGAAGAGGAAGAATAGAAACAGCGCAGATATAAAGCCTTTGGATGGATAGTTCGATGATGACCAATTGTCGTGCGAACAAAGAAGCCGATGAAATTTGTCAGCTCCGTTTCCTCTCTCTCTCTTTTTCTAGACTAATACGTACGCAGACTTTCCTTCCAAGTACCACTTGCTGGCAATGTATTATGGATGGCGAGTATTACAACAGCAACATAAACATAGAAGCCTGTTGCAGCGGTTCGGGAAACAGCGACGTATCGGGTTCATGATGACCAATCAGGAGTGCTCCTATTCACAAAACGCCCGCGCTCGCCCTGATTTCCTTGTTCGTTCTCGATCTTCCCTAGGTAATAGCTCCATCCAAAATCCAAAAGTATATATAGGCACGGTTTTGTTTTGGTTGTGATATGATTTGCTAAGCAAGTCAATTTCTACCCTCAATCTTTTATTTTCCTGCAGGACGTCTTTATTATTCGATGGTGGCAGAACAAGTGACGGACGTTGCGTCGAACGGCGTGCCGAAAGATCAACTGACAAGCATTATGAATGGTCATGGACCGCAGGCCGAGCTCAACATGGGCCCCAACGCCGAGATCGCGCCCGATGGCAGCCGCGAAGCCAACCTGACGCCTGAACAGGAACGCTTGCTGGACGAGCAAGAATCGCTCGCCATTGTCCAGAAGCTCCGTCAGTCGCCGGAATGGCACGAAGTCCTTGCGTACGGCCACCTGTCAGACTCGGCCAGGGCCCACTCGCTCTCGGCCACAACCCTTCGCGGTGACGGCAAGATTGCCGTTCGTCCCCTCAAGTTTTTCAACCACGACAAGACCGACTGCATCATTGTCCTCCATCTCGGAACCAACTTGTACTATCTTCTGCGTTCTTGTTTCAGACGGGAAAAAGATTAACTCTTTTCTTCTTATCTAGGTGCGGACACGATGGTATTATTCACGGTGGTCTCCTCGCCACCCTCCTCGACGAACACCTCGCCTACGTGGTATGCATAATGGATATTTGCATTTCATGCAAATGTATTTATTCCACTTTATTTTATAGACGCTGCCCAGTTTACCCAACTACACTGGTTTCACGGCCAATTTGTCGGTCGACTACCGGATGCCAGTCCGCTCTAACCAGTGGGTCGTTGTCCGCGGCAAGCTGGATCGCGTCGAAGGCCGCAAGGCCTATGCCGATGCCTGGATCGAGTCCCTGGATGGAGAACACAAGATGACCGAGGCCAAGGCTCTCTATGTCAGCCCTCGCATGGACAAATAGATTTTTTTTTATTTCATTTTTTTTTGTCGGATACCAACTCCACCCAAACATACTTCTTGTAAATTAATAAAGATGGTCCTAGATCAATAGACATTAGACACGCATACTATTTTGTCATGTCTCTGCAGATATTGGGGGCTAGGGGGGGGGCGGTAAACAAAGTAATAAAATGACTTAAGATCACATTCATGGATATTATATAGCCAAGCGAGACAAAGTGTGGGTGCCTGAACCCAAAGTATGGGGATATCTGAGTTTGGCTGAATTGTCTCCAATGAGACTGCATGGATTCGAACAGCTTCGTTTGGGCGAAAGTGCTTGAAAACCTTTGCACGCACGCATCCCGTCAAAAAAATTTTGACCGCGCCGAAAGGAAATAAAAAGCCCCGACCATCCCTTTGTTTCTTCATCTTCTTCCTCCCCCCTTTCTCCCCGCTTCTTCTTCAAAGACCATGGCCTCGTCTGCTGTTGAGATCGACCAGCTCACTGCTATTCCCGGCATTCCCTTCCCTGAGTTCTACGAGTTCTTCATGGATTGGAAGACTCCGATCATCATTGCTTCGACGTATGCCCTTACCATCAAGCTCTTGAACCCTTCCTCGACTGCCTCCAAGCTGTCTCGAGTCGAAGCCAAGAACCGCGGTGTGGATGATGCTTCCAAAAAGTCGACTTCGAGCAAACTCATGACGCCCTTTGTCTTTTTGCATAACCTTGCCCTGGCCATCTATTCCATCGTCACTTTCTACAACATGGCCTCGGGCATGAAGCGCGCCTGGTTTGACCGAAACATCTCGATGCACGATGCTGTAAGTTTCATAATGCACACAAAGAAGAGTTAGAGAGCCAGTAAACTCAATGATCTTTAGTACTGCGACAAGGACGAATTCCTCTGGGATGACTCGCTCGGCTACTGGGGCTATCTCTTTTACCTGTCAAAGTTTTACGAGGTCGTTGATACCGCCATTATCCTGCTCAAGGGCCGCCGTTCCTCCCTCCTCCAGACCTACCACCACTCGGGTGCGATGCTCACCATGTGGTCTGGTATCCGCTACAAGGCCACCCCCATCTGGATCTTCGTCCTCTTCAACTCGTTTGTCCATTCCGTCATGTACTGCTACTATGCCGCCACTAGCATTGGCCTTCATCCCCCGGGCAAGCGCTACTTGACCTCCATCCAGATCTCCCAGTTCCTCCTCGGCATGTCTCTTGCTGTCAGCTACCTCTTTGTCCCCAACTGCATGGACACTCCCGGCCAGCGCTTTGCTGTCTTCATCAACGTCGGCTACCTCCTCCCCTTGACCTACCTCTTTGTCGACTTTGCCCGCAAGACCTACGGCAAGCGCATCGCGGCCGCCATGAAGAAGTCCCAATAACTCTTTTTTTGGGCCTCCATTCCTGTTTTACTTTACACTTTTTTGTCATGCATATTTCCTATTATCTCTCCCCGTCCCTCGCTTATCACCATTATCCGCCCATTCCATCCCATCCTCATATATTTGTAAATCATTAAACATATCATACACGCATCACCCTTTTTTCCTCTTTGGTGAAATCGGGCTGGGGTGGGGCCAGATATCATGATATCATACCCTGGTCCGGGCAGCTATATAGGTAAAGTAAATAAACCTGCAGCGCGAGAAACACTTGTGAAACGCTTATCTTTCTGGTTTCAACACCCCATCGTCCCAATAATGAAATAAAGTTTACTGCTGCACACAGAATGCATGCTTCTCGCTTATTATCATTCTGACAATCACCTGGGATATATATCCCCCGTTCATCCCCTGCGAAGAACCGAGCCTTTATGAAACGGCGACTAGAAAATGAGAAAAAGGCAATAGAGAGCGTTGTAGTCTGTGCGCGTCGCCCAACATTGGGGCCCCCCAGAACGGCAGCATGTGATATCCCACGTATAGACAAACGATTATTGCCGGTTGAGATCGATCGCGCCTCGCCGAGTCCATGAATTTGGTAAGATGTGGTCCGTGCACACAATCACGAGGAAATATCGCCCCAACAAGCGCTCCCGCTTCTTTCCATTTTTACCGGCTTCATTTTCTTTGGCAGTTGAACACATTAAAAAGAGAAAGAGAATTCACGTGACCCTCTGTCATCTCACTTATTTTAGCTGTAGCCTTTCCCTCACGTCGCCGTTTGTTTCTTCATGCTTTACAACCGTGTCTATATATGTACATCGCGCATAGATGACGCGGATATGGTAACTAGATAGTACTGGAGCAGGAAGCTCTTTGTACGGCATTTCATACAAAGGCCCGGCTGAACTTACATCATGTAACTACAAGGAACTTGAGTGCCGCTGATTTGCATAAAATTGGTGGTCTGGTATCGTTTAATTTAACGGCAATGAAAAGGAATTAAATATCTCTATATGCTATATACTTTTACTTTTAAGCTGCAACTTTGTAGGTCTCATAATCGGTATACCCCTTTGCGTCACCACGGTAAAAAGTATCGCGAATATAAGGGTTCAAGGGGTAGCTGTTCTGCAGACGTGTCACGAGGTCCGGGTTGGCGATGAACGTGCGGCCAAAAGCGATCAAATTGCCCGTCTTATCGGCTACTTCTTCGGCCAGCTTGGGATTTGTGGTGTAGCCACCCGCCGAGACGAAAGGGCCCTTCCAAGCGGCACGGAAGGGATCAAGGGTCAAATCCGTACGGTTTTCTGTCTCCGTTCCTGCATGCGGCACCAAATCATCGCGAGGCTCGACATAGTGAAGGTACGCCAGTTTGGGGTGTTTTTCTTGTAGCTGCTTAGTAAAATAAGTCCATGTCTCATAGGGTGTCTCGTCTTCCATGTCCTGGAAACCAGAGAAAGGCGATAAGCGGATGGCAGTGCGCTCGGGGCCTACAGCATCTGCCACGGCGTCCATGACCTCGAGACCGAATCGGGCGCGGTTCGGGATAGCTCCGCCATACTCATCTGTGCGCTTGTTGGACGATGTGTTGAGAAACTGGTCGACAAGATATCTACAAGAGAAAAAGAAGAAAACCGTCAACATAATGTGTTTCATATGATTTGAATGTTTAAAACTTACCCATTGGCACCGTGGATCTCCACACCGTCAAAGCCAGCATCCACAGCTCGGCGAGCAGCGCTAGCAAAGTCCTTGACAACGTCCTTAATCTCGTCCTGAGTGAGCGCGTGGGGCTCTTCATAAACGTCGCCAAGCTGATTCTTGCCCTTAATTGGAATATTTGATGCGGACACAGGCTTGATATTGTTCGGCATGAGTTTGGATGACGTCGCGCGGCCGACGTGCCACAGTTGCAGAAACATGATGCCGCCTTTGGAATGCACCGCGTCGCTCACTGCCTTCCAGCCCCTGGACTGCTCGTCGTTGTAAATGCCAGGAGCACCCATGTATCCGCCCGCTGTGGGTGAGATCAGCGTTGCCTCAGACACTAATAAGCCGCCTGGAGTGGCGCGCTGTTTGTAGTATTCGGCCATCAAAGGCGAAGGCACGGCAGTTTGGGAAGCACGTAGGCGGGTCAAGGGAGCGAGCACAACACGGTGCTTCAGCTGATGTAATCCAAGTTGAATAGGCTGAAAGAGTTTAGATGTCATTTCAGATAAATTATCTTGGTGATTCGTGTGTGTGGATATGCCCAATATGATTTCCATATATATATAGGTTGACATCTTACTAATAATGCGCTCCCTTCCCTTTAAGAGGATATAGCCGCTGTGATTTGATTTACCGAGGCCGATTGGCTCGGTCTTTTTCCCTCCGTTGCCGGCTTACTAAAGAATGATCAAGCACCGCCTCTGCAAACTAAAAAAAAATTGACTTTTTCTCCCTAAGTCTTGGTAGGCAATTTTTTGATTGCTGCTTGCTTTGGCGTTATATCTATATATCTCTGTAATAATATTACTATCGAAGGAAAAGCGCGCTTCTTATCTTTTCTTACACGAATATAACTATATTATCGAAGAATCCGTCTAGGTACATATTCTGCAAACATTTTGAATGTCTAAGTGCTCACTGCTTTTATTCTTGTTGTTATGTCTGCTTCTGCCTGTTAAACTAACCCTGCACATGGATCTTACTTTTTCTAATTGTCTTGGAGTCCCTGGTTAAGGAGTAGACAATGTTATTATTCTTGCATTTACCATTCGTAATGTCTGCTAGTAGGAACCTCAAGTTTCCAGTGAATCTATAAATATTTTAACAAAAAATACATTGGCATTAGGTAGAATGACGCGAAAACGCACCATATGCCACTTATTCAGGATCGATTTCCTGTCCACCTATGATATGTCATACTTCCAGGTGACGCCATCAACGCCACCGATGCATCCCACAACTAAGAGCATTTTGTTGCTCGTGCATAATTCGGCACCAATATTTAATTTATCTCGGTACTCTGAAACTTTCCACTATAATCATAGCACGCGTGATAAGGGATTGACAGTACCATTAATATTGTATATTGTATGATTTATTTTGACGATCGCTTCACCGCGACGTATGGGAGCTATTGGATTTGCAGCTTTACATCGTCATTTTATAACAACTGTAGCTCTCTTCTCTTGCCTACTACGTCGTGATTATGGGGGTTTTTTTTTCATCCTTATTTTCCTTAGTTCGCGTGACTAACATCACCGTTTCGTATGTCTGGGTATATATCGAACTCGTCATTTGCCATTAATCAAAGACATTTCCGTATACTAATACGTATGTAGAGCTGATGATTTTATAGATATGTTTGAGCCCCAGAAAATCAATACTACTTTTACATGTGCAAGATATGTACTGCAAACGAGAAACATCCTATTTCGTTCTTGATTACAAAAGCTAAAACAATGCAAAAATTTCATAAAAGAAATAAATCGATGGTGTGCGTATGTATATGTTGATGTGCGTGAATAGATGAGTACGAGGGGTGAAAGAGATGTGGTAAAAGAGAGAGAGAAAGAGGAGAGAAGATAGGATGTAGATTACTGCCAGTTATTACCGCCTCCGTTAGGACCCGGGTTACCAAATCCCATATTGCCACCCCGTCCAGATCCACCTGGGTTACGGTTACTGCTACCGCCTCGTCCAGCACCGCCCGCGGGTGAGTTCATGCCCATAGGAGGCATACCCATAGGAGGCATACCCATGGGAGGCATGCCCATGGGAGGCATGCCCATCATGTTCGGTGGCATCCGGTTGCCTTCCATCATGCCTTGGGGCGGCATGCCCATCATGCCCATCATGAATTCATTCATATCCATATCGCCCATCATCTAACGAGACAATTGAGTATTCCTCTCCATACACGCCCAAATTGACATACCTTTTTGCTTTCGCGGAGCATCTTTTGTTGAGCACAGTAAGCGCGCCAGGTGACTTCGTTGAAACCATAGTTAAAGTAATCCGTGATGTCGGCGCCCGGCTTCCGCCACGGCTTGTCCTCAAACGAGTCGAGATCGACTTCGGTAATAGGCTGGCCATTGTATTCGCCCACGGCTTCGAGGTTGATGCCACCCACGGATGGGTTGGCCTTGGCTGTTGTTGCGCTCGACGAAGGCTGGGCTGTCGCGTTCGCGGGGGCTTTGCCGGCTTGCTGCTGGCCGGGTTTGATGTTCACTAGCGAAGATGTCTTTTCTGCGGCTGGACTCGCGTCTCCCGCCGCCGCCTCATGTTGTCTACTAGGGAGTGAGATAACATGGGAGAAAAAGAGAATTTATGACTTACGTCTGGCTCGAGGACAGAGGCTCATTGTCCGTTTCGAGAATGATCTCCAGATCCTGTGCCAAAATTCAGTGATCCAACCCATATAGTATAAATGTGATCTTACGTCGTCGCTATCTTCATCGTCGTTTTCAGGTTCACCTCTAGGCGCGTCTTCGTCAAGGTCCATGCCGTGTCTACACTGTGGGTGAGTACCGAATACACCAAGTACAAGCGCAAAGCTTACTTTGCATCGTCATTGCCAGCGCTAAAGAACTAGGTGAGTTATGGTCCAACCTTGTATTTTTTCTGAAGTACTTACGTATCAGAGGAGGTATTATGTCGATTTTCAGCGTCTACATGTACGTGCCCATTGTCAGACCATGACTGTAAAAAATTTGGGTCTTTTTCTTTTACCTGAAGGCTCATTCAGGGCCCATTCGTTGTCAGTTGCAGAGGAGGATCGCTCTTGATCAGCAGCAGAGGAGCCGTAAAGGAACTCGTCCACATCGTCTTCGGGTGCGTTAGGGTTGCGACTCATAATGTTTATATATAAAGCAGAAAGGAGAGGGTAAAAACGAACCACGGCGTGCGTGCGGACTTTTTCTTGTTTCTGTCAATCATCCACCAATGAATTGACCCACTGGAGTACTTAGGGCTGCGTTAGCAGGCGTGCATAAACTCCAAAGATTTTATTATTCAGCACACACCTATCATATGTCTGTTACTCCTTTGTTTGGGCCAGTCGAGACAATTTGGATACAATGTGGCGAGGCGGTCACCCATTTGGATTTGCGTTGCACGTAGCCAAGGCAACGGTACATACACATGGTAGGTATTACTCATCAACTCCAATCGAAGAGCTCAGCATGATATCATCTTAGATCGCAGGATGATATACACAAATAAACGATGATGAATACAATAATGAACATTTATAATACAGGAAACAAAAAGATGCAAAAATAGATAAGAGAGGAGAGGAGAAACAGAGAGATATGAACGGATGAGAATGAGAAATACAGGGTTTAGGGCTTAGATGATGGCGTATGAGCTATCGTCCGTCTGAGCCGGCTCTTCTTTAGCAAAGATGGTAGCAGCCGGTGTGCGTGGTGAAGCGAGGTCCTGCAGAAAGATGCTCCGTTTGGTATGATCGGTCTGATAGTGACGCGTGGGGCGAAAGGAAGAAAAAAGACCACGCCAGCCGCGTTTGTAGATGGGCATCGGATAAGTGCGGTTAAGGTGAATGCCTTGCAGCGTGCCATGTCGGCAAAACTTGCAGGACCCAGACGGGAAAGCCGCAAAGGGATCTTCATGGCGCTTGCTAGATCGTTCCCGATGATCGCAATAGTCAAACTCGTGGCCGCCATAGTAATTCGGGTTGTTATGACAGCATCCCCAACGTCTCTTTTTGCCGCCTGCAATGATACAATTCGTGGGTGGCATGGTTTGAGCCTTCTTCTTTTGGTTTAATGGATTTGATCCGATAGGCGGTGTTGCCGTCGTCGTGGGCTTTGGCGTCGTCGTCGTCGTCGTTGTCGTTGTCGTTGTAGTTGCGCTCATTATACAAGCGACTGGTATTTACACAGAGTGATAAATGAGTGAAAGAGAGAGAAGAGGGCGGGAGATCGAGGAAAGAAAATAGAAAAAAGAAAAAAAATGTCGGAAAATGGTCTCTTGTCGAGAGGCGCATGGCTCTCTTTTTTTTTAAAAAAATAATTTGTGCCTCCGCTGATCTGCAGGTCCTTTTCTACAGGCGATGTCTCACAAGGCAGACGACACCAGTAACTACTACAGTGAAGGAGGAGCAGACGACCGCAACTTGCACCCCGCACGTTCCACCCAACAGCTCCTCAACACTTCACGATCCACTTCATCCTTGCCTGCCCTGGTCAACCTCGCCCTCTCTGCCACCGCTAATCTTTCCAAACGATCATCAACCGACTTTCTCTCCCATCGCCTCAACCATCTCCAGCACCAACAACACGTCCAGCAGCAGCAAGCTCGCCGCAACGCGCAAGTTCCTCCATCCTGACTATCCCAGGCTATAATCTAAATTATTGGTATAGGTCCCTGAGACGCCGCAATTCATTTAGCAGCTTCTTGACGAGCAAGTATGGCAAAAAACAGCGGGACGCGAGCCCCGATATGGCGCGATCCATGGACCTCGAGTCATTCAGGCAACCTCTCGTCCAACCCAAAGCATATCTTCATCCGCTCCGCTCCACACGGTCAAGGAGACCAGACAACACCACCGGTCAGGCCCGGAAGGGCCATCGGCCCCGCTCCTACTCAGAGTAAGCATAAGAGGAATGTATTCAAGCTCTCTAATCTTTTTCATTTGCAGCAGAATACCTGCAGCTACGCCTCAGATAGAGCGTGCCCCGCCCGTTGCGATGACCAACAAGACGCCCATCTATGAGTATTATGGTTTTGTCATGTACCTCGCCTCCTTTGTCGCATTTGGTAAAATCAAAGCGTATGGTCCAATTTGAATGTCTGATTGCTTTGGTGTTGTAATTAGGGATTTACCTGGTATGGGCCTATGTACCTGACGAGATCCTACACAGCCTGGGTATTACATACTACCCAAAACGGTAACCTATCCGAAATATTAGGAGACAGGTGATTTACGAGATTTATAAGGTATTGGGCCTTAGCTATCCCCATCTGGCTGGTGACCCTCGTGTGGTTTATTTTCATTTCGTTCATGAGCATCAACTTGATGAATACCCCGCCCCTGGACTCGTACAAGTGCATTACAGGTAACAAACAAGAGAAATTAATCCAGAAATGATGAGTAACACGCGATTTAGATGAGCATGCCCATATCATGCGGCTCTCGTCTGTGCAAGCCGACCCGAGCCGACCGCCAGATTACATGCCCGAACTGCATGATATTCCGATCAGCGTCGTCAACGCGTTTTTGTACCCGCCCGAATCTGACGCAGAGGAAGACGAAGAAGACAAGCCGGTCGGATCGACATCGACATCTGCCTCTGCACCGCAGGCTCGATTGAGAAAGCGGGGACATCGGCAAAGTCACCATAGCTATATCCAGAATGACAGCAACAGCTATAAGCAATCGCAGCGATATCGCCATGGCGAGCGGTTATGATTCGCTGTTACTGGCGGTGACTCAAGGTCCGCTTGACCCATCATGTTTCTTTCTCTCCTCAGCAGATCCACCCGCGCTGCCGCCGCTGCTCCTCCTCAGCACCTCTGCTATTCCCGCTCCCTCGTATTCTATCGCTCATTCTCTACCGCCATGGCTTCCAAAAAGTCATTCACCCCCGCTGACCGCGTCTCTAAATTCGAGAAAGACGGTAATTCCTGACCAGAATGTCATTGTAGAGTAAGAAGGGGAAGCTCATACTGGAGTAGTCTGGTCTATCTTTACCCCTTTGGCTGCCGAGACCAAGGCTATTAACCTCGGCCAGGGCTTCATGAAGTGCGTTGCGAGTCATTCCCGTAGCATTCACCGCTAATAAGTATCTCTTTTCTGTCACTTTATCAGCTTTGGTCCCCCTGCTGTCGTACAAGAGGCGGCGAAGCACGCCATCGACGTGGTGGAGTCGAACCAGTACAGGTACCATGTCCGCCACGCGCTTTGTAGATACAAAGAAACTCAACGTATTTTCTTCTTAGCCACCCCAAGGGCCGCCCGCGCCTGCGAAACGCCCTCGCCCAGTCGTACACGCCCGAGTTTGGCCGGACCCTCGACCCAGAGACCAACATCCTCGTTACGGCCGGTGCAAACGAGGCCATGTACGCCACCTTTGCTGGCTACCTCAACGAAGGCGACGAGGTCATTGTGATTGAACCCTTCTTTGACCAGTACATCTCCAACATCACTATGAACGGCGGCAAGGTCGTCTTTTGCCCCCTGCGCGCGCCTGAACGCGCCGCGAACGAAACTATCTCCTCCGCCGAGTGGAAGATTGACCTTGACGAGCTGCGCTCCAAGGTCAGCGACAAGACCAAGATGATTGTCATCAACACCCCCCACAACCCGGTCGGCAAGGTCTTTAGCGAGGATGAGCTCCTCGCTATCGGTCAGGTTGCCGAAGACAATGATCTGATCATTCTGTCCGACGAAGTGGTAGGTTCAGACAAAGTGTGTGTGTATATGGGATTAATTGGAACGCGTCGATGCTTAGTATGACCGTCTCTACTTCCCCCCGCTTAACAAATTCCCCCGCATCGCCACTCTCGGTAACTTGTGGGAGCGCACGCTTACGGTCGGCTCGGGCGGCAAGAGTTTTGCCGCAACGGGCTGGCGTGTTGGCTGGCTCATTGGCCCCGAGCATCTCATCAAGTACTCCTTTGCCGCCCAGACGCGTGTCGTATTCTCGGTCAACTCGCCCTGCCAGGAGGCGGTCGCAGCCGGTCTTGAAGCCTCGCTCAAAGAACCCATCTTCCAGGACCAGATCGACGCCTATCTCAAGAAGCGCGCCATCTTGTCCCAGGTCTTTGACGAGCTCGCTCTGCCCTACACTGTCCCCGAAGGCGCGTACTATATTTTGGTCAACACGACCCAGATCAATGTTCCCAAGGATTACCCCTTCCCACCTGAGCTCGACTCGCGCGGCGCCGATTTCAAGACCTGCTACTGGCTCACCAAGGAACTCGGTGTGTGCGCCATCCCGCCCTCTGAGTTCTACTCGCGTGATCACTGGGATCTCGCCGCGAACTTTGCCCGTTTCGCGTTCTGCAAGACGGACGATGTCCTTCATCAGGCCGTCGAGCGGCTCCGGGGTCTCAAGGCTTACATGAAGCACTAGACAAAATAAAATTCAAATGAAAAAGGATTTTTGGGGAGTTTACTGCAGTGTTAGATAGATGAACCTGGTGTCATTATCGATTGCATGTTGGGGCTACTGCGGAATACCATATATGTACTGTATATGCATCTGATATCTATCGTCATATTCACGCACATGGCCTTCTTAAAGGTTTACCATGGGATTTATCAGGTGTTTTGTCAACCACGCCTCCGTACTCCTTCGTGCTCTACTTTGACGCTGAAACACTGACTCAAAGCGCCACACTATCGATCTGGGAACTAGATGAAGCATGAGTGAGCCTCTCAATACATGTCCTTACATTTAGTTTCCACTCCGCATGCTTAGCTGCGCATGATTTCTATCAATAAGTAGTTTACTATATGTTAAAAATGAATTATCTGGATGAAAGCCTTTGTGGAGCAAAGCGTGTCGCACTTATATCCCTGACGCATACCAGACCTTTGGGGTATACGTTACTATGCCACGATCAACTTTAGATTTCGTGCGATCGGTACAGGGAAGCGTTTCAAGGGAGTCTTGAGCTTTGTATAGGCATCTTTATATATACTTTGTTCGGTGTAAATAGATGCTTCATATACTCGTAATTCTCGACCTTCGCGAAGATGCATAGCCTTATACGTAGCAGACGATCTATGCCACTTATTAGTAAAGTGTAGAATAGCCATCTTATGTACAACTGCACACTAACGCAGAAGGGCAACCGTATGCATGCTTAATATAGAGAGAATCATCTGGTTGATTCTGCGCGATGACTCCTCTTATCTGACACCTTCTAGTCACCACCAACTTCTCCCTCCTCAGCGTGCATACATGTATACAGAACATGTTCTATCTGAAGGACTATCTGCACACTCCTTACGTATCACAATGTTTGCATCAGGAGAACCGAAAGCCCAACTTAGTATTAAATACGGAGGAAAAAGAATGCCAAATGTCAAATTGTAAAATGAGCAGTTGTCTACTCTCACTTATCCAGCTCGAACGATCTTTTGTTATGCGCCCCATATTCTTCATTGCTGCTACCGCCATCATATATCTTTCAAAAGTTTCTGCTGCTGCACAGGAACCCATGGGTAAACGTCAAGTTGGTCAAGGAGCTGACGGGGGAGCTGGCCCATTGAAACGCCAAGTAAAACACTTCGCAGACGCCGTATCAGTGGCCGGGCCAGTTGTAGCCGGCGCAATATCCGACGGACGCTGTAAGATCGAAATTTCTCGATGATGGGGAGAATGCTAACTAGCGCTTTTCTTGTAATAGGAAGTTCCGTCGTCTCCACGCTTAGATACTACTTGTGCAAAGGCATTAAGAAAAGATACAGTCAACGTTAGAAAAAAACTAGTTACGTTCAGGGAGGATGATATCTTCTCTTCTATAATGGACATAGTAATATATATGAGTAAAGGTAGCGCGTGAGTAGAAGAGAGGGTGTGGAGGAATGGTACATACGCCTCACGGCGTCCAAGCGCTTATGAATAGAAGGCGCAGTGTTACACTTTTACCATGACGTGTATTCCGCAAATTGGCAGATAGCGCCAAGCTGCTACCGTTAAGCTCGGTGAAAAAAGAGAATACCTATCCAAGTCTCCTCGATGGACTTACATTCAAGGCACTTGTCAGGAGCGTTTTGGGTGCCTTGATGCTCTACTTGGAACTGGCAAATTGTCTAGTACACCCACATTGTTGGATCCGAATACTTGGTGGGACGGCAGTCTGTGTCTCGAAATGCGTCCGTTATAGCTCCAACTTCACATACTTATATACACAGGGTTGCCTTGACTATGTGGTTCAAATTATATAATTATTGTTTTAGATGCTTGAAGACTCTGGCGACAAAGCGTGAAGCAATCACCTTTTTTGATGTACATATATTGATATATAATTGAGTTATTACTGTATATATGGTGGCTATGCTCTTCTGGTTATACTGGTAGCTACCTCGATCATGTGGCGACTCCATGAGGCGCCTAGATATGTAATACAGAGTGACCTAGCAGTGAAGCTTTTTGTTTATTATATCGATGACTACCCATACTGGACGCCACTGTTCCGCCCAAACAGGAATACGTGGGTTTTGGTCAATACGGATATATAAAAGAATGAGCACAACAGAAATAGAATAATAATAAAAAAAAGGACAGCACAAGATATGTGGGTCATTAGCGATAGTGAAAGGGCGCGCAAGATATATTATTGGGTGGGTGTGAGTGTGATGTGTTTGCTAAATGACGAGCCACGAAACAGAAGAAAAGAAAAAGACTATAATAAGTAGAGTACAAATTTTTAGGGCTGGGAGGATGCGATAGCTGTGGTAGTGGTAGTCGAGTTAGAAGAGGAGGAAGGTGGAAGTGTATGCGAAGTAGGAGAGGTAGTGGCAGAAGGTTTATCGGACTCGTCAGAAGGCTCGGCCGAGAGGTTGAGTTCATCGACCTCTTCGTCGTCTTCGTCGAGGACGGGCGGACCGTCCATGTTGCGCTCGAGCTCGACGATCGCGTTGGGTGCGCCGTCAATGTAGTTGACACTGTTGCGGTTGCTCCGTCCAAACTCTTCGCGCAGCTTGAGGGTCGGCTTACGGCCCAGCGGGACGAAAGGCGGCGAGGGTCTTACCTCTTCGCCCTTCCTTTCCTCTGGATTGCTTTCTGCCTGCGCTTGAGGGTGTGGCGCGTCTTCTGACGGGACTTGTGGGGGCGGTAACGGCTCTTGCGGTAGTTCCTCTGTGTCGTCCTCGAGCATGCGCGGCGCGGCGTCGCCTTCCTCAGTCGTCCAAAAGATATATTCAAATTCGCTCATAAAGAGGTTAAAGATCATGGCGGGTATACCCAGCGTGGGTGAAAAGACGATGCTGACGTTGCGCACCGTCATCTTGTTAATATCCGAGTGTTGCACGACGCGGATGAGATGGGCCGTCAGCGCACGCAGCAGCGTATAGTTGGCAAGCGGCAGCTGCGACACGAGCCGACCGAGTTCGTTGACACGGTCCTTGCGGTCCAAAAGATCAATGACGTGCAAAAAGTCCATGCGTCGCTCGCGCGTCAGCACGCTTGTTGGCAGCTCGCGGAGCCACATTTTGAGGAGACCCGCGACGGCGTGGACGTCGTACTCTTGTTTGCTCTGCAGGAGATTGACGTCGCCTTCCTTATTGAACTTTGCCTTCAAATTCTTCATGACCGTGGCGCTGCCGCTCAAACGGTACAGGCCCTCCTCCATCACGGCGTTCTTGGCGTCAAGATATTCGATGCAGCGATAGACAATGGCGGGGAGTTCGTAGCCCTCCACAACACGGGAGACGCGCACCGCGTCTTCGAGGCCTACACCAAACACTTGCTTGGGACCGGGCGCATCCGAGCCTTGGCCGGCGCCGGGCGATTTGGCGCGCTGCTGGAAGGACGTCTGGCGCTCGACCGTCTCGTTGGATGTGCGCGACAAAAAGTTGCGGAAGCCGGTGGGTGCCATACTCGCTCTTGGCGCGGCTGGGCTTTCCGAGGAGAGCAGGTTGCTGCTTTCGTTACTCGAGGAGCTGCTAAACATCTTTTTGCCCCAGAACGTCATGCGGTTCGCCTTGTTCTTTGCCTTCTTCTCGACACTGGCATCCTCGTTGAGGTCGTCGCTCGAGCGGCCCATCATCGTGGGTGACAATGACCGCGGCGGGGGCGGGGCCGGTGCGTGCTCATCGTCATGGAGGTTGGTGGTCGAGCTGCGGCGTACCAGGATGGGCGGGGGCGTGTGGAGGCTGCGCGAATGCTGGTCGAGACTGGCACGGCCGGGTTCTGTCGCGTTGGGCCACATGCCGCCTGCGTTCGCGCTGGGAAGCGAGGTGGACAGCAAGGACGAATCGGTGCTCTCGCTAGAGACGGAGGGTGTCGGCCCGCTGCTGACCGCCATGCCCACCGGCTGTTCGGGCTCCATCACAGACGGCACATTATTGAACTTTTCAATCTCTTCACCGCCTTTGAGTTGGCTGATAGGGCTGGCCGCAACGGCGCGGATCTCGCCCTTGGAGAGCTTGCGGCCCTTTTCCGTCTTGTTTTTGCTCTTTTTCTTGTCTTTGGGCCCTGTGATCTCGAGGGAGGGATCTTCATCGAATCGGATGTTCTGGTATATGGCTTCGACCCACTCGTCTCTGTCGAGATCCGAGTTGGCGCAGAGAATGTGGCGCACGACGTGCGAGGAGCCAGCACGCTTTTGCTCAATGATCAAAAAGGCGTGTCGGTAAATGCTGTTGCTGTCGTCCGCGACGGGTGTGACACCGGGTGTCTGGCGGCCGATCTGAGCGTTAGTGAGGCGGATGGTGCCGAGATGCTGGCCTCCCTTCTACAGAACCGATGAGTAAAAGCCCCCCAGCTTAGATTGTCTGATACGTACCGTTTCGTAGTAGTCAATGATAGAGTCGTTGAGGACAAAGTAGCGTGTCTTCCAACCACCAAAGTTCTTTCCCCGCTTGGTCAGATAGCCTTCTTTGCCAGTTGCCTAATCAGAATAAGCGTCAGCATGCAATGTAGGACGAGAAAAACCTTAATGCATTACCACACGCACGTCATGCTCGATCACATTAGTGCTCAAAAACTCGCACAAGTCGGACATTTCGTCCCAGGGCAGCGTCACCGTATGCTGGAGATACTGTTCGAGTGCAATCTAAGCTAGCGGATTAGGCTTTGTTTTCCTTTGAGCCGAATGGTGACATACCTTTCGCTGATCCACTTTGTTGGGTGAATGAGTCGTGAACATGGCCTTGTCGGGAAGCTTGCTGATCTTGCTCGTCACCGAGTGGTTGTTTTGTGCCTTGAGCTACAAATAAAAAGAGGTCAGTTGGGTTCCTGGTTATTTTTTTTTGGGGGGGGGGGTTGCTTACCTTGGCATCAAGGTCCAAAAAGTCGGAATAGAGTTTCTCGACACGCCACAACTCGTGAAATCCATACTCGGAGATTTCGGCTTCATCATCTCCCTCGACACGCTTCTTACCAACCGATATCACAAAGGAGATGACCTCCTTACCGCGATCGTTAACCTTGATATTGGAACCAATGACTTTGACCGCAACATTGGCAATGTTGCCAAGCGCACCCGCATCTGACATGGGGCTCTCTGGACGCTCCGTGGTACCAGGTTCCTGAATGACAGGGACCGGTATGGACGGTGGATCGTCGTCGTCGCTGTTGTTCCGGGGCGGCAAGGGCGGGAGGAAGATAGTGCTCTCGCGCTTACCCGTGTTGGCACGTGAGGACGGCACATAGAGCGAATGGCGCATGGCGGAGCGCGGCAAGGGCGGCGATGCAGCACGCATGGTTGGGTCGTGCTCGAGGAGCTGGTTGCGTGGTGGCGGCATCATGGATTCGCGTGCGCGTGCCTTGCGCACATCCAGCGTAGTTGAGGCGCTCTTGCTCGGTGTGGGTGTGGGTGGCGGTCCAGAAGGCAGAGGCGGTTTCCTGCTGCTAGTGGGAAGAGGAGGGTTGTTACTGTTATTACTACGTACAGCGGACGAGTACTTTGCGTACATTTGGGCGTCCTTTTCCATGATGGCGGCTGAGGTGGGCGAAGTAGGGTCGGCAGGTGAGCTCGGAGGCGACTGCTCAAGCGAGAAATTGAACTGCTTCGCACGCTGATGCTGTAATTGCTCCTTGTGTGCGGTCTGTGCCACTTCGTCCAGCTGCTGTTGCTGTTGCTGCTGCTGCTGTTTTACATTGTTATCCTTGACGGAGCGGAAAGGCGAGCGCGGGGGAGGTACTGGGCTACTACTACCAGAGACTCCGAGGTTGGAGGTGATGATGCCAGGCAAGGGCAGTTCCATCGCTGGCGAGGTCTCGGAGGGTGTTGCAGCCAGGTCGTCCGCTTCAGCAATTTCACGGAGCATCTCGGGAGAGATGAGGATAGATGCGGCACGCTGGCGCTGGGTGCGGCCCATCTCTCGCTCCAGATGACGGTATTTGTCGAGAATACCGTCGCGCTCAGCTGCCAGACGAGAGCTGTCCTTTTGTAGGTTCTGAATCATGACGCGCTGCTTCTCCACAATCTTCCACAGCTGCTCGTTCTGCGACCGAAGGTGGGTCAGCTCGTCGGTTGGGTTGACGTGCCCGTACGCCACGTTCGGTGGGTGGTGAGACATGGCTGTGGCACGCGTACAGGTAAAAGAAGAGGAGCTTCAGAAAGGAAAAGGTAAAGAACGGGAAGGGGCTATCGTCAAGGAAAGCGGGAAGAGAGAGCGCTAAAGTGAGGATAACAAGAAGGAAAAGAAAGGAAAAAGAAGAGAAAGATAGGAAAATAATATAGTACGAAGAGGGGCAATGTAGGGAAAGAACAAGAGGAAGGAGGCGGCTTTACACGAGCAATAACCAATTCGATCAACCTGCTTCCCAAAATAACAAAAAATAGTAAAGTAAAAAATAAACTGGAGGAAGCCTTGGTCTCCGCGCTTTGGTAATGTATGCCGTCCAGCAGATGGAGAAATTATATGTCGTACAAGAAAACGAGCTTTCCTTTGCTGGATGGTGTCTCAAGGAGGCCTCTCTCTCTCATACGCCTAACAAAGTTCTTTGTCCTCACGTCCACCCGCCTTTTTATTCCTCTCTCTCTCGCTCTCTCTCTCTTTTTATATAAACGCTGATGAATTAAACTCCAGAAAAACTCATACAGCCATCGAATGCCGTCTTCCTTTTGTCTACAAGACGCTATATGACACTTTGGCACGGACTTGTCACGTATTTAACTCTGTACGACAAGTATCTTTAAGCGGGACCTGGATTTTCAGGTACAGCAAATAGGAAAGCTATTCACATCATGTACAGTAGAAAGAAGTGATCCTTCCTTGGCGATCTTTTTTTTTTTGTTTACTTTTAGCTAGCATGGTACGGAGAGGCGACAATGCACGAACGAGTGAAAAACATGTGTCTGTCTCTAACCAGACGACATTAGCTGCACGTCGATCAGGCTCGCTCTCTCTTTCTCTTTATTATAAAATGAATATAATAAGCGCTTCAGCTCAACAACAAAATATACAGTGTACCCATGATTTTTGCTTGTTTTGGGCCTAATTCGAGGCCAATCCTCGAACTGGGGACATGGGGGACAAAAAAAAATAAAATGCCCTTTTGTAGATGTAACCCCTCCTCTGTGAATAGATCCCATTCAACTCCCGCCTCGTCGAGCGACGGCGTCCGCGGTTTTTCTTACAAGTGCCACCGTCCCCCGCTCCCCGCACAAGGCCAGTGCCAGTGATACTGCGTGCGAGGCGGGTGCGCCCGAGTGGGTGGCGCCATTCACCCCGGCGATCCGTGCGGGTCGCAAAGCAAATGAATAAAAAGTCTTGCACCCGGTCGAACGCGTCATGTTTTCGCTTTGTTGTGGCATTATCAATCTGTAACAAGTCTATACTATGCGATGCATTAATTGAAAGGACATCTCCCCTCCTATTGCTATCGTGTGACTTGTCGAGTGTGTGTCTGCTTTGGATTTTACAAACATGAGCACGTCAAAAACGTGGCTTCTTTTATTACTCGACATAGGCGCGCGTCTGCATAAACCCCCCGCCCCCGGGAGGCTATTTAAAATGTTGATCTCACAGGCTTATCACAGTGACAATGGAGCTACCTATCTCTTGATAATAATACACGCGTGATTACGACTGCACCTACACTTTATTCTTAATCGTGGAGAATTATCACTAGTGAGGTGCTATAACTCTCATGCAATTACCTTCAGCTCCAACAGCCCAGTATTTATGGTAGATAGTCATCTATTTTCTCACCTTAATATTTGACTTGTTACATAATATTTCGCGTGAAATAAAGTTAATGATATCCCTGCGTTATTATGTAACTTTGACTCGGCGGATGATTGCACAACAAATGAGAGTGACCCCTAATGCCTATGTATTTGACACATATAGATTAACTTTTGGGATAACGTATCACAAAAATTACAGGGCTTGCACAAGAAATATCGGCTTTATTGCCTATATCTATGACTGGACCGGATGACCATCCCCATACAAGCATGGGTAGAACCCTCAGGCGCGCGTTCAGGGGACACAAGGATTATTGGGCCTACATGTCTATATTTCACAGCATGTATCTGCACTATGGGTTGGTTCTGCCATATGGTCTCTGCAGCAAGGGGTGGCATGGGTCTCGTGAGCAGACGAAAATAGATGATGCATGTGTCTCGTCTTCTACCCGTAGTGTAATAATGAGCCAGTTTAGCCAAGAAAGCAAGATGAATGTGGTGTAGAGTGACTGCCCATGTACGGAGGTCTGAACAAAGAAGAACGGTTTCCGGTTGCCAAGACGCACGGACTTACAGTCGACCCGGTCGGGCCGAAGAATAGAATTCAAATCTCAGCGATGACGGATGAAACGAAGGGTTGTCGACACTGGTCAGGTACGGCGTCAATTTTGATTAGGTGGGCTTATGTATGGGCCGAGAGCGGAGCCTTGTAGCCTTGTATGTGCGAAGCACATGAACGCTACTGATAGAATCTGCGGAGTGTAGGCACCGGGTGATCGGCACAGTGCTCCAAATATCATGGAAAACTATGTAGACACGGGGATGTCGATAGCCATTGGTAAGGAGAGTAAAAACGGCTCTTGAATGCCATAATAAAAATTATCCACATGATATGTTCATATACGATAGGGCAGCCGTCCACATGCTCCCACAACAAGGTTGGGGCGTATTCCATTACAATATGAACATACTGCTAAAACAATACTGCAGATGTTTCAAGGCCCGTCAACGGACCTCTTGCTTTGCTTCCTTCTTGCTCCCGCTTCGCACGCATATACACAGACTCTCTCTTTTTTTTTAACTTTATTTAACTATATCTTGACTGCTTACTACAGTGAATGACGCTGGATACTCCAGGCGCAGGACAACCTACCGTGGGTGCCCCCTCCCTTCATGACACTACAACAATGACAACGTCAGTCCGTCAAGTCCGCAATGACGATGAACCGAACCCCAATGACGCCAAGAAGGCGAGTCTAAGCGCGTCTCCGACACAGGCGCAAGCTTCAACAGAAGGAGACATGGATGCAGGTAATTCTCTACACTATGGGGCCACGTCCCAGACTGACTCCAGCTGCGCAGGACACGTGTCACATGATAAGGATGCCAGCAACCATGATGATGTCCTGCTGCGACGCGGTGGTATGCTTAAGAAAGATAACCTATTTGCCATCACCTATTAACTATATTTGTTACCTCTTTCTTATTCGTCCATTACTAGTCTCCACTGCTATGCACGGCGCTTTCTATGAAACACAAGGTTTGCAAACAAGGAAAGGTGATTATGTTTTCTCACCAACGGGGGGCCTCCATCTGCTGTATCTTGATGTTAACAGATCACCCGCAAGTGCCTGCTCTGCCGCCTCGCCCTAAAAGTGTGGAGCATGTCGCCCGATCCACTTCTCCACCTTTTTCTCGTTCTTCTTCTAAATCTCCTCCTTTGCCAGCCCCGCCACGTCTTCCGCCGCGCCCTTCCGCCTCTGCCACCAACCGCGCCCGTGCCAGGACAATCAATAGTAACGATATGACAGCCGGCTACAAAGAGAATATCGACCCGCCGCCTCCGACCTTCAAGGCAAAAGGAGGCCATTATGCGGAAGACATGCCCCGACGACGAAAGAATAAGATGGATGTCCTCAATAGCACTCTGGCCAATACCCGCTCCCGCTCCAAGAGCATTTCGGATATGCAGACCTCGTCTAATACCGGGAGCCGACACAGGAAACACCATCGCCAGAAATCGCCTCCATTAGCGCCCCCCGGACGATCCCATGCCTTGGCCGTCTACCCCGATTACACTCACGTCGACCGCAAACCACCCTTTGGCGGTGGCCACCAGCGCTATATCTCGGCAAATCACCCTGCGGGTATGATTCGGGCCGTCGCGGCCTCGCGCGACCGCATCGCCACAGCCTGCTACTCGGTCAAACTCTGGGACGCGGCCGGTCAAAACACGGGCTGCATCAAGCACGGCGATGCGCTGTCACCCCATGATCATTCTTTGAGCGATACCACCACCAACGCTGCTTCGCAAGAGTTCATGATGGCCATCACGATGCAGGAGCGCATCAATTGCCTGACGTTCGCGCCCGGCATGCGTTATCTCTGGGCTGGACTCGAAGATGGCCGGATCTTGGTCATGGATACCGTCAAGCCGCGTATTGTACATGAAATGCGCATGCATGAACATGGCATTGTATTTATCCTATCTGTCGCGCACGAGTTGTGGACACTCGACGAAGCGGGAGCTTTGATCCGATGGCCTTTAGACACATTTCCAGACGAGAATGAGGATGACGAGGATGACGAGGCCATACGCGGAAGGCTGATGCATGATGGCTATGTCCACCAGGTCACACCGCGCGCGGTCGCAACTGCTGTCATCACTACAGAAGACTCTCACTCTCTCTGGCTCACCTCCAAGTCGGGACGCACCCTCGATGTCTACAAATTCCCAACCGCGCGCGCCAGCACCCCGAAGCACACCATTGTCTGCCCGTCACGCATCGCCACGATACCCAATGATCTCCGCGACATTACCCACATGGTGACACTCCACGCCCAGCCCGGCCAAGCGGCGCGCATCGTGTGCGGCCACGATGACGGCTACGTCACAGTCTGGAATGCGGATACGTTGGTGCTCGAGCACATCGTGCGTGTCTCGGTGTACGAAGTCACAGCCATGCTGCTCACGGGCGAGCACCGCCTGTGGATTGCCTTTAAGACAGGTGTGATCCACGTCTATGACATACAGCAAACCCCATGGAAGGCGCTCAAGATGTGGGAAGCTCATAGTGGCCCGATAATCAAGTTTGTTTTAGAATGCGATGCCGAACGTGAAGGCATCCGCGTGATTAGTACGGATTCGCACGGGCACATTGCCATCTGGGACGGTTTGCTGCTCGCTACATGGGAAGGTAAAAAAAACAGCCTGGATGCGTGGAATTTTTCTCATACGTCATTGACAGACCAGCGCGTCGAGAAGCTCATGCTGGAGAATAGCACGTATCGGGATACCCGTGTGCATGTCTGTTCTTGGAATATTGACGCCCGCAGCCCGGACCAGCTTACGGTGACGGACAAAAAGAAGATAGCTGAATGGCTCGGCGCCGGCGCCGAACGCGATCCTGATATTCTGGCAATCGGGCTCCAAGAGATCGTGGATCTCGAATCCAAGCGTCAGACCGCACGTAAGACAAGGGAAATTATGTAGGATAGCCATACTTATTTGCCTGTCCAGGCTCGTTTTACATGTCGCGAAAGAAGCAGGACAAGCAAGAGGCGCACGATGAACTCCAGCTCAAGGAACAATATGGCGCCTGGCGCGGCTATCTCACCGAGACTGTCGCTGCTGCCTATGGCGACGTGTACACACTCATCAAGACCGAGCACCTGGTGGGACTCTACAGTCTAGTGTTTGTGAAATCAGCGCTCGCTGTACGTGAGGTTCAGTCCACAACGGTCAAAACCGGGCTGCGTGTGATGAATAAGAGTCTCCACGGCAACAAAGGCGGCGTCGCGATTCGGCTCCTCCTTGAAGACGCATCCTTTTGCTTTGTCAACTGCCACTTGGCGGCCGGCCAGTCGCATGTCCGGCAGCGCAACCTGGATGCTGAGACAATCCTGCGCACTGCCAAATTCCAGCCCCTGAGCGGCCAAGACACCAGGACGATGCGCGGGGGTGGCGATGGCACCTATATTCTCGACCATGCACACACGTTTCTCAGTGGCGATCTGAACTACCGTCTCGATCACTGGTCCAAGCAAGATGTGGTGCAGTGCCTGCGCGACCAGGTCGAAGCGTCGGGGAAGATGATGATGTATCGCCACCTGATCGCAGAGGACCAGCTCCACAAACAGCGCCAAGATCATCCGCTGCTCAACATGTTGACCTTGTTTGACGAGCTCGAGATTCGATTTGATCCGACTTACAAGTACAACCGTGGCACGGACGCGTATGACACCTCGGTTAAACAGCGCGTTCCGGCTTGGTGCGATCGTATCCTCCACCGAAGTATTGCCCAGGCTGAGGACGCTATCTATCGCCGTCATGAAGTACTTGCATCTGACCATCGCCCAATTGCTGCTAGTTTCCAGCTCAAGACGGTATCCAAGATCGTGATACCCCCTGTCTAAGCCGATAATTGTACATATATACCCATTTTCACTTTATATCAAATAAGACGAGAATTTACGCTTGTATTCTAAAGCAAAAGATCAAAAGCAACGAGTATAGTGGTAAACAAATGGCGTACGCCACAAGCTATTGAATCCTTTACGATCCCCTGTATTCTACATAGATAGACCTCGCCATGAGCTCTTTGATTTTCTATTGCAGAATGCATATAATGAGGTCATTGCTCTTTTCACTGCTATGCACTCAAGTTGTGGGCGCTGTAATGCAGTACTCTTTTGGTACTTCACTGAGAACGAGCAAACTCGCAGATTTCGCCACACTGTTGATCCGGAAGGTCGGAAAAGCACCGCCAAGTATTTTAGGGAAGAGGGAGCTGTATACGGCCGTACATACATGGCTTATATGTGGTGTTATCATATCCACTGGGAGCATAGGTTCGTGTGCAGCAGTCAACGTACGAAATGACCCTCATAATAGCAAAGTGGAAAGCCACTACCTTACATACGCAAGAATACGTATGTAGAAGCACAAGTGCACGCATAGTAAGAAAGAATGACAGAATTATCTTGTAGTCCTGCTCGATGGCCCTCCTTGTCTGACAGCTCTCAGTTTCCAACTGAACCCCTTATTATCAGCTGCTGCATCTCCGGCGTGCATATGTTCATACTCCGTGTATTTTGTTTTTGAAACTATATTTATATCAGACCAGACTCCTGAGTATCTATTTTCACAAAGTATATTACATATGATGACGCTCCCGTCAGGAGAGAACGGCGTACTATATTATAAAAAAGGAATATATAAAGGCTCCAATTGTTAAATAAGCTGTAGTTACCTGTATTGACCCTCCAAATTGTTCGAATACTCTATCATGCACTCACCATTCTTCATTGCCGCTACCGCTGTTATCTGTCTCTCGTACATTGCTGCTGCTGTCCAGAATGAAGCACCTTTACCCCCGGATGACCCTCAAAATGAGTTCTCAGCGATAAACATGGTCGAAAACACATTGTCCATCCACTGATGTACCAGTTAGCGAGTGATAGGTTAAACAAGGGCAAAAATACTGAATAATTAGGAGAACTAACTAGCGCTTTCGCTGTATTAGTGGGATTTTGATTCAAACCTCCAAGATAGAATGCTATTAATTTAACCGAGTCCACCGTAGTCAGTATGTCGCCATGTTTATAAAAAGAGAAAATACATATCCACAGTAAAAAAAATAACTGGAGTTTTATTAATTTAGAGAGGCAAAAATCATCCTTTAAATCTTGATGAGTTACTTATGATATGAATGAGTAAACGTAAACGAGGGAATAAAATAAACAGCTCTACTGCGCGCTAAATATGAATACTACATATATATTGTGAATTTGCGGTCTAGATAACCGGAAGGCAAATTTGATAACTTGATCATTCTCCAATTCAATCAAGGTTAGTGACTTCCCGCGTGGACATTGTCTACTGTCCCACTAATAGGACCTGTATACATGCATTTGAATGCATTATCAATAGGCAGCGACGTAATTTTCGATGGGAAGGCTTGGTTGCATTGGACATGTCCAATTTGCATCGCATACTACATATTTACGGAACAGTATCTGCAAGTCTATTGAATTTTATAAAAATGCAGGCAAGCGCTTTATTCAAATTTAACAAGAAGCTCAAATTTACGGCCGAATTTGGACACGGACATAGGGCACCTACAGACTCTAAAGTTAACTTTCTCTTCATTAACGATCATCCGCGATCCTTACCTCGACGTCTTCATCATCAGCATCATTCACACACACTTCAAAAATCAGTGCCTTGACATGCGGGGGAATAGGCTTCTTGGACACAGACTCGACAAGCTTGGACAGCCTAAATCAGAAAAAGCGGATCAGTTCACTGTCTCATGAGTCATGAATAACTTACTTCATGGCCAGGCGCTCCTCCTTCTTCTTCTTTTGCATGAAGAAGGAGTAGAGCATCGAAACACCCGAAGAAACCATGGTGACCTCCAGCTTCTCCTCGTTCTGGAAATAATCAATGAATTCTTGGAGCGTAATGTCCTGCTTGATATCAAAGCGGTCCCAGAGCGTAAACTCCTTGCCGTTGTATTCAAGCTTGGGAGCACCGATAGGCTCGGAGAAGCCAAAGAAGGGCAGCGCCAAGTTGACAAAGCCGTTCTTGTAATCCTCCAGCGTGTTCTTGCCATCGATAATCTAAATCGTACACATCAGATTTCTGAACGACGTGTGCTTTTTAATTTCTTAATTACCTTGTAGAGCTCAAGACAGACCAGACCAGTGACAAGAGCTGTTGTGGTAGCAATAGCGGGAATAATCTTGCCAGCAATGAACTTGGTCTTGTGACGGTCGGCAGGGGCGATACCGTAATTGATGGCACGCAGGTTGGACGCGGCAGTGATAAAGTCAACGTGGAAGTTGGAGTCATCGTCCTTTTCAAAGTCGCATGGGTTCAGGCGGAAGCCGGCCAGGGTGGATGGATCAGGCAGATTCTTGATGACATCGTCGAGCGAATCCTCGCCGCCGTTATCATCCATGTTTTCATTCTCCTGGACCTGAATCTTGACGCCCTCTCTGGGTCTGAACTCGGGCACAATGACGTTCTCGAGCTCCTTGCGGAAGTACTCACGGTCGGTCTCGCCCTTCAAGCCATAGTTGAACGCATGCAGGTTTGCAGCGTAGATGACAAAGTCCATGTGGATCGGATCGTTGGGGTCAAACTGGATGGGCTCGGGCGCACGCTTCGGGCCGGACCAGAAAGGCTGACCAGTGGATGTCACAGAGTCCTTTGGGAAGTTATAGAGAAGCTGCTGAATATTGTTGTTGAACATCTCCTCAAACTTAATTCTCGCCCACGCCACGCAAGCAGAGAAGGACAAGGGCTTCTCGGCCACAAGATAGTTGTACACGGTTTGGAGCGTCTCCTTTTGGCTGCCGCCCTGCTTCATTGTGGTCTCGACAAAGTTGGGCTGGGTCAGGTACAGATTGACATTGTCGGTGGACTGCTTAAAGTAGCCTTCAAACAGGTCACGGGCCCACTATTATATAAAGGCTAAGTCATCCTGTGGCGTGCGCTGGGCACTTTTAATGGGTTTACCTGAATGGTGTGTTCAATGGCATTGGGGAAGTTCTTGAGCGTACAGATAGGGATAGCCTTCTCGGGAGGATCTTGGGAAGATGAGTATGATTCGGTGAGATAGGGAATGACGACTTGGGTGTTGCCCTTGGTGCCGAGAGTGCCGGACTCGAGCAGCGGCTTGCGGTAGTAGACGCAGCGGCGGTCAACGTATTTACGGGCCTCGACGTTGTCCAGTGCGTTCGTGACACCGGACAGAGACTCGAAAAAGTCATCGTCGTAAATATTCTCGGTATCAGGACCGACACGCTCCTGATGAACGGAGATCTTGCCCTTCAGCTGAGGGTTCATGGTCGCCACTGCGGTGGCAGCGCACTCAGATTTCAGTTTCTATAATAATGGTGTGAGCCGAATCTAAAAGCATGGCATGGCACGGATGGACTTACGCCAACGTCGGTAGGGCGGAAGAGGAACTGACGGTTGAGGTTGCTCTTCTCAATGGTGTCCATATCGGTAATGATGATGGAACCGTTGGGACCCGCGCCGAGACCCATCATGGCCCAGTTCTTGAGCATCTCACAACCAATGGCACCGGCGCCGACCAGGAACTCTTTGGTGTTTTCGATCTTTTCTTGGAACTCACGACCGAAGACGGCGATTTGACCATCGTAGCGGGAACCAATCTGATATCATCTCGTGAGTCTCCGAGTATATGTGACAATTAAGAACGTACCGGAGCGCAGAGCTCTTCGCTCAGCTTGACGCTGGTAGGCAGAGCCTCCAAGGCATCCAAGAACATGTATTGGTGGATCGGGTGGAACTTGCCGCTGACAGACTGTAACAAGAATAAGATACCCGTACATCACACAGAGCTCATACGTACCTTGAGCACTTCCTGGGCACCCAAACCACCATAGACAGCTACCATGGGAGAAACCTCACCCGCGGACTGGTAAGCGAGCTCCTTGATGAGCTTCTCATCAAGCTCGGGCTTCTCCTCGACCGTATCCAGGAGAGCCTTGGTTGCCTGAAAGACTTCCTCGGCGTCCTGCTCGTTACGGGGTTTGGGGTACCGTTGGTGTTTCTCGACGAATTGGCCAAGGGCCTGGAAGGCCAGGTGCAGCTGCATGGGCCGGTCAAACTTAGCAAAATCGGAGATCAGGAATTCCGGGCTGGCAAGAGACTCTTTGTATGATTTCTAAATTTGACGTTACAAGATGAGTTTTCCTTTGGTGATAAAATAGCTCCACTACTTACAAAGTCGACGTATTTAGGCAGCTTAACCTGGTTGAAGATACCACCACGGACATAGTCACTCAGGTTGGAGGTGTCACCAATGCTGAAGGTGTAGGGGCCGAGGACCTTGACCTTGCGGGGCGTAATGCCGTTGAGCTCGGTCATGCCCTGCACCTCGGTGAACGTGACAGCATCGCCATCTTCGAGGCCGTGACGGGTCTCATCCAGACATGTAACCACACCTTCCTTGTCCTTTGGGTATAGCTTAGTCATCCTTTTCTTTTTTGCATAACCATTTCTTTGATTTACCTTGGTGATGGCAGCAACCATGCCGGTCAAGGGCTCTTCGCCGGTGGCATCAATGATCTCAAACTGTTTACCAAAGTCATTGAAGATACGGCTAATACCATAATAAGTCTGTGACATCCTCGATAACACTGATTGAAAAGGCATACCCGAAAAGACCTCTCACTTCAGTGGAAATGAAATGAATGTTGTTGGCGTGGCAAATCTCGGACACCTCCAGTTGCTTTGAGAAGGGCAGCTCGGTAGCGACGACGCACTTGAATTGCTTGAGAGTGGCTTCATCAAGCTCGCCTTGGAGGACTTGAACAGGGACATATTGGTTCAGCTCGGCCAAGCGGGGCTGCGACACCTGTGCGCGAGGCTGTCCTACTTCATCCTCTCGGATATAAAACTAAACCAAAATACTATGCATGAGTTGATTCATTCATTTCACTTTGAATAATGAACGACATGCCTGTGCGGAGAGGTCAGAGATCGTGGCAGGCGTGGGGTCATACAGTGTCACGCTTTTGACACCGGCCAAAATGACGTTCTTGGCTGTAAAGAAGTGGGATCAGAAATGGGGTCCTTCTCAATTAGAGTATGCAAAGTCATACCAATCTCTACACCCAGTCCCCGGAGACCAATGACCAGGACGTGGGCCACGCTCATCTTTTTCATGGCTTCATGACCAAGCACGTAACTAAGGGAAACAAAAAGTAGAAAAGAAAAATAAAAGAAAAAGTAAGAGACCACAGTTGCTTCCATTCAAACAAGAGCTTACAGCTGGCGAGAGTACAGACCCTCGTCAATGGTGTTTTCAGCGTCAACGTTCATTCGAGACATGGCAAGTGAATCGAAATGGAAAGAACAAAGCAAGAACACGCGTTAGACTCAGTGACGTTCAAAATCGTTGCGCAGCACCAGCAGCCAATGCCATTGCTCCAATACAAACTCAATGCTTTGTTCTTTATTTGGTAATCCAAATACACCGCCCTATGTAGGTTCTCATGATCTTTTCAAAAAATTCTCGCGGATATGAGGAAAGATAAATGGAAAGTCGTGTTATGGCAGCCACATATTCCAAGTTGCTACACTGAACACATCTGGAAAAGGAAGAACAATATCTGTATACCGAGAAGAGGGAGAGCTCAGAACGAGTGACAAGTCGCTTCCTATTATGCTGATTCAGAACATCAAGACCTCGCATATGCTCGAATTTCAAGTACTCATAAGAATTGACGACTGAGAAACAGGGAGCTCGGTATAGAACTGCTACATGTTTTGCTATACGAAGGTTATCGTCCATGTGAAGGCGTTTATGGATATACCTGGACCTACTTGTTGATGGCTATTCTGCGGCCAAGTATACGAATAGTAAAATCATATGTGATCGTAATTCGAGGTATATTCCCTTGTCCCAACGAGCTTCGGCATCAACAGCGTTAAATTTTCCTCAATATGCAGGTTCCATGTGGGTCTTCAAGAGAATACTGCCGCACAAGCACCCACAAAGCTCCGGACAAAAGCGCGGACAGCAAGTACATCGAAAGAGATGAAGGACGCTTGCCCCGATATCTACAGCGAACCTGTAACGACATTACCTCGACCTACACTTGTAAGCACTCTGACTCACTGGATTTGTACCAGAGTGCTTGGGTTATACCCTTTAAGTCTGTGCACATTATCCTCATACCTGCCACAAGTGCTATATATTTTCATGATTTGTGCTCATATATATCTCTATGTCCATCACTCATGCTTAAAAGTATATACAGCTAAATGGATATAATTCCTTGATATAGGCATGAGTACTCTCTTTTATTACCACGAGATACTGCATATTACAACGTACCGTATAGGTAACAGTATTATATCTACCCAAATGACCAGAATGTCTAATACTTCATGGGAGCTGGAGTTACCAAGCCCAACAGGACCGATTATTTAGTTCTCTCCCAACCATTCAGTACTTTTGCTTTTCACTAACCTAAGGCACCACCGCCGGACCGTGAGCCATGTTTTATGGTGATTTGATCGCCGTTTGGCAGCGTGATCGTTTCTGCCTCACCATTCTGACGTCTATCCATGGGTAAAGATGCACCATTCTGGGAAGCAGCAGCAATGTTTGAAAAATAGATGATAGCCGTAGCAGCGATTAGGAAGATGGATCGCATGATAAGGTGTTGTTCAAGTTTGAAATTGGTACAAGATGCAACAGCCCATTTTGCATTTTAATCCCTTATATAGTTTTTCTTTTTTAACCAAAAGTACTAGCCCGGATTCTCCTGATGAAGCATAGTAATACGTAATACTCTCTGTATAAACAGAACAGCAAGGGATCCGATTTGGACACATATGGTTCAACAGAAAAATAGGCATATGGTACGTACACGCACGCTAAGGAAGGGGCGGTGTGTAAAAGGAGTGCAGTTGACAGTTGGGAGCTGTTAGACAAGGAGGATCATCTAACGGCAGGAACCAGTAACCCTGTTACTCTTATTGGCTATGCATACAGCTACCCTTTTGAATACTATACAGTTAGATATTGGCAAATTGTAGAACGCCCATCTTCGTATGTGTCACTTCTTACGTTGATTGCTACGTACATAACCATGTGCCTCAGTAAAGTGATTAGCTTTGTATATCAATTATGTATCCACACCAAAAAGAGTATATACGAAGATATATGTATATGTAGGATGTATGCAGTGCACCCGTTCCTTGAAACCTTTGACGATACTCTTCACTCAATCGAGATTTCACTCGGTATCGCAAGTACATATTCCTCTCGATCTGTCACAGAGGGTATGAAACTATTGCTGAACATTTTGCTCGAGAAAGGCATTCGTTTATGCGGCTCAATTGGGTGTATTACGAGTCGCGAGATGATGGAAGCTGCGCGAAGCTAGGCATCTGAAGCGGAAATCATACATAGACCTATTTCAGGATACATGCTTCTGTCTCAGTGACTGTCCAGACAACCGTATGACGATACCTACCAGCCTTGCAGAGCCAAACGGAGCATGGCTGCTGCTGCATAAGCGCCCACCCTACTGGGGATAAGTACGAGAAAAGAGGCAATGGATGCTTCGACATCTGCAGCTATGCTTACGACGACAAAAGCCCTACCTATGTCAAGAACCCCAGTCACACCCTCCCTTTGCCCCAAAGTGTCTGGATATTTCATACCATAAGGTCTGTACCATCCACTTTCCAATGCTTCTGCTCCCCATGCTTCCTAGCTGTACTCATATATATATGCTATCGCCATCAGTAATAAAAATTTAGTCGCTCTAAATATGGATCTCATTCTTTTCAGCGTGAGCATAAATTCTTTCTCGCGTTATCGGGTTGGCTTTTTCTGGCCAAAGTGAGAACCAGATATAAGGCATATATTCCGTCTGTCAACAGGTGATGGCGCGAGTGCAAACAATGATTGGTCAACAGCGGACCAATGAAATGAGCATTACTCTCGGGCTTACTTTGATTTTGCCATGTTCAGGTGCGGCGCCCTTCGCGTCTGTGCAATGATGATTCAAACGGCTACATCGGTATTACTGAGGAGGATACTAGGATATAAACACATCGTAGTACACTATCAGCATAATCCTCCTTCTCTATATAAATGTATCCAGCATGCTCTCTCATACTCATACATACGTGCGTGACCTTGCATGGGACGCCCTACAAAAGCTCCACGTGGGCCGCCCAAGATCCACAGAAAAAAGATCACAGGATAAAAGATAAGTAAAATCTACACGCTTGTTTATGTAAAGAGACAAATTGTGGTAAGTGGAGGATGTGCTTGTTGTTTTGGATTTGGGTATATGCCAATCAATGAATGTTGTCGTTGATATTACTACTGAATGGGCTCATGATCAATGAAAATGGTGTAGACCATGCCGCCCACAAGGCCACCGACGTAGGGGGCAAACATGGGGATGAATGCATAATATTCACGAATTGAGAAGACACCCGTACCCCAGCCCGCGATAGCGGTAAACACGCGGGGTCCGATGTCGCGTGCAGGGTTGAGCGAAAAGCCAGAGGTGTAGCCAAGCCCCATCGAGATGACCATCAGACCGCAGGCGATCATGACACCCTGCATAGTGTGGAAGGGCATGTTGTTCGGGTGGCCGGTGACCAGGATCAGGACGAGAAGCAAAGCAGTGCCAATGATTTCAGAGGCGATGGCGGCAGAAGTACCGACGTACAGGGGAGGGTACGTTGCAAAGATGTTGGCCGTGCCATGGTCACCTAAAATTTGGCGAGCGCCACCATCAAACTCGTTCAGGGCGGGGTAGATGACAGAGTAGAGCAGAGCTGCGCCAGTGAAGGCGCCGAGGAATTGCGCGAGGAAGTAGATGGGAACCTTGCGGGTCGGGAACCCCGAAAAGACCCAAAAGGTGAGTGTCACGGCTGGGTTGATATGGGCGCCCTGGAGAAAGTGATGAGGTTAGCACAAGAAAATATAAAGTTTTGAGAAGCTGTATGTACGTGTACATACCGAAATGTGACCAGAGACTGTGATGGCCAGGAGGACAGCCAGGCCTGAATGGAAGGGTCAGCATATTGCGCCACGCCTCTTCGTTTTCTTCTACTTACCAGTGCCAAAGGAAGAGGTCAACCAAGATTTGGGACCGATGTTGAGTGTTTGCTCGGCTGAGACGCCGTCGATCAGCAAGATAAGGATCAGTGTGCCGATGAATTCTGCTAAAAATTCCCGGTGCTACAAACATTAAGTGTCAATTCCTATCTCAAAGTTGTTTATTCGCCACCACTAACTGACCTTGGCCCTGAACTGACGAAACTTGACCACAAAGGCGTTGGGGCCATGGAGTATGCGATGGTGGTTCGGCAGATCGTCGTTGTCAAAACCTATAGCGGTGCACGGATCAATTTTTTCACGCGAAAGTGCTTCGTCATCGACGATCTTCTTGGAAGTGGAGCGACGATGATGTGCAACGGGATGCACCGTCGAGGATGGGTGGAACCAGTTCGGTGGCATCCACAGGGGGGTATCAAAGAAGAAGAAAAGTGGAA
>VAFG01000344.1:138434-149890 GCA_013461545.1 Syncephalastrum contaminatum | reverse complement strand
TTTTTTGCAGAAAAAGAAGGACGGAGTAGAATAGGAACAGTGTGTGTATCTCACTCACACGCGTGGAGATGCGCAGCATTCGCAGAAAGCAGAGATTATTACCCGAAAAATCAAGTGGAGCGGGGCAAAAAACCAACCTTTGGGTGAATGGAGTAAATGATTTTCCGTCATTGCTAAAATAGGCCAAGTGCATGGAAAAGCAAGGCCACGATTCAGAGCGGGTGGCACAAAGCGGGCTTTTTGCATCGACAAACCCTATCTTGGAAAACCATTGCACCTTTTCAACAAAAGGAAAAAAAGGGTATCGACCTCCATTTATATAAAATATGAGCATGCTCATGCGCTGCATTTCCTTCTTTCCACCCTGTTTTTTTTTCTCTTCTTCTTAACTCGACCTTGCTCCATATTCAACTAGCCTGTTTCATAGTATCGTGAGTCTGTGATTTTTGTGACAAATCGTATTGGAGATCAAAACTCAGCACGAACGCAAAAGTGGTATAGATTTCCCAGGTACCCGTGTTGATAAGAGTAACGTTAAGGCCAGATTGTATTTTGTTCTTGTGTATCTCATGCACTCCCACCGATCGTTTTCGTTTTTAGCTCTGTCTTTTCTAAAGAAGCTTCCTGATCTCATTCTCCCACGTCAACCCAGACTCTCCTTGGAGAGCAGCGATTTGTTTTACTTTTTCTATGCATATATTTTTTTTCTGCAACTAAGTAATGGGGATATAATTTTTTGAGTTTTGGATTATATCTTGGTTTCTTGGTTTTGTGTGTGGGGGGTGGCGGGGATGTGAGTCACTGCACCAATCACCAACACCATTGTAGAACAAGTAAAAGGCCTAGAGAGGGTCACAACCTAAAAACCAAAATTAGAAAGCATTTTTTTCTTACTTCCGCCCGCGGGCTTGTACCTTTCCATCTCTTCCTTTTCTTCTTTTGTCTTATTCATGTTTTTGCTGGATATGGGTGTTACCGGCAAACACTATGGCGCTGGCGCAGCCGTCGGCGGCAGCGGTGGAAGCAGTGGTGCCTCACCTGTCAGCAGCAGCAGCAGCCGTCCAGCGGGCCGTGGTGGCAAAAAGTCCAAGAAAAACAATACACAACCAGCACCCACGTCCTCGTCATCATCATCATCGACCGCAAAACACACTGCCACACCCGCATCCGAAGCAAAGAACGCTGCCAAAGAGAGAAAGACCCAGCAGGACGAGATCGAGTCCCTTCAAATAACATTCTATGAGATTGAATCTTGGATCGAAAAGACGACACCCGTCTTGGCTCGCATGACAAAAGAGCTCGACAAGGCATCACAGCACTTTGGCAAACGCCGCAAAGAGAACGACGGTGGTCGATCTGTACACCCAATACCAGCTGTACAACCGCTTCAACAGCAGCAGCAACAGCAACAGCAACAGCAAGCATTTCATTACCAGCATCAGCAACAAGTTCAACAACAACAGCAGGCCCTGTTGCAACAACAACAACAACAACAACAACAACAACAAGAGCTGCAGAAAAAGGAGTGCGAGAATGCGATGCAGTGGACGCTTTCGTTTCAGCCCGGGAACTCACTGCGACTCGAAACGAACATCACATCCATTGAACAACTCGTCGAAGCCGTCCGCAAAATCAGTGGACTGGCTGAACCCAACGCATTAAACTCACCCGCCACAGCAGCATTCTATTCCTCCTTGTCCTCGTCGTCTTCTTCGTCCTCCTCGACTGCTTTTTCCTCCATTTCCACTGTCTCCTCCTCCAATCTCCACAACACGGCCCATGACGACCCGGACGACTTTGAGGACGAGCCACAACAGCTGCACATTTCCGGAGTCTCGTTCTGGATCGATCCGCTCGAAACGGATCCCTCGACGGAATACTGGCAAATTGCGATTGGTCGACGCCCGGAGACGTGTCTCGAGCAGTACAAGCACTGCGAAATGAACCTGTCTCGTCTCACTGAGGATGTGTCACCGAGTGTGCTCAACTATATCTGCCAGGTCTACTGGGACTGCTTGCACCCCAAGTTCAGTTGCGATTGGTACACTTTCTGGGATCGTTCTGGTGATCCCAAGCGTAACCAGGTGTGCATTGACTCTGGCTTGGCCATTGTCTTTCTTCACGTTATCCGACATGACAAGAAAGCCTGTGCCAACGCACTCGACATTGCTTATTACTACTACGACCGGGCGCGCGAGTCCTTGATGGAGTTCTTTGACACGCCCGATACAGCCACGCTCGAGACGCTGATGAACCTTGCCATGTTTTGCACGGTCTGCAAGCGACACTCGCAAGCACGCATCTATATCAGCCTCGCTTTCCGGATGATGCTCGAGATGGGCATGCACCAGCGCTGCAAGTTACCTACGGACCGAGTCCTGCGCAAAAAGTACCTAAAGCTGTTTATGGTCCTGTACTACAACGACGTGTCGACCTCAATCTACTCGAGCGACCCGGAGCAGGTCATGGATAGCGAACACGACATTGACTTTTACGAGATTATTGAGCTCAACAAGGTCCTCAAGGCGAACGGCGAGGGCGGCTGCGACGACAACATGGTTGTCAAGGAGACCTACTTTTGCCACCTCATGGAACTCGCCCGCATCGGCAAACATGCGCGCCGGCTGGTCCGGGAGTACCACAACTACCAGCAGCACCATGCCCAGCTTCACCACCCGCGCCCGCACACCAACGAGATCCCGGCAAGGTGGGCGCGCCGCATCCAGCCCATCGAGCAGGCTCTGTTTGCCTGGATCGACCGCTTGCCAGACTACTACCGCGTCGACCCGCCGCCGTCCGATACGCCGAGCACGCCAACGTCTGTGCCAAGCGAACCGCACCCGATGTTACCCGAGGTCCTGCAGGACCATGCTGGGCTACTGCTGATGCTGCAGTACCAGACCCAGTGGATCCTCGTCCACAAGCCCTTCCTCTCGCCCGCCCACACCTCCTCGCCCGCCACGCCTCCTCTTGACTCGCCCTCTCTCGCATCGCCTACCCTCCCCACCTCGCCTTCCGAACCGCAGCGCGCCGACCGCTCCCACGCCATTTGCACCGACGCAGCCAACCGCATTGTGATCATTAGCGAGCTCATCACGGCCAAGTACGGCTGGTGCGTGTGCCAGCAGTTCATTATTAGCATCTACCACGCCTCTACCATCTTTTGCCGGAATGCGCTCATCAAGGACGACGACATGCTGCGGCGACACGCCAAGCGCATGATCTATCGCATAATCCGCGTTCTTGCGTCGACGAGCATCAACTACCACGGCCTGCCCGACGATCTGACAGCGTGCCTTAATGAATTCTTGGTCGACCACGGCATGCAGGCCTTGCCTTCGTCCTCGACCGCCCTCGCCGACGCGACGAGTGGACTTCAGCTCGACTCGGAAGAGGAAGCGGACGATGAGGCCGCGCTTGCGGTGCTCAACCAGTTCTTTGCCCGGGTCAGCGACAACGATCTCCCGCCGTTGGCCTTCAACGATACCCTGGCCAACTCGCCGAACTATCACCGGTCGCACTCGCCTGTGGTGAAAGGCGAAGCCTGTGCTCCTCAGGATGCCATGAGCTGGAGGTAAGGTATTATTATTACTACTATTCTCAGGGGTGGCAAACATGGGTCCAGGTTTACTTATATACATTTAATTAGGGATACCCTTCACGCCAGTCACCGTCATGTAATCTAGTCTTTATTCTTTTTCTCTATTGTTGTATTTATCCCCTTTTTATTCCTTTTATTTGCTTGGCGCTGTAATACATCTCATACAACCACCTCTTGCCAAATCCGAAATTAACGTTCCCCGCACGTCCTTTCTATTACCATGTTCGAAGCCGCACGCGACTTCCTCGACACTGTCTATTGCGTCTCACCGCCGACCCTCACTGACGCACCTTTAGTGACACTGACATTCGCACAGAGCTTGGATGGCAAAATCTCGCGTCAGGGCGAGCAGCTCCTCTTGAGCGGCAAGGAAAGCATGGCCATGACCCATCGGTTAAGTAGAAGAAAGACACTGGGCGATGAGAAAAGTGAAAAGTACTTACTCTAGGGTTCCTTAGGCTACGGACCTTGCATGACGGCATCATGGTCGGGATCGGCACTGTCCTGACCGACAATCCTCAATTGAATGGTGAGGGCCTTTATTTGTGTGGTGGCTACTAGAAAGCTCGCTCATGTATAATTAGCGCGTCTGCTGGCTGAGCCAGTTCCAGTGGAAAAGCAACCACAGCCGATTGTGCTAGACACACGGCTTCGGATACCTTTGAGCAGCAAGCTCTTCACAAACTACCAACAAGGAACGGGCAAGCAGCCGTGGATTGTGACCTCTAGCAGTGACACGGTAAGCATGGTGTCTTTTCTAATCTATTTGTTAATGTGTAGTCCAGGAAGCAGTCGAAAAGGCAGGCGCCAAAATCATCTTTGTCGAGACGACGAGCCTGGAGCACGTGATGCGGGCGCTACACGCTCAAGGCATCCGGCGACTCATGGTTGAAGGCGGTTCGCACGTCATCCAGTCCTTTTTGCGCGAACACCACCTTGTGCACCACCTGATTGTCACCATCGCACCGACCTTGGTCGGTTCAGGTGTTTTGGCTACGGCTGATAGTCCCGGTACAATGCCTGTGCTTGAGGATGTGAGATATCAGACCTTTGGACGCGACATTGTGATGGCTGCCAAGCTCACACACGCTCGATAAGATACAAAAGTGGGGCCATTCTCAAGTGCTCCGTGTATCAGAAGATTCATAATATTATTATTGGATACCGATGTATGTCTATGCATTGTCCCATTGTGTGTTGGTGTGTGTCAAATATACTCGTGGTCATGTTGATCGTATACTGTACGAGTACGATAAATAGTATCCACTTGCTCACCAGGCACTCTATACATGTAAACCGTCCGTGACCTCGCCCACTGCATATACTCCCTTTCTGAGTTTATTTGGTGATTCCCACGATCCGGGTGCTGCTACCACAGTTCTTGGGCATGAAAGACGACACGGTCCTAGCCATTACTCACCAGCTTATTTCTCATTGGCTATCTTTTGACCCTCGTATAATACATGGGCCAGTGTGTACGTAGTACATGTATTGCATTCCAGATCACAGAGTAAGCATTAGGCATAGCAGTACGTGACACATACCAACGCATGGTTTCAGAGGATGTCGGGTGCCCCGGATCAATTTTTCATTGCGTTGCATACACACAGTAGCAATCAGCAACAGCAGACGAAAGAGAAAGGGGGGGATGGTAATTTGATCAGGGCAGTATATGTCCGAAAGAAATTGTCATTTTTGGAGCGCTCTCGGTGAATAGTGGGCTTCTCTACACCAGCGAAATGATGTCATTTCCATGACGACTAAGGTTCTTGATATCGACAGTCCACCATTTATGAATGTACTAATATTTGCAAATAAAACCGCTCACTGGCTGGGTAGCGTTATGACTGGCGCATGAAATAGCTGATCCATCCGTTACTGTTTGGATAGAAAATAGTGACCGGAGGAATTGGAAATTCATGCATCCACATAATAGGATGGAAATCAACATGTATTGATACGAAAGAGAGGAGCGGAGGAGGAGAAAGGGCACCTGCGACAGGGTCCAAACAACGCAGCAATATGCCTGTGCGACTAAGGATTTTGGCATGACCGATGATGTGCCCAATATGGGTCTGACTCATACCCACCCAAAAAGCATACAGTTTCAGTGCACTTCCGACCTCCAATACACACACCGACACGCATAACTTTTGTGTCGATACCCTCACTACCTCAATATTATAATAACACCACCACGCTCCTCTCACTTTTCTTCTATTCTTCTACTTTCTTCTCTTTATTTTCCCTTCCTTTGTATTCTTCTCTTCTTGTCTCTTTTATTAGCTGACTTGTACTTATTTCTTCGGTGCAAAATCTCTTTCCCCCTTCTTTTGCATGGATCGACTTACGTTCTTACTACCGCGTCCAGTCTGGGTCAACGATGTTGACGTTTCCAACTGCGCAGCGTGCTCAAACCCTTTTGGTCCCCTTCGCCGAAGAGTATGGCCTCTCTACTTTGATTCTCTCTTCTTTCAACTCACCATCCTCATTCGTTCCTTGTTTTATTAGCATCACTGTCGCCATTGGTACCGTTACCTGCTCAATGACTACAACTCTCGCTAACCCATGCCTGGATGTTGGTCTTTTTATTGTGTCTATAGCGGCAATATCTTTTGCCACGAGTGCTCGTCGAAAAGTGTACCTTTACCTCAACTAGGGTATACTAAGCCAGTGCGTGTATGCAAAGGATGTTTCGAGGTAGCGTATCTCATCACGTATGCAATCGATGACGACCACGGTATATCCACCCAAGTGAGTGCGTAATACGCCTGAAGAATTTCCTGCTGATGTGTGCATGATAATAGATTCATGGTACACGTGGTCTCTTGGAGCTCATTGAAAAGGACGATGGTACGGTAACAACAAATAGACAAAGTACATTCCTCTGACAAATTGTTTGTGCTGTATAGATAAGGATATACACAATTTGGTCGCCTATGGAGGCATTGATGCTCTGATATGGCTCTGTCGGTCTTCCGACAATCCACAGCTGCATCACCTTTCCACGACCATCCTTGCCTTGCTTTCTGAAAGAGGTATTCCCTCATCCTCTGACCTTTTTCTTTTCTGTCCTGACAGCTATTTCTTTTTTTCCAGAGTCTGTGCGACCCGTCATCATCACCAAATGGGCCCTGCCTCCCTTGCTAAGACTTATTGACATTTACGCCTATAGCAACGACCAGGAGCACAAGAAACAGCAGCAACCAGCATCGCCTTCGCAACCACCACCGCAGCAACCCGAGCTCGAATTGGCCTTGGACATTATCATCAATTGCACCCATGTGCTATATCAGCTGGCACGTGCAGGTAAAAAGAAGGAAAATGGGATAATGCATGGCACTCAAAGGTTGACATGTGCATTCTGCATGACTTTTCATGTATTAGGCATCTTAAGCCAGGCCAACATTGGACCCGATGGCGTCTTGACGACCCTGATGGCCCTTGCTGCCTTCGATATACCTTCACTACCTCAGGATGATAAAGAAAAGGAGCAGTCAGAGGAACGCGTGCGCTTTATTCAGAGCTTGGCGAGCAAAGCCATCTCTAGCGTCAGCGGATCAGGTAAAAAAAAAAAAAAATACAAAACGTTCGCACAGGATAAATTAACACGCGCGAGGATAGCGAGTCAAACGGTGACGATGGAAATCGTACGAGGTAGCGACAAGATGGCACACCTGTTGCGGTCACCGAATGAAGATGTCCGCAAATATACCACCAAGACCATTGCCTATCTATCGCTGAGGAACGGTGAGATACTAAGAGGGGGAAAGGTGTATTATGTGGAGTCTCATCAATGCTGATAGATAAATACAAATCAGCCCTGCTGGAAGGTGACGTAGCGCGTGCGCTGGTGTCCCTGATTGCCAGTCTGCCGCAACAAGACGAAGCGAACGAGCCGATACGCGAGCAAGATCAAGCACACTATGGCTACGCCGCAACACTCAAGAACCCGGCCATCGTATCGCATGCCTGCTGCGCGATGGCCAACTTCGCCACCAATAGTGACTCGCAAACGACGCTCCTAAGTCAGCCCCACCTCCTGATGTATCTATGCAACGTGCCAGCCACGTTCCCGCTCCACAGCGAGGTGCATCGCCACGTCGCACGCTGCCTCGCGAATTTTGCCCTGTATCGCGAAAATACGGAGGCCATGCTGAGCGTGGTTCCGACCCTGCTGCACATGGGTCAGAGTGCGGCTCCCAATGCGGATGTGCAGCGACACATCGTGCGCGCCGTCGATAACCTCGCGAGCCACAGCGCCGATGACTGGCATGTGACCCGCGCGTTGCGGCCGACCCGGTTCTATATGGCGCGCATCCTCGAGGAGAATGAGGACCCGGATACGGTGAAGCGCGCGCGGAGCGTACACACCCAGCTGTCTTCACAGGGTGAGGAGGATACCGAGGAAGAGAAGAAGGACCAGGAGGCAAGGGACGCGCACGAACGGCAGCGGCAGCTGGACGCACAAAAATGGAAAGCTGAGCAAGAGCAAAAACGAAAGGAAAAGGAAGAAGAGCAGCGGCGTCAAAAAGAAAAGGAGGAGGAGGAGGAAGCTCTCCGCAAGAAGCAGGCAGAGGAAGAACGAGAACAGCAGCGCAAGCAGCAAATAGAACAAGAAAAGGCAGAGGCAGATCGACGACGGGAAGAACAAAAACTAGAAGAGCAACAGCGACACGAGCAGGCGCAGCAGCAAGAAGAGGAAGAGCGTCGCAAACAACAAGAAAAGCAAGAGGAGGAACGACAACGCCAGGAAGAGCAGGAAAAAGAAGAGGAGCAAGAACAGAAACGGCAAAAGGAGCAAGAGGATGCTCTACGCCAACGTGAGGAAGAAGCATCTCAACGGTTACGGGAGGAAGAGGAGCGTCAAGAAGCACGACGTCGAGAGATCCAGCGCCAGGTGGAGCAGAAGTTGGAGGAACGACGGCAGTCCGAAGAGCTGGATCGCCAAAAGCAGGAGCACGACGGCGCGAACGACCATGAGCAGGCCCCGTCCAAGAGCGATACGTCCGAAGAAGACGAGGACAGTGATCATACCAAACCCAGTACGGAGGAATCCGAAACGGAAAAGACACGCCAGAACCCGAATCCCAAGTCAAATCAGAACGGCAAACGCAAAAAGAACAAGAATAGAAACAAGAAGCGATAAACATCTGGCGTATATCTTGTCTTATGTGGTTGTTGTAGTTGTTGCTATGGTGTGTGTGTGTGTGTGTGTGTGCTGTGCTATATATACATAGATGTGTATAAAAAAGAGACGAGGAGGAAGAAAGGAAGGAGAGAGCGGGGATGACGGTGCTTGCTTTTATGTACAGAAGATCGAGCGAGAGCGAGCGACGGTGAGTGATTGTCGTTTAGATTGAAGCAAAAAAAGAAGAGAGAAAGCAAAAAGAGAAAGGGAAAGGAAAGAGACAGGAAAGAGCGCGAGAGTTTGAATATGTGTGTAAGAGAAACCGCAAAAAGCAAAAAAGGCAAAGACAAAGAGAAAAGAGGTATAAAGACGACCGCCCACATACACGGTTAAGCCGAGGGTCGAATGGAAGGCGGAGCAGGAGCAGGTATGGAGGCGGGTTGTACGGGTTCGGACGGGTCGGGTTTTATCTTTTTGTGGTGACTGTCGGTAGAGGCCGTGCTGGTCTTGCGTTTGTGATTCGATTGATAAGGTGGGGTGGGCTGCCGTTTTGTAGTTGCTGGCATGGACGACGGCGCGTGGGGCGACTATGAGGATGAAGAGGTCTTGCCTGGTTATACACACTTTTGTATGCGAGGCTTGCTTACCTTGGGGTGAGCGAGATTAATCGGCATGGGGGGTGATGCGGTCGGGTGGACAGGCGCACCGCCGGCGGTGCTCTGGTAATGGTACGGGTTGCTGATATCCAAAGGAACAGGCGTCGAGGGCGGCTCTTCGCGGTGATGCTGTTGTCGGCGGAGGACTTCGAGACGCTGGCGGATGTGTGCATTGTGTGGGTCGAGGTCGGCTGCGCGCTGATAAGCGTCGAGGGCGTCCTGGATCTGATTCTTGCTTGACTCGTACAAGGTGCCGAGATCGTACCAGACTTCGCTCATGTTGGGGTTGATCCGTATCGCTCGGTTGTAGGCGTCCAGGGCATCGTGGTACTTGGTTTCTGTGTCAGCACATCCTCGTCTCTAGGTTTTTTTTTGGCGCCCAAACTCACCTGGTTGATGCGGTAGTAGAGCACGCCAATCGAGCACCAAAAGGCGGGGTTCTGAGCATCCCGGTAGACTGCCTGCTGGTACGCCTCGTAGGCTTTGTTGTAGTTCTGTTCGGCAATGTAGCAGCGGCCCAGAAAGTACCAGGACTGTGCGTCATTGCTGTCGGCTTTGAGGGAGCGCGTCAAATACTCGATGGCCTTGTTTTGGGAGCAAAACGACGTGTCGGGCTGGTGGAACAACCAGCCATACTGCTGCAGCACTTTGGCGTCATCGGGCTTTTCATTCAGCACGCGCTCATACGCATCCTTCGCCCATTCAAACTACACAAGGTATGAAAAGCGTCACGCGCACTGTATACAAAGAGTGTGTTTCTTCTTTTTATTCCCGATAGTCTGGGTTGGCTGTTTCTTACCTCTTGTTGCTGTTCATAGACATGGCCAGTCTGGTACCAGATATCGACCTCGGTCAATGGTTTGGGAGGGTTTTGTAAAATGTACCTGAAACACTAGCCAAGGAGAATTTTTTGTGCTCAGCCCGGCTGTTGTGTTCCTTTTTATGTATGCGTGTGTACCTGGAGGCTTAACGGATACCGCTGCTGCTGTTTGTAAATGATACCGAGACGAAAGTAGATCTCATTCGCCTTGTCAAAGTTGGGGTCCATCTTGATGACAGCCGAGAAGGCTTCTTCGGCGTGTTCGATCGACCCGTGGCGGTCATACAGAATCCCAATGCCATACCAAAGTTTGGGGTCCTACGTGTACATTTACCGTCATCATTCAGTCATCTATCTACCCCTATATATCACCCTTTTTTTTTTCTTGTATGTGAATGGCATTACCTTGGGGTCAGGGAGGTGGCAAAGCGCTTGCTGGTATGCCGCGTAAGCATCCTCCCACTGCTCCATCATCAGGTAACAATGGCCGAGCGCTCCCCAGATTTCGCCATGATTCTCCTTGATTGACAGAATACGGCGAAAGTATTTGACAGCCTTTCAGAAGTCAGCATCGGCCGCTTTTTCTCTTGGAGGCGTTACCTTGTCAAACTGTTCCTGAGAGCGGTAGAGCGCAGCAATGCGTGACAAGGCCGGCACCGAGTTGGGGTTGTGTTTAAGAGCAAACTTGAAAAAATTCATCGCTCGCGTCAAGTCGTTCATGATCTCGGCGAGGTTGCCTAATAATAATAGAAGAATAGGTTCATCTATTATAAGCTCCTGATGTGTATGAACGTAGTCTACATGATGCTTTTATCTATGTACCCAGAGAGATCCATGCCTGCTCGTTGACGACCGCAAGTTTCTGTAGGATGGGGGGCTGCTGTGCTATCGCACTCGTCATTTTTCTGTTGAATGACAACAACAAACGGGGGAAGAAAAAGAAGAAGAAAAAGAGAAAAAGAAAAAGAAAAAAAGGGGGAAGGGGAGAAGGAAAGGAAGAGAAGAACTAAAAAAAATGAAAACTTTTTTTTTGTGTATGTGTGTGTGTCGAATGTGTCTGACACGATAGGGTTGTGTAGCATGCCATCATCCAGACAATTGTTTACATCAAGGCACATCCGCATACGTACACACACACTTGTGCACACATGCGCGCCTGCATGTATCCACGCTTGACAAATAATAATAATAATCATAATAATAAAGAAAACTCGGGAAATTTTCAAAAGAGGAGTTTCCGAGATAAGG
>VAFG01000344.1:103146-130246 GCA_013461545.1 Syncephalastrum contaminatum | reverse complement strand
TTTTTTTTTTTTTTTATTTAAATAGGGTTGTTCTACGCCATTCTTTATTTCTTTCCAAACCATCCGCCCGAGGACGGCTTATCGCCGCCACGCTCCGGGATCTCCAGCTTGCAGAGCTGGCGGTGGGCCTTGTCGACAACAACGTGCACGCGGCCGCCGTCGATGACATCGTCGTTCTCGTTTGCCTTGGCAATCAAGTTGACCACCTTGCGCTCGACCTCGTACTTGATGCTGCGTGCGCCGTACCGAATATTGTAGCCCTCAGCCAGCACGTCCACGACGTCGGCGTCCCAGGTCATGGTAATGCCGTGCCGCGTGCGTGCCTTGTCAGCCCAACGCTGCAGCTCGCGCGACGTGATCTCGCGGAGCTCCTCTTCACTGAACGGCAGGAAGAAGAGGACCTCGTTGATGCGGCCCAAAAACTCATCGCGTCGGAAGTGCTCGTACAGGATCGGATAGATGGTCTTTTCAATGAACTGACGCGACAGGGAAATGCCCGTTTCCGTCGTCTCTTGATTATGCTTGTGCTTGTCCTCGTTAGCCGTCGTCGCGATGGTTTGGGCGTCGCTGGATACGGACGCCTCGAGGCGAAGGAGCTCGGCCTCGTCTGCGATCTCATGCTGGGCCAGGTTGGAGGTCATGACAAAGATCGCGTCGCGGCATTCGACAGTCGTACCCTTGCCGTCCGTGATGCGACCCTCATCAAAGAGCTGCAGCATGATCGTGAGTACGTCTGGGTGTGCCTAGCATGAAAGGTTAGATAAATAGGCAGTCTCGAGAATGCATTGCAATGGGCTCACTTTTTCGACTTCGTCAAGGAGGACAACCGCGTTTGGACCTAAAGTGAAAGGTTAGCCAGCAAACCGATCCAGGGGATGCGACTTGCATTCTTTAAGCTTTTCTGTCAATTGACCGCCTTCATCATAGCCCTAGGAAGAATTGTAGTATTAGAACACAGGACTGTATACGCGTTTTTTTTTTCTTGTACATACGACATAGCCAGGGGGGGAGCCAATAAAGCGTGACACGTCGTGCTTGTGCTGGAATTCGCTCATATCGATACGGATGAAGCCCTTGTCAACGCTCTTGCCATGGAGATACCCTGCCAGCGCTGATCCAAAGAGAGTATTCAAGACGTGTCCTTCTCAGTCTCTCTTTGTTCCTGGTCCTTACCTTTTGCCAATTCGGTCTTGCCGACACCAGAAGAGCCGCAAAAGAGGAACACGAGGGGATGATCTTCGTCGTGCCAGCCATTCTGCTTGCGGCGAATCGCGCTCGCGAGTGCATGAATCGGGCCAAGCTGGCCGACAATGCGGACCTTGAGGGCGTCCTCAAGCGGGTGCTTCTTGCGGTACTCCTTTTCACGCTGCTGCTGTGCCTTGCGCTGGCGCTCCTCATGACTCGCTTTGTCTTGCGGGAAGCTCTGCTCCTTGGCGCGCAAAAGCTTCTCGATCTCTATGTTTTGCTCGCCCGTGAAGCGCTCGACATAGTAGAGGTACTCGCGTGGCGTGAGGCCGTGGGAGTTGCGGACGAGAGGGTCAGCCATATGGTCGAGGAGGAGCTTGACAATGTTGGGGTTGCAGATAATGACAGCATAGTGCAGGGAAGTGTACTCGCGGTAGTCGCGGTAAGGCAGGAGCTCCTCTGAAAAGTCGACTTGGCGGACATGCGCAGCCTGGTGCGACCGCGGGTAATAATGGTCTTCTAGGTTGGGATCTGCTCCCTTTTCCAAGAGAAACTTGACCATTTGCTCATTGTCTTGAATCACGGCTACTTGCTACGTATATTACAACCTTAACAACTGCTAACCATTACCACGCATACACTCTTTACCAAAGGAGTCCAGCCATACTGGTGGTACACATTGGGACTAAAGTTGGGATCCTCTGCAAGTCTACATTGCGCATGTTTGCAACTTGAATGAAGTACGCGTGTCTCGCTCACTTACTTTTTGAGCTGGCGGAAGTCGTTACGCACAATTGCCTGACATATCTGGTCGCCGATGCCTGAAGCACACTAAGCCATGGATACAAAAAGGATGCCTGGCAACTTACCTGATGCTTCGAGGGCATGCACGGTGTTGCCCTGGAGGTACAATGCCGTGGCCGTTGCCGTGATTGCAGCTGCACCGGCCCATTGCCAGCGAAAGCGACGTGCGCCGCTGGGAAAAGCGCGTGTACCCGCCGCGGCAGCCACGAGAAAGGCGCGCTGCGGGGGATGCGTCTTGAGACGACGCGTCATGAGCGTCATGCGCTGAGCCGCCCGGGCCAACATTGTTGTTAGAAGAATAAAGGGGTAAGGCGTTCGCTGGCGAAAATAGAATATAAATTCGGGAACAACCCAGAAAAAAAAGGGCCAAATATAAAAAGAAACGAGTTGCACAGCAATTCATGCATGACTTTTTTTGGTATGCAGAGATGAAAAGACCAAGGTGTTTTTGCATCTTTTTTTTTTCTTATTATTTTCAGTCGAGGGAAGGTAAACGCAGACTTTCTAAGGGAATGGGTACAAAGTGATGTATATCGATGCCATTGAACGCGAGGGCTTCAATAGCGTGCGGGGGCACGAGGTGTTGGATGAGATCAGGTCTTATAGACAATTCCTCGACAGAAAAGTCAAAGAGCGGGGGAAGGTCGCGGCCAGTGGAGAGTTTCGTGGCAGGATTTCGTAACTCGTCAAAGAAGGGATGTGCGAGCGCCTCGCTTGCGCTCATCCGTGCCTGCGGGTCGTATTGAAGGATATTCGTGAGCAGATCCAGTGCTTCTGGGGATGCCCGTGCACGGAAGATCTAGACACGAGTACATGAGATTTCATTCATTCACTTCACCCATTCCAGTGATGCTTCTGTCTCCTTACCTTGGAGAAGGGCGTAGCTTTGATCTGAGGGAATTTGTGGTCGACATAGTGAGGGTTCATTCTGGCGATCTGGTCTTTGGTGGGGGTGCCGAGGACTTTGATGATCTCGACAAGCTGGTCAATGCCGCTGTCGCCTGCAAACAAGGGTCGTCCGACCAGGAACTCGCCCATGACGCAGCCTGCAGACCAGATGTCGATGCTGGTTGTGTAGGATGTTGCGCCAAAGATAAGTTCGGGTGCCCGGTAATACCGCGAGCAAATGTACGACACGTTGGGTTCATTGGCGTTCAAGATCTTGGCACTAGGTAGAGGATTATTACCCGTATCTCTTTTGATCCTCCGTTTCGCTTCTTACCTGCCAAAATCACAAAGTTTCAAGACACCAGTGATAGGACTGACGAGGAGGTTCTGGGGCTTGATATCGCGATGACAAATGCCGAGGGTGTGTGAGTAGGCGAGGGCACGGAAGAGCTGGTACATGTAGAGTTTGACGAGCAGGAGGGGGATGCTCTGTTTGATCTTGGCGTAGTGCCGTGAGACGCGGTAGACGGTTTCCGGGACGTATTCCATCACGAGATTCAGATAAACCTCATCTTTCTTGAAAAATGATTTAGACAAAATGTTGAAGAACCAATCACAAAGAAAAAGAAAAAGAGGATGGAACGCGTGAGCTGTCAAGCCAAAACCCAATCTGTATTGTTCTTATACCTTGGCATCGCCTTGAGTGTAAAAGTAGGCCTTGAGGCAGCACACGTTCGGATGGGTCAGGATTTTCATGATCTGCAACTCTCGGTTCTGATAATAAGAAAATACAGGTCAGAAACAACGCAAGGAATATAAAGATATACTAAAGTACTTTGAAGCGCTTGTCCTGCAAGACTTTTTTGATGGCTGCATCTTCGCCATTGTGAGAGAGCTTTGCCTGGTAGACGACGCCAAAAGAGCCGTTGCCAATCACCTTGTGGTTGGTATACTGGAGCTGGATATCCTCGCCCGTCTTTCCGTCCTTGGCTGCCACCCGGACTGTTCGTAAGCCATCCACCGAGGCATCCCCTGCTGCAATCCCCCCAAAAAAAAAAAAAAGTCGTGTTCAAATGGTGCCAAAACGGAATGCTGTCTAATGCTAACCTGCGAATTTGAATTGACTAAAGCTGGTTGTTGACATGATAACCGCACTTTTATGGCCCAAAGTTTTGCTGGCTGTTGAATACGTTTGTTCTTTTTTATTCGTCGTTCTCGTTGCGTCGTCGTGTCGTTCAAAACGTTTTGTGTCGAGTTAAAGAAAAGCGGGAAAGAGCAAAGAAAAAAAAAGTTTCTGGGAGGCCCCGTTGCGGGGGGCCTTGCCTGATTTGGACAACTCGTCGTGACGTGACGTCTCCAAGGCATCTTCTTCAACTGAGTTTTCTTTCTCTTCTTTCTCTTACAGCATTTACATATCAGTAGGCCTAAGGAAGAAGTCTCTTGGTTACTTTGGTCTATAGAGACTATATGCATATCGCGCGTGAAAGCGTCTCTCGTTTGTGTGTGTTTGGATGGCAGTGGCATGCAAGTATTCCAGGTCCTTCGGCGTTGACCTGCTCAGCGCCAATAATTAGCAGAAAGCGTGCATTTCAGTGTCTAAACCTGAAATAAACAGCTGTCCCCTTGGCGTCTTATCGTATTGCATCTGCATACATTTCTCCCATTTCGGTTATTGACGCACCTCATTTGACATGCTTAGACGCTAGTCTGCTATTTTTCTCCCTGATAGTCAAAAATAACATCATTGTCGAGGCACTTTCTCGAGTAAGGCAAAAGCCGACGCAGAATGGTTCATACACACCTTCATGTATACATACACATACTACACATACATGCATTTATGTATCACCCTTGCACGTGTATGGCTTTGCTCAATGCTTGGCGCGCAATTCCAATCAATACGTAGGAAGAGCGATAATGATCATGGAGGCTCTCTCTATTTTCTTTGCTTAAATATGGACATGTATATCCAACCACATTTACAGTGATGCAGAGCGATGCAATATGTTTATTTGCATGACACGTCAATGTGTGCACTGACAGGAGATGGGTTTAAAAAAGAAACAAAGGGGGCAACGGGGACAAGGTGATCCGGAGATGTGTAAACTTTAAGAGAAATAAAAAAAAAAGTGGCGTGCGACACTTTGTAGGGTCCGCCCATGTCGTCATTGGCAGAGCAGTGCACGAATTGGACGTACATACCAAATTATTTTTTTTCCCTTTTCCATACCAATGAAAAAGTCGGGTGCGCTTGTGCGTTTGCGCGCGCAGAAGCGAAAGATTTTCTTTTGCCTTACATAACCTGGCTAACTTGTGTGCACATGCTCGTGCATGACGTTTATCTTTATCATCTTTACCGGCATGTCCATGTACCATTGATATTGCGTTTGAAGCATACCAGCTAGGATTAGAAAGCTGGCACATGTTGGTGAACCGTAGCGCCAAACAGTAGATCCTCGGAAGCGCGTGTCTTTATGCTAAAGGTGTAGTGTCCGGATAGAGCGGGATAATGGTATTTAGAAAGGGATCCTGAGTGGCCCGCGATACTCATTGGATTGGATAAGCATGCAGATCGTGTACCGATCTACAAAAAAAGTCTCATTTTAACCAAGCCCGTGGATAACCCCAGATAAACGTGGGAGTTCCTCGGAAACGTCAGTAAGGATTTAGATCTCCTCTTTCTTCTTTGTTGGATGAACCAGGAGGGATCGGGACTGATACCTAGTTCTCGGATACAGCAAGTAAAAGGCGAAAATCACGAATCATTGTTCTCCCATTCGACTTACAGCGGCACCACACACACACATGCACGCACGTACATAACGACACTTTGGTAAGGAAAAGCTTGATAGCAAGGAGTCTTCTCTGTAATATCTTTGTCAGTCCCTCTGTGTATCTATATATATCGTGCACTTTCACTTTCGCTTGAACGTTCACATACACTCAGACCATGGGTGTGGCTGGATAAATCAGGATGGATCGGAACGATCCGCTCTTGAGAAGTATGAAAAGCGGATGATTTTCTCGCGTGAGAGTGGAAAGTTTCACGCCACCCAGCCAACAGCAATCAGCTCATACCAATTTCATGACAACAAAGAAACAATAAAACCGAAGCCTTGACTCCTTTTTTTTTTCCGCAACTTCCCAAGCTTTTACATATATATATTTTCTTTTTACAGTAACTTGAAATGGTGCGCGCGATTGCGATTGCTGTGGATCCTGAATCGAGTGACGCGTCAACGACGATTGAGTGGGCCAAAGTTAACTTTTTGCGGCCAACGGATCATATCCATTTGATATCCATTCTCATGCTGGACACTGAATTTATGGACGATGGTAAGAGGGTTTTGCATTGTTTTACTATCTCTTCCTTTCCCTCTTTCTGATCTCCCTTTCCTCGCCCTCTTTCTCCCAAAAAAGCTGCGATGGAGAGTTTTGTGACCCCAGACCAGTTTGCAGATTTGGAACATCAGGTAAGCAGAAATGGGTAGCACAAGACGGGCACGCTGCTGAACCTTTTTTTTTTTTTCTTTCTTTTTGGGCCTTTTTTTCAAGGTCACTGCAGGGCGCATGGAAGCCATGCAAAAGTTAGCTGAGGCATTGGAGGGGTACACAACGACGGTCCAAGTGTTTCAATCCAGCCCGGATCGAGCTGGTAACGTCTTGATCCACTATGTCGATACCGCCCACATGGAGTGTTTGGTCATGGGCAGCCGCAACCTCTCTGGCTGGCGAAGGTAAATAATAATAACAAGGGAGAGAACAAGTGGCTTTGGTTCCTGATTTGGACAAAAGAGAAAGAGGAAATATACCTCACGCAAAACGCTCACACACACCTTTTCTCTCACACGCACGCACACCACACATGCATGATATGTAACTTCATCTCTTTGATTTATTATGCGTGCTGGGTTCATAGGTTCATCGCTGGCAGTTTTAGCGAGTATGTGCAAACGCACGTCCACTGCCCTGTGCTGATTGTCAAAAAATAAACTACATGTTAGCAATGAAAACGATAGAGTACCTTTTTTTGTGTGGGTGTCTGATTCAGCCAAGGTGACACAGTCGTGGCACAAACAAATCAAGGTATCCGCGGAGGATGCAATACTGGGATTGGGCCATTCTCGTGATTTCTATTGAGCTTGCTTCCTCCCACTCGTTTTCTCTCAACCTTTTGCCTTAAATCCTCCGCCCGTGCCTTCCCACCGAATCATGAGCGCGTGGGGAAAAAACAAAGGTCGGCCTGCTCAGGGATTGGTCAAGTCCATTATATAAGCCTTTCCAAACCTGCTCTTCACACACCCTCTCACACCCTGACCTCTATCCAATGTACGACAGAATAATATAATATTGGATCACAAAATCATCTTTGTATATAAACACCCGCCCCTTTCTTTTTTTTTTTTTTGATTTTTGACTTGTTCAATTCTTTTCTTTCTTTCGCATCATGGCGAATTCCTTGACGAGAAAAGTCACGACCAATGTCTACGTACGCGTTATACATAGTATTCCCTAGTCTTGTTCTATTCACACCTGCGGTTTTACATAGATCATTGGCGGCTTTGCTGCCATTGCAGGCATCATGTTTGGTTTTGATATTGGTAGTAACTCCGGTGTCATTGGTACCTGGCAGTAAGTATCCACAAGCCAAAAAGACCTGAACGTATGTTCTGATCTCCTATCTCTCTCTCTCTCTCTCTCTCTCTCTCTCTCTTTTGCTCATGTTATTAGGTACAAGCAATACTTTAATGATCCCAGCCCACTCTTGCAGGGCGGTATCAACGGCGCCTTGAGCGCTGGCTGTTTCGTCGGTGCCCTCATCGCTGGTTTCCCTGCTGATAAGTTCTCGCGTAAATTCACCCTGATCGGCGCCACTGTCCTCTTTGTTATCGGTTCTCTCTTCCAAGCTTGCGCCAACGGCGTGCCACTGCTCTGCGTCGGTCGTGTACTGAACGGTACGTCTTGTTTTTTTCTCTCCTTTCTTCATTTGGCTTGTGTAATCTGTTTTTCTTTTTTGTGTACTCATTTATAATGTGAATTTCTGTTCGTTTTCTGCAGGTCTGTCTGTCGGTGTCACTTCCATGGTCGTGCCCTTGTACCAATCCGAGGTTGCACCCAAGGAGATTCGTGGCCGTATTGTCGCTGTCCAACAATGGAGTATCACATGGGGCATCATGATTTCGTAAGTTCAGCAAAACAAGAAAAAGCCTAATACACATGTATGTCTGCATGGGCTGACATATATATACACACGCGCTTTACAGGTTCTGGATTCAATATGGTGCGCAACACGTTACTTCGCTCGATAACTCTCTCTACACCGCTGCCTTCCGTATCCCCTGGGGTGTGCAGGCCACACCGGCCGTCATCCTCCTCATGGGCATGTGGGCCTTCCCGCACTCGCCACGCTGGCTCGCCGACAAGGGCCGCATGGAAGAGGCGCACCAGGTTCTGGCTGACATCCACGGCAACGGTGACTTCGATCACCCGCGTGTGATTACCGAGATGAACGAGATCCAAGCTGCTGTCGAATTCGACCAAAGCATCAAAACCCAGCGCTACGCTGATCTGATGCAGCCTAAGTATGCGTACCGCGCTTTCCTTGGCATGTTCCTCCAGGTCTGGCAGCAACTCACGGGCATGAACATCATCATGTTCTACGTCGTCCTGCTGTTCGAGCAGGCCGGTATTGGTGGCGGCGATCAGGGTGCGCAGCTGATCTCGTCCGGTGTCTCGTATGTCTGCAACGTCGTCATGACCATTCCCGCCATTCTGTGGGTCGACAAGTGGGGCCGTCGCCCGACCATGATCTTTGGTGCGCTCTGGATGTCGCTCTTCCTCTGGATTGTTGGCGGTATTATGTCCCAGGGCGACTGGTACCTCGACGGTTCAGGCAAATGGATGATGACTCTCCCTGATTCCAAGAGCAAGGGCATCGTTGCCTGTGTCTATCTCTTCGTGTGCGGTTTCGCCTGTACCTGGGGCCCCATTGGCTGGATCTATCCCGCCGAAATCTACCCTCTCCGTATCCGTGCCGTCGCAGTCGGCATGTCGACTGCTGCTAACTGGTTCTTCAACTGGCTCCTCAATTTTGTCGTTCCTCTGCTCATGCAGCGCATCCGCTATGGCCTTTACATGCTCTTTGCTGGCTTCAATTTCCTTATGGCAGTCCACATCTATCTCGCCTATCCTGAGACCAAGGGCTTCACTGTAAGTAAACTCATTCCGTTCGTTGCATTAGACCCACCGCTTACATTTGATGAATAGCTTGAAGAGATGGACATTGTGTTCCAGTACAACCCTCGCAAGAAGTTGGACCGTGCCTGGGTCGAGGCCCAAGTCGCCGAAAAGGGCGTCCAGGGCGACGCGAACAAGGCACCCTCCCTCTCGAACGAGAAGACCGAAGATGTGGTTTAATTAATTTATATTCTATATGCATCATCACGATGGTCCTCGCATTATGTTATGATAGCAGGTCTACACACACGTACACAACACAACACATTACACTCAAGTTCTTTCTCCCTTTTTCTTTTAATCTTTTTCCACATTAACAATACACATTTTACGTATACTATTCACTGGCTGAAGGTCTTAAAAGGATGATTTGATAATAGAAGAAGAGAGATCACGGGCACACTCCACCTGATCCGAGCCAAAAGTCTCGATGGCCTGTTGCCTGATAGTTTCCATGATAGCGAGACTCTCGGGGTCGGTATCGCCGCGATAGCGCGCACTAAAGTGGGTAAGGATCATGCGCTTGGCACCCAAACGTTTTGCAAAGTCACCCGCCATGTGTGGAGTAGAGTGACCATGTTCTTTCGCACGTGCTTCGACCTCTTCATGCGTGGTGCCAGGCTTGTCAAGGGCGGTCAGTGCGTTGGTCGCTTCATGCACCAAGAGGTCCACGCCGTGGACCATGTCGAGAATCGCATCCGGGCAGCAGGTGTCACCCAAAATAACAACGGTACGGCCTGGCCGAGGCTCGGGGGGCGCGAGAGTCAGACCTGGCAAAACCACCGATTTGCCTTTCTGGAGATGGCCGAGGGCGGCCAAGGGCTGCTTAAAGCCTTGAGCGCGCAAGGCATCTGCATGCTCCTGAAGAAGAGGCACAAGTAGATCCCGGTCAAGTTTACCCGGAATGGGGACTTCCTTGAGGGCAAAGCCGAGGGACGGGACCGAGTGCTGGATGGCACAGGCCGCGACCTGCCAGGTATCAGTGATGGGTAAAAAGGTATCCAGAGGGAAGTCGTTTCCGGGTAATTCATCTGGGTGCATAGCAACGTCTACCGTCGATGGTTCATCGGGCATAGCAAACGTGTGGACGCGATAAGGGCGGCCGAGACGCGAGTGGGTGAGTCCGAGACTGGCTCTCAGCCACGCCCGGAGAGGGGGTGGGCCATACACGTCAATCGGTGCACTCACGGTCCGATGAGCGTTCATGTTTTCCGAAGCAGTGCAGAGAAGGGGCGGAAGGCCAAAGCAATGGTCGCCATGCATATGGGTAATAAAGATCTTTGTGATCCTGCCCATCTTGAGGTCGCTCTTTTGGAGCTGGTGCTGCGTCGCCTCGCCCGCGTCGAACAGCCAAATGTCACCATTGACTCGCAACGCCATGGACTGGTGGTTGCGCGTCGCTGAAGGCTGGGCACTCCCGGTGCCGAGAAACGTAATGTCAAGAGGAATCATTACAAGTGAATGTACAGTGTCAATGTATTGCGAATGCTGTTGTGTGTGTGTGCAGAACTAAAATAGGGTTTATGGTGTATTATGACTCGTATCTACGTTTTGCAACGTGTGGCAGAGTTTCCAGTGGAATAGACCGAGGATATCTTTGCGGAATACAATGTCGTGGGTGAGGAAGTCGGGTAGTCTCTGAATCAAGGCTGCGTCGCGGGAAGGATCCAACAGAGGCCGATACACGACTTTATCTTCTTGGGTGTGGATCAGCTTGAAATGAATAACTGACGAAAAAGGAAAAATTTTGAGCATTTGCGCCTCTTTTTGAACATACCCGGTACTTACTGCCATGACGGCCCTGTTGGACGCACTTGTAGACCGTGTTGCCATTCGCTACGACTTTGGCTTCCAGGATGGAAAGGCCGGTTAAACTTTGCTGGAGTTCCCTGATCCCCTTGGTCATGCCATCGTTCTGTTCGGGATGGCTGGCTTGCAGCTTGCGCCAGAGTTCTTGGATCTGTTCGTCCTTTTCCCGGATCACATCTAAAGCGTATTGTAGTGAGTATCCCACTTTTCTGCGAACCCTTCAGCACTTATACCTGACTGTTCCTGTGGCTGCTGGTGCTTGAGCGGAATCTTGCCTTGTTCAAGGTCGCGTTTCAACAGCCGGTAGTCGACCTCGCGTCGCATCAGTATTTCCTTTTGTTCCATAACGGTCGCCTCCAATGCTGTAGGCATCATTAGTTATTTGATACTTGTATTAGCTTGAGACCTACTCTGAATGCGTTCCTCTGCGTTCTGTTTGTAGTGTTTGTAAAGGGCCTCGGCTTCGGTATCCCGCACCAAGGCCAGATCCTCATAGTTCTTTTCCAGCGATAGGTAACGCGCCTCCAGGGCGCGATATTTTGCCTTGAGCTGTTCATACTGTGTTCGAATGGTCTCGGTCTGCATAGGATCTTAGCGGATTGCCTCTAACTAAAAAATAGTAATCACCTGTTCCGGCTCGTCATATGCATGGCGGCGATGCGGAGGGGTATAGTCCGGGATGCTTTGATTATTGCTGTATTGGAATGGCCTTGAGCTAATAGCGGGTTGAGAGCTTGTTTGTTGTTGTGTGTACATAGGTTCAAAAGAAGAGGGCATTTGCGAAAGATGAGGTGGTGAGGGTGTAGGTAACGAGACAATGTTTTCTTTGCCATCTGTTGTTATCTGCGTTGCATTCTTCGCTATCGATGTTGCTGTTGCTGCTACGGTTGCAGTTGCTGTTGTAGTTGCACGCACGCGTTTCATGATGTCTGTTTCTTCGTCTGTTTTTTGTGAGCGGGGTCGTTTCATGGAGCGCGAGGTGAGTTGTGTTTCGGGAGGAAGATCATCGTCGTCCATGGCTTAATAAATGATATATACAGGTGATTAACATATAAGTTACATAGGATATTATAAAGACATACCAACCAGGGGTTGCGACATGGGCTCGTCTGTTAAAAGGGTAGCTGAAGGGTTAAACACGTAGAGTGAGTGGAATAGTTATTGCAGGGCGCGTTATTTGTGTGCATACGCTCAAAATCGTTTTGTGATGAGCCAACTGCATTCGACCGTTGTTTCCGCATTGTGGACTGACAATATTATATATAAGACGATAGTATAGACATAGCGCTAGGACTTACCCGTAGCATGAGTGCCTTTCTTGAAGTCAGGAGGGTGAAATGGGAAGGAAAAAAGAAATGAACGAAAATAAAAGGAAAAGAGAAGGATAATAAGTCGATTCTCCGCTCACACGCACTTGTTCTGTCAGAGATACACACCCCATTACGGCAACCTCATGACAGACTCGTAAGTTTATTAGACCATACTATCCCCAATTTACTCATTAAAGAATAGACAAATGATCCTGGATCCCGGTATAACATACTTTCAACATGCCACGAACGACGCATTGAATGCTTTACTTTTTACGTAGCCATTAGGGACTGGGTTCTGATACCCATCATGATTGTCATGGTGCTTGTGGGCGTTCTTCGCCATCACATTACTATGCTTCTGACCGGGCAGCCCAAGAAACCACAGCTCAAAGCCGTTCGCGAGAGTAAAGCCCTTTTGCGTGGCATGCGTCTGCGCACCTTTGGCAATTATATCCCGCCTCACGCGTTTGGCGCGCGCAAAACCATGCTCGCCGACGCTTATGAGAGTGGCAAGTACCTCAAGAACCCGGATGGCCAGAAGGAAGCGCCGAACCCGATGGATCCGGAAATGATGGAGGGCATGATGGAAGGCATGAAGAAGCAGTTGACAAACATGGTGCCCCAGATGCTTATCATGGGCTGGATCAACTTTTTCTTTCAGGGCTTCATTGTCAGTAAGTAGTGAGCTCCCTTTACCCATTACTATTCTATCTAGTATCCGACAGTTTCTCACATCTCCTAGTCAAACTGCCGTTTCCATTGACTCCGCGGTTCAAGACCATGCTGCAGAGTGGCGTCGATACGCGTGACATGGACGTGACCTGGGTCTCGTCGCTCTCCTGGTATTTCTTGAACTTGTTTGGTCTCGGCAGTGTCTTTGCCCTTATCCTCGGTGACAACAATGGTAAGCAAAGCAGGGGTTTTTATATTAGGTACTAACATCCACCATAGCTGCCGGCGTGGATATGGCAGCCATGGGTGCCATGCCAGGCGCAATGCCCGGTGCGGGCCAGCCTGGCCAACCTCCGGACTTTAACAAGCTCTTCATGGCCGAGAAGGAGAATGTGCTAATCACCGCACACCAGTGGGACCTCGACAATGTGGAGGAGCGCCTGCTGGCAAAGTACGGCAAGCGTGCGCTCACGCCAAACAAGCCCTCTACGACCAAGAAAGAACCCGCCACGATCCGGGACAAGATCAAGCAACAGCAGCAGCAGCGCCCGCGACGACGATAAAAGGGCGCATCATTTCATATCAACAACAACAGAAGCAAACAACCATAGCACGGCCATAAATAAATAAAAATACAATTATTGATATCTACATGTACAAGTATGTATATATGTAATATGTATGTGTAAAATGTATATATGTACAAAGTCACTCTTGAATCGAGCAACGCCTCAAGGCTTGGAACGTGCCAGACCGATTCTCGATTGCTCGTAGTCAAAAACAGCATAAAAGTTCTTGAGGAACGAGTCGCCGAGGATGATAAGCGACGTAGGGGACTCGGCCACACCTGAGTAGCAGAGGCTGTCGTTGGCGAGGTTGGTGCGCTCACGAATCAGATCGGTGAATTTGACAGGGAACGACGTCTGGTCTTTGCCCAGCATAAAGTCAATCACAGGCGGGTGCGACATGTTGCAGGGTACACTCCAGCCTAGCGAGGCATTGTAGACCGCGCCGGGCACGACCTCATGGATGGCGCGGGAGAGCGAGGGAGGTACGACGATCAAGGTCGTGCCTGTATCAATGATGGCGTTCGTCGCGCTCGTCGACCCCGACGTGTTGCTGCGAAGCGTTTGGTTCTCGACCCGCAGGCCGCCAAACTCGACTTCCCAGTATCGCTCGCGTGCTATCTTGAGGTACTTTAAATCGCCCTCATAATGCTCCGGGTTCGTCGCTCCAAAAGTCTAATATAAAACGGATGAGTATGAGAGGGAGAAAGGCATTGTATATTTGCAAGTACCAGCTCGCCTTGACCGCCGTCGCTGGCGCCTCCGAGCCAGACCCCGAAAATAGGACTCTTGATCAAGCCGAGCTCTGCCATACGCTGGACAATGGTGGGTTTCCCCCCGTTGACAAACGACAGGTCCGGGAAACCCAAGCCAAAAATGCCATCGAGGGCGTCATCGGCGGTAAAGTCACCGGACTCCTTGGTGGCAAAGCCGAGCAAGGTATCTGGCACCGTCACGTTTCCGATTCGAATGGTGTCATAGCCGCTGTAACCCTGCACGCCCGAGCCGTCACCATAGCGCAAAGTCCAGGTCTCTTTGCTCGTATTGCGAAAGGAGGATGATTTGGCCGCATCGAAGCGCGGCTTGGAGCAGAGCTCGCATTGCGTAGAGGGGATCCAGGTGTCGGAACTGCCTGTGTCAAAGTCCATATTGAATTTCTGTGGCGGTGTGCCGACTTGCATCACACCAATGTATTCGACGTCGACGTGGGCGGCTTGGAGACCCACTGTCGCCTCCAGGTCGCGTACCAAAGCATGGGAAGTATTACTATTGCTGTTGGTCGCGTATTTCTTTAGAACACGGCTCAGACGGGCAGGCGTGCTTTGTTTGTTGACGCGTCGTTGCAGCGGGAAGCTAAATTAATCAAATCATGAGGGATGAGTGGGCGAGTGGACCGTGCGCGGGCAAGGTTACATCTCTGCTTTTAAGGTTATCAGTACCTCACAGCCGCGGCAAGCTCCCACAACCACAATGCGGTGAGCACAGCAATTGCATAAAGTTTCATGGGAAAAGGATAGAGAAAGGATATAAGAAGAAAACCTTGAAGGACCAGGGAAACGACTTATCTAATTCTTTCCATCGGTTTGAGATCATTCCATATTTTTTCTAAAAAAAAAAAAAGACCCTAACCCCCTTCCTCCCGCCTATTTTTTATCTTTTTCAAACTTTCGTACTGTTTTGAACCCATGCCAACCCTGCAAGACCGGGTCGCCATCATTGGCGCCGGATCGCTGGGGGCGACGGTGGCGTACACGCTCATCGCCCGGCAGATAGCCCACGAGATTTTAATGGTGGATATGAGCACGGACATTTTGCAGGCCCAGGTGGCCGACTTGGGCGAGGCTGCCCTCGGGTCTAATACCACGGTGCGGGCTGGGACATTCAAGGAAGCCAGCCAGTTGGATGTGATTGTCCTTGCGGCATCCTCCCCGCGTCGAGATGGCGAGTCGCGATGGGATTGGATCCGGCGCAACAAACAGTTAGTACGCGCCATTGGCCACCAGCTCTCCATTCCCACCGAGACGATTGTGATTGTCTTGAGTGAACCTGTCGATATCCTGACCCAGCACATTCAGACCTACCTGGGACTGAGGCCTGAGCAGGTGCTGGGGGTCAACAGTCTGGCGAGCCAGCGTGTGTGTGCGCAGCTGACAGAGGAAAACTACCCGTTCGCGTCCAAGACGTACGTGGTGGGCACGCCCGAGGTGCCTGTGCTGGCCTGCCCAGAACATGTCCAGCGGCACGTGGATCTCGTAACCCACCCACGGTTCCAGCAGATCACCGCTGCCAAAGGGGGCGCGGTGTACGGGCTGGCTTGGCAAGTCGCTGACCTCATCCATACCGTGTTCCACGACAACCGCGTCCACGTGTGCTCTGTTCATGTCAAACATCTCGATACCTGTGTCACCGTACCCGTTGTCATTGACCGCTCTGGTGTCAAAGAACATGTACAGCTAACCTTGTTGACGGACCAGAAAAAAAGACTCAAGCAGGCCGCCGAGCAAAATACCCAGGATGATTTAGCCACTGAATGAAAATCAAGAAAAAAGTCTCCGTATACCTGTTACCGTCTATTTCTATTTCATTACAGTAGGACATGTGTGTGCGCATATGTGTAGGTGTGTGTAGGTGTGGATGGATGAATGCATAAGTAAGCTATGTACAAATATTACGAGACGATGGGAGCCTCCGGGTCAGCTTGCGCTTTTACGCTGGACCAAAAGGGATCATTTTCATCTTGAGGGACGACGTTGGAGGGGAACCACTGGATGGCAAGGTCGTTGAACACCTTGTCATCGTCGAATTTCTTGGGAAACAAGACGGTCTGCACGATCGTATTGGCAGGGATAAGATAAGGGCACTCACGAAGCAAGTCGCGTTCTAGCTGACTGCTGACAGATGAGAAAATGGAACCAACTGAGCAGCATAAGAACGTACCTTCCGACATACATGTCGAAGCGATTGCCAATGATATAGACATTGGTCAAGGACGTTGGCTTCCAGTTGGCGCTAATTGTGTTGCTGTATAAATTGCGCGAGCAGTGCGGCATGTAGAAAAGAGTAGGCTGGTCTACTGTTCGCTTGCCTTTCTGTTGAAGAAGTCAGCAAGCATATCGAGGGCCTTCTATATATGGGAGTACCTCGTCCTCTTCAATAACATGGATCTGATGCTTCTCACAGAGCTGCTTATCCAGCTCCGTCATGACTGGATCAAAGATAGACACCTTGCCTTTGAGCTTTTCGAGCGTGTGTTAGAGTTACATTTTTTTTTTTCCAAAAGGTTCAATAAACTCACGTTAAGCAAGTCAGCGAGTTCGAGGGCAAGCAAGAATTGAAACTGGGCGTTTTTCGAGTGCTGCATCGATCCAATACCATAGCATATGATTTCTTTGCAGTCAAAGGGAGGAAGATGCTGTTGATTTAATTCTATTAAACGTTTAGTTTCTTATCAGAGCACGTCAAATAAGCCGTACTCTCCAGTTCAGCGTAGAACCTGCTGTCAAAAAGGGCCTGCCTCCGTTGCTCGAGCAGCTTTTCGAGATCAGCGAGGGTATAATCGTCTGGATCCACAAATGTATGCTTCTTTTTGCGCTGTTTCTTGGTCGGATCCACTGTCATGTACCGAAACTTGCGTTCGACCTTGGTAAATCCATCGTCGTCTGCCATTGTATATGTTATAAAAAAAAAGACTATATAAAATGCGGAGTTCGACAAGACACAAAGACACACAAAGACGCGATTTAGGCTCTTCCCAGATAGCCAGCTTACTCCCACTTGACCTCCCACCCTTTTCTTTCCGTTGTCAGAAGAAAAGAGATCGCTAGTCGTACACCCACCTTACGCTCTATATACGCTCAACACTACGCGCAAATAACGGCAACGTATTAACTCATGCCAGTCACACAACATACCATGGCCATAGACGAGTCCAGTCCAGAACTCAAGAAACGGCCCCATTCTATGGACGACAACAGCACACACACCACATCCACCAGTACAACTGCCATTACACAATTTCTACTCGAGTAAGTCCCCTATATGACTTTCTCTGTATGCTCCTCTCACCAATTACGAATGGTCAGCAATGATCCGCAGGGCATTTGGAATCCATCCGACGGATCGCCTTCACGATTAGCAGCGATCAAGGACAAGGCGGGTCGTGGCGAATACGCCTCTGTCCAGGAATTCAAGGTGCACAAATATTTTTTTCTGTAAAAAGAAGCATGAATTTCTCATTATATGAATTTAAATACACATAGGATGAGCTGGATCAAGCGTTTGACGGTGCTCTGATAGATCACCCGACCCTTTCAGATACAATCCAGCGTCTTTACTACTTTATCTTGGCTTCCTTGCGTTTAGTGAATACCACTCGCTTTGACTATGGTCTCTCTCAAAAGCCGATTGCCCTCTTTCGCCCCACCCTCGACGGCTTCGTCTTCACCGATGCCGTCTTGCGCACGCCCTCGACCAGCCATCCTTTGCGCAAGTAGTCATACCCATTCTATGATCAGACATAAGCTAATCCATGCCATAAAACAGCAACCGGCATCCAAGAAATGATGATCCATCCTACCCCATCCGTCGACAATGTGCCAACCTTGCGAAGTACAGTGCCACCACCCCCACGTTTTCCATCCAGAATACAACGCCATGAAGATAAGCAAGCTGTACCAGGTAATTTAACAACAAGAAAAAAAAAAGCATCTTAGTCTCATCATGGATTATAGTGGAATGGCTCGACTATGGCGCATTTTCTAGTTTTGCACCCACGCACGACTCAAACCACGCGAATGTATCCTACGAGAATACCTACATGGGCCGGGCAGCAAAGAGATTCCGCAAGTGGGAGAAGCGACAGCGGGATGCAGATACGCGTCGAGAGGATGAGGTCGATACAGCCTGGCTAGCTGCCCAAGGACTTGATTCAGATGCAATTGTGAGCGCGGCTCTTGTTCAAAGCAACAGCAAGGACAACAACGACGACGACCTGAAAGACGTGGAAGCGATCCTGGAGCGCAACAAGGCGCTGCTGCAAGACCTAGTCCGCTACCAGGACCAGCGATTCGGGCTCAACGAGGCACGGTGGGGCAAAGTCGACGCGAGTGAGCGTCAGACAGCCAAGTCACTTCAGATGCGACTGCAGATGCTCATGGCCGCACTCGCACCCGATCAGCTCACCCACCCAGACGCGGTCGAAAAGACCATGGCGCGTCTGCCCTTAACGGACGCGGTCTATCGCGGCACCCTGCCACCTCAACGCCTGTTTGCGTACCACACCTCGGAGCACGTCGAAGCCCTGCCTCACCAGGCCACTATCATGCCCGACTACGCCAAGGAGCGGTGGCGATGGATCGACGTCGCCCCGCCGGCCGCGTCCAACAAAACCAACCACTCGCCGTCCTCGAGCAGGTCTCAGTCACAACAGCAGAAAACAGCCTCGCCGAGTCATAAGCAATCATAATGTAGAGAAGAAGAAAAATACAGGCAACCACAGCTTGCTTATTTTTTATGTAGACAAGAATGAAAGATGATTCACGTAATAAAGAAAAAGGTAAAAGAAAACGGAGCAGGGTGGAGATAGTAGATTTGCTAGCTATAATGGATGAATGGCGCAAGGGAAAGAAGGCGGGAGGAAGGGGTCTATGTACGTCAAATGAAAAAAAAAAAGCGAAAATAAAAAGAAACCAGGGCATGAAAGATGAAGCTATTACACAGATATGGGGAATGAAGATCAAAAATCATTAAAAGGACTCGCTACCCCATTTACGACCCGAAGGCTTCAAAGCAGGAGTGTCGTCCTCGAAACGGTCGCGGCGGGGGGCGCGATCCGACTGGAACCGGTCGTTGCGACGCGGACGGTCGAAGCGATCCTGATTCCGGTCAGAGCGATCCTGATTCCGGCTAAAGCGGTCCGTCCGGTCAAAGTTGCGGCGACCGCTGTTGAACGAGTCGCGGCGATGGCCACCGCGGTCGAATCGCGCAAAGTCATCGAATCGGCGGCGGTTGTTGTTGCCGAAGCGGGCCGGCTTGTCCACCAGGCCAATGCGAGCCAAGAAGTTCTGCGACACCGACGGCGGCTCAATCGCACCCAAGCTCATTGCAAACTGGCCTGCGGCCTCGACGATCTCGGACTTCTTCACGCTGAGCATGTCAGCACGGCCAGCGTCTATTGGAGCAGAGGTGAGTTACTGCTTGTAAAATCCCATTTTCAACACGATCCGGTCCAGTTACTTACAATAGCCGAGGAAGGCAGTGAAGGCCTCCTCAATGACGCCCTCATCGAGCTTGCCGGCGACATACTTGCGGAGACGGTCTGTGGTCTCGCGCTCTTCCTGGTCGATGGGCGGAGGCTGAAGCTTCTGCACGGGCAGGTCATGGAGCGCATTGCGGACGAAGTCCTGCTCGAGACTATCCATGATCAGGACGCCTTCACCCTGGGCACCGGCACGGCCGGTACGGCCCAAGCGGTGAATATACTGCTCACGGTTGGAGGGGACACCCAGCTGGACGACGAGCGACACGCCAGGGTAGTCGACACCACGGGCGGAGACGTCCGAGGTGACGAGCACGGTACCGGCACGGGCATTACGGAAGCGCTTGGAGATCTTGGAGCGCTGCTCCTGCGACTTTTTGGAGTGGATCTCGAGGACGGTGCGGTTGGGAAGCAAGAACTTGAGGAGCTGGGCATAAGCGATGGTGGACTTGGTGGTGGGCAGGAAGATGATGGTCTTGCCGTCCACAGCCGCGGGCAGGTCCTGAAGCATGGCACGCAGCAGCACCGGGTGCTCGTCAAAAGGAGCGACCAAGGCAGACTGCTTCACGTGCATGTGGGTATTGACTTCTTCTTTGCCGACGGTATCAATGAGGTCGTACTTGGGCGAGAGGGCAAACTTGCCGAGGTTCTGGTGAATATCCTTGGAGAGGGTGGCAGAGAAGAGCATGGTCTGGCGGTTCTCAGACGGGAGCTTCTCGAGGATGCGACGCAGCTCATTCTTGAAGCCCATATCAAGAAGCTGATCGGCCTCGTCCAAAACAAGGACCTCAGTGGACTGGCACATCTTGTAGAAGCGTGGTGCCGAGTCGAGGAGGTCAAACAGACGACCAGGCGTACCGACGACGATATCGCAGCGCTCCCGTTCCAGCTTGCGCAAGTTGTCACCCTTCCGCTCACCACCAACCATGCAGTGAACACCCAATGGATAGAACTTCAAGAGACGTTCGGCTTCATTGGCAATCTGCAGGGCGAGTTCGCGGGTGGGTGAGATGATAAAGACCTTGGTGCCTTCAAAGTGCTTCAAGTCCTTGGTGGTCTTTCCTGCATACGCACGCTCGAGGGCGGCAATGAGAAAAGCAAGCGTCTTGCCTGTGCCGGTCTTGGCCTTGACAAAGATATCGTTCTCAATTGGCAGGCGAGAGCACACGGCATCCTGCACCACCGACATTTCATTGTACTTAAACACCCGATCCAGGGCCTTGAGCGTCAAGGGGTTGATCGCCTGATCCTTGAACAGCTTGCTCTGAGGTTGGTCTTCCACAATCTCTTGCACGATCTCTTCGACCTTCTCGTCCTGCTTGAGCACGGTATCAGCCGTAGAGCGCAGTGCAGCCTGGGTGTGGATCATTGAGGGGAGAATTCGCTGCGGAAGATCTCTGGCAAGCAACGAACGCACTGAACAACAATAAGCAGAGTTAGCTAGGGATACTATAAGTCAAACAGCTATGCATACCAGGCTGTCTTGTGTAAGCCGAGGACATGGCGAGGGCTCTACCAGCATGGCGAGCAGTGCTGGTGAGCGTAATGAGTCGAAACATAAGATAAAGAAAGGCTGCAAGGGCAACAGGAAAGGGGAGAGCTGTCAAACAAACGGAATTTTCACCCTGTATGCTGCATTAGAAAGTTCAAGCCACACTGACTTTGTGAATCTGAGTACCAAGAATTCCACAGCCAATAAAAACCTCCCGTAAATGCCCTTCTTCCAATCAAAATCCATTCCATGGAGTCAAATGCAGCCAATGCATTGAATTAGCTGGGACCGCTTTGGGTGACTCTGAACAACTCGCGATGTTAGTTTACCCAACACTCGTATTTTTCTTTTCCTTTCTCAAGTGAATAAAAATGTCAACACAATTAAAGCTGGAGGCTTAAAACTTTGGAGAAAAGGTCGCTTTAATGAGATAATAACACATCTACGCGACCAATTGAACCAGGTGCCTGAAAGCGAGAACCACTCATACCATAGGTAGCCGACTTTTTAATGATAGGAAGCGTGACCGTCGATATCTGATTAGTATATACAATAAAAAATAGCAAACAACCATGAGAGTACTCTGCAAACTTACCAATCAGCCACCTGTCCCCAAGAGTCCATACCATGAAGGAAGATGTATTAGCTAATGATATTGGATGTGTCACCCACCGTATATGAGGTTTTTTCTTTGTAAAAGTAGAAAACTTGGAAGGAAAAGTCCAAATTTTTTAAATTTGAGCGCAGCCTGCGCATGGATCTTCTTATAAAAGTATACATGCCACACAAATGCTATGCAGGAGTTATTTTTGCAGAAGACTATACGTTTCATTGACTCTGCTCTGCTTTAGAAAAGAGGTGTGGGGTGATATTCTGTACGTCTGTTTGCTTGGGATATGATTGGATGGAAGGAGAGACATCCTTTAGAATGACGATATAAACAGGGCCGATGTGTCGGGTTCCGAAATGGTTTATTTTTGAATGCCAACAACATTTTTTTGACGTGGTGGCTCAAAACAATACACCCATTCACCCTTCACCATGGACTTTTCACGTTACAACCAAGCCGAGCAGGCTCAGATCGCGGCCATGATTGAGCACAAGCAGGTAACCGCAGCTCTGTAACCGTAATGGACTATCCGATTGACTCGATAAAAAGATGAAAGACTTCCTGCGGCTCTACAGCAACCTCGTCCAGCGATGCTTTGACGACTGCGCCAATGACTTTACTACCAAGGCCATCACCGGAAAGGAGGTAAAGCTATCTCCGCTCGTGGTGATATGATCATGCTTACTTACACTGCTTAATAGGAGACCTGCATCAACAAGTGTGCTGACAAGTTCCTCAAGCACTCGGAACGCGTGGGTGCCCGTTTCGCCGAACTTAGCCAACAGGTAAGATCATCGAGTGTGTTATATATTTTATATATAAAATGGGGATGTGCTTGCCAAACAGGAGTGGCTCATATACATATATCTCGTAATAGATGTCGGCCCCTGGTTCGCAATAAGTAAGACGACGGATAGATGTTCAATAAATGCTATGGAATCATGATGGGTATTTCGCGTCGTCTGACAAGGGCCTCCGGCAGGTGGGGCACGTTGGCTGGGATACATGGTGTTGGATCCACGAATGCAAGCAGTGCCTGTAGCAGAGGGTATGTATATCTGTGTGAGCCATCGTGTCACATAATATGAATCGTTTCTTACAGGTGAAAAAGATGCCCGCACGAGAGTTTCTTTGCCGACTTCATCTTTTCTCGGCAGATCGCACAGTCATCATTGCGCTTCAGCAGTTCTTCGGGTGTCGCATCCACATATCTAGAAAAGATTCAGCTCGGACGTTTTCGTGCTTTGAATTTCACTTACTCGGTCTTGACGTACGTCATGGCTCGCCACCGGTCCCGGTGGACAATCGCCTTTTTATAAAGACTCCGCATGACGGAGCGCACGTTCAGGATCAAGACAATGTCAATCAAGCCAAAAGAGATACCATGCATCCACTATTCGCGGGTATCAGGCTTAGTATTAGTATTCATGAGAGGTCGATTCTTACCATGAGCTGGAGATACTGCACGAGAGTAAACCCGAGCACGAGCATGTCGGTCCCGAGCTCGGCATAGTAGTTCATCATGCGCTTGCCTTCAAAGCCCTGTTCGCGCCACTGATCGATTAGCTGGGCGCCATATTTTGTCATGACTTGCAGGGTATCGAGCGCCACAGGTAAGAACTAGATTGGCGTAAGTACTTGTCATTCGGTCTTTATAGCATGACCGGCCTACCTCCAATGTGAGAAAGGTGATGCTGGACGGAAAGAGACGGAAGCTACCGAGATACCATAAAAGATCGCACGCAAACAGGCTGCAGAGGAGCAGCGTGATCTTCTTATATTGATACAGCGGAAAGTGGGGTAGCGTGGTGAGCTAAAACATCAGTGAATGAGAGAGAGAGCATTATGAGCGCTGGGTCTTCCTTACATGGTCGAACCTGTCCCGGCTGAGGAGGGAGAAGATGCGCAGGAACCCGAGGATGGCGATCCAGATAGACAGTCGGATCCATGCCGGGTCCATAACCGCACCGACAAAGATCATCTTGAATAGTAAAAAATTCAGCATGCGGTCATACACGTGCTTTTTTTGTAGAAGAGAGGTATGCATGAGTCCCCAGCGCGAGTGCTTATAATTGCTATAATGATACTATCACAACATTACCTGGCTCTCGGAGGGGAGCAACTCACGAAACACGAGACGCACAATCGCTTTGCCGAGAAGCAGAAATGTGCACAGGACCATGTTGAGGTGGATCTACAAGACTGAATCAACAGACATCGATGACACGTTTAGATTCTAGGGCGTACAAGGAGCGAGAGGCGCTGAGACTCGACATGGGTGAAGAATGCATGGAGGAAATGGCAGGCCGGGTCAAGTTGCGGTGGTGTGGAGGGTCGCAAGCTGAGCTCAGAGGGGCGACACTCCCGGAGAGCCCATTCCGGTGCAAACGAGCGTAATGAGACTACCAGTGCAGTCGAAAACGAGACGACCGAGGCAAGCAAGTAAGAAGGGAATAGTGCCATACTCGACAAGTTGCCCTCCGTCTTTGAGAGAGTTGATAAATAAGGTGGTCCGAGGGTGGCGTATTCTAACGTGAGCGACTAGTATTAGTGAAAAGGTATGAGAGAGAAAAAGAGACAGAAAGCAGCAGAAGCAGAGAAAGGGAGAAAACCCGCCCAAAACAGGTAGACATACGCACATGTACACACACATACACATACACACATACGACTGCTTCCCCTTCCCTTACCTAATTCCAGGCACACTAGACGCATTGCTTTTATATGTATACAGAGAAGTGAGATATAATTTTATCCATGACAATGCTTCCACCAGAGACACGATGATGATGATGCTAAATACTTTTCTTTTTTTTCCTCTTAAATAAAATACAGTCTACTGTTGCTGCTCCTCCTTTTTGTACTTGATGAACGCGACCAGATTCGCCACGGCCTCGTCACCGCGCGAACGCAAATCAAAGTTTTTCCGTCGATCGACCGTCTTGACCCGTGCACGCACGCTCGGCAGCGCCTGCCGCAGCTGGTCCAGAAATTGGCCTTGCACAAACACGGGCGCGTCGTAGTCAAACGCACAGTCGCTGTATACGTCGTACAAGCAGTTGAGGGCTTCAATCATGACTGCCACCTGCTTCGTCTCCTGCACCACTTGCAAAAACAAGCTGCCTAGTTCCTGTATATTTGGGTCAGTAGGTGTACATGCTTCCACTTGTAAGCGACGTACCTTGTTCATCTCAATGTGGCCTTGTCGCGCTGCAATAGGGCCGAGACAGCCAATGATCTTCACCTGCAGTGCTTCGGACGACGCTGTCCGGAACGCACCGCACAGGGTAGTCACATCCGCCATGACGATCGGCTAGAAACCCCGTTAGTTACCCCGTCCAAAGAGCACTTGTTTTCTTACCGTTTCCTGTTCCAGACCACGGCCAAGCGACCACAGACAGCCCACGATGGTTTCAATGACTTCATTGAGTGTGTCGCCCTTGGGGGCACTGCCGATGCCATTGGCGGTGTCAAAGAGCCATCGCCAAGTCTGGAAGGCCTCCTGCTTGTGCTCGCGGAACCAGACCTTGTCCGAGACCTCGTTCATGGTCAGCAGGAAGTTGTTGAGGCACTCCAACGAGCGCAGATGCAAGGTTTCCATCGCCTGAGTCACGACTGCCTTGTCCTTTTCCTCCTGCTTGAAGCTCAGCGGGGTCGGCGTCGCGAGGCGGATCAGGTGCGGGAAGACCTGGTTCACAAATGTGTGGATGGCTGGGTAGCTCGTGTCGTTCAACGCATCTGCCTTGCTGGCCTCGCGTGCGTGTGCCATATATTCGTCCACGTTTTCGTCCGTCACTTCCTTGCCTTCATCTTCTCCTTCCTCGTCCACCATTTCTTCGTCCGCGCTCTCCCAGCCATCGTCTAGCCAAACGGTGTGAGAGACTCATTTGGCACTCCTTTCCTTTCCTTACCTTCGCCGTCTTCGACGATGCACATGGTCGATAACAGCTCGAGTGAAAGCTGCAGGGTCGACAGATGCCGCTCAGCGTCCTCAATGTATTCCTATTCCCCGCGTGAATAACACACACATGAGTACCCAGTCCATCACTTACTTCCTCGTTTGTCAAAGCCTGCTTGGGGGTAGGCGCAATCTCCATCGAATCTGCTTCCTTGTTCACGTTCTATCTTGCATGATTAGAATCCATGGTGATAGTTGGCACGGTAAACTTACACCAGACTCAAGGGCGGCAATGATCTTTTCTGCTTCGGTGTGGATGTTGTAGTCGAGTGAAGCCACAAGGATGGGCAGGATGCGCTGGTTCAGCTGGTTCTGGGAATCGTCCTCCCAGGATTCAGTCACCTCAAGTGCATCGCGCACGTTCATCAGAATAGCTAATAGAATGTAAGTTTCTTCCTCCATGTAATAAAAACGCTGGTACTTACAGCAGGCAAGGACCTGGACAAGAATGCGGTCATTGCCCTTGAACTTGTCGAGGACGTCATAGAGCATCTTGGCATACTCGGGATGGTTCTGAAACTCGATATAAATATCCTTGTTGTCGTCGGTCAAGGTAGTCAGGCACTGGCCGGCGGCAACCACGAGCTTTGTCGGGCACTGCTCGGCGTAAGACAAGAAGGAGATCAGGAAAGGCACAATGTTCAGACGGTTGATGGCCTTGATGTACTTGTCCGACGCCTCACTCAGACTCCAGATCAGATAGATCAGGTTCTCAGCAAAGTCCCACACCGTCCGACGCCGTGCCTCCTCCTCCTGGTCCACCACAGGTCGCTTTTGGAGGATGTTGTCGATTGTTTCCGAGGCCTTGAAGAAAAGCAACGTCAAAAAAGAAAGACAAGACGGGTGTAGTATGGACTTACGCGTGGTATCAAGTGGCTTAAGGGGGTGAGGATATCGCGACTGTAGTAGTCGCTCGCCACCGACGGGTCGACTGCAACCAGGTTTCGTAACACGCCGAGCGATTCCTCGAGGACTTCGCGCTGGTTGTCGGTCAAGCGTTCCAAGAGCAGCGGCACAATGCCCTTGGAGAAGAGCAGCTTGCGCACGCTCGGTCCAGACACAATCAAATTCGAAATGCAAGCGGCCGCCCAGGCACGTTCAGAAGGATCGGGTGAGGATAACTGTCATGGTGTGTCAATCCAAGGGACTTCTTTAAACATTCTATTTTACAAGTATACCTTTTGAATGACAGGAATCACGGCCTCTTCGCTGTGAAGGGTGTCCTTGAGCTGGTCATTGGCACCTGCAGCAGCGCGATTGCTTAATGGATTGGTACGTGCCGTCTTCTTGTTACGTCTGCGGATCTGTTG
>VAFG01000344.1:69360-102877 GCA_013461545.1 Syncephalastrum contaminatum | reverse complement strand
AAAAAAAAAAAAGACAATTTTTATTGCGCAGTACCATTTGAACAGTGCAAGTTTGGATCATACGTTCTACATACACAAAAACTGGCTGAAGGATAAACTACCGTCGCCTTAAACTACTGTGTTGACTCGCTGTACAGTCATATACTATTTTATAGAGTAGACAGCGATTTGTTTCACTTGCCCCTGGAGACTGAGTGATTCAAATCATAAACGGAAATAATCGGAATGTGGCGGCGTTATATCAGTTTGTGTGTGTCTGTTATCATCTGTCACTGATGTCTCCCATGGTCGTCTCTGTAGCTCGCAAGGAGACGTCCATCCAGAATAAAAAGGAAAGCCCTTTTTAGGGTAGGATAGACCTGTTCTATGGCTTGGCGTCACACTCATATTCACACACACACACACACTTCAATGAGGAAAGCGGATATCGAACCGGGAAAATTAAAGAAAGAAAAAAAAAAAGACATTTGATCGTTAGCTCCGAGAGCACACACACACACACACACCTTCCCTCTCTTTCTTGTCTTGTTTACTTGTTGTCGTCATTAATATGCACACTGCTCATGACGACTCTGAGTCGCAAAGACGGGATGTGCGTGCTCCAGAGATGTGCGTCGATTATCTCTCCTATCGGTTCGATGAGATGGATTTAGCAGCATCGTGGCGAGTTGTCACAAAGCAAAAGACGGCCGTCGTCAATGGTCTACGGCTGGAGAATGCCTCTTGGCGGACATGGGCAAAGCACAAGAACAACCTCAAGACGGTCAGCCCAGAGACCCTCAACTGGTAAGAAATACAACTTGTTTTTTGTTCTTTTTTTCTTTAGCCCATACTCATTATCTTGAAGGCTCAAAGACAGTGACGTGACATGGCTGTATGGACCTTTGCATACCGTCATCAAGAATATCGAGGAAGAGGACCGGTTCGCCAAGCCCAAGGTCGCTTCGACCGAGGAAACATTGGGCTTGATGACCCTCGCACCCCTCCAGAAGTTGCACCCACCCAAACCGCCCTCATCTCCCGCCCCGCTCAAGTCAGCCCTCAAGCGGGTCACCGAGTCGGATCGGTTGAAGCGGTCTGTATCGGAGCTGCAGACACACCTCTTGGCCGAACCCGAAGTGTCCCTCGCCGAGGCCAACAAGCAGAGCAAGGCCTTTTCGCCTTCCGTCGTTGCCACCCACCGCCAGCCAAAGCTGCGCTTCAACCAACACGTCGAGCAATGCGTCGCCCTCGCCGACGAACGCCACCTCCACCCAGCTGAAGAGGAGGATTTGATCGGCATCCGCAAGATTGCGCCCGCTCGCCTCAAGACGGGCTCCATCTCCGAGCACGACGACGAGACCTCGGTCGCTTCCTCTTTCTCGTCTACGGAAGCAGGACCCAGTGGTCATGTGGGCGTGCGCTGGCACCACGATATCATCCATCAGGACGATGACGATGATGATGATGACGACGAGGAGGAGGAAGAAGAGGAGCAGGAGGAGGATAACAGCCAAGAGGCTATTCAATGGGTAGGCCAACCCTGCGTCTACAACGTCCACACGAGCGATACGTATGCCCACCAAGACGCAAACGATATCCATTCAGACGACGACGATGACGATGATGATGAGGAGGATTGGGGCCTGCACGATCCGAGCGACGACTATATTCCCGATGCCATTCCTTCCCCTCCGACATCACCGCCACTTCCTGCGCCCTCCACCCGCCCGCCCCACCACCTCGGCAAGTCCGTTCCTGTCAGCCAATCCACCAACGAAGCAGCCGAGCCTGCGATGGCCCGCACCTCGTCGCATCAAAGCGTATCCGACACTCTTCAAGCAAACAAGCCTGAGTCTGCCTCCGCGCGTCAACAAGCTGCTGCTGCTGCTTCATCCTCCTCCACCCCCTCTTCTTCCAATGCTGCTGCGCCTTCTTCCTCTTCCCCCTCAACTTCGCCCCCGTCTTCCTCCTCCGCCCCCTCCTCCAACAACAATACTGTCCTAGGCAACTTTGCTCAGTGGGCCTCCACCTACCTTTGGTCAAAATCATCTTCATCATAATGTCTCGTTGTTCTCTTATTTCCCTCATTTGCACACTCTCCAACCCCACAACTTTTTTTTTCTTTATCGCTTTTGCTTTTGACATGCATGCATCTCCATTGATATCTCTTAATCCAATACATACTTTTTCTTTATTGCTCTCAAATGATTATCTGATTTATGGTTTTGAAGGGTGGTACCAAATATGATTGTTCTGTGTGTTCCTTAATATGAGGCATGACCCAAAGGACGGGTATTTTCTGATTGACAAGCCCAGCAACCCTTCTTTCAAAATTTATAGAAAGGTCATAGGTCAATGTTACAAAGTGTGAATCTAGCACAACATAGCCCACATACGTAAGGGTCAAAGCGAGATAGGATTGCATGAATCTTCTTATGCATTATATTCTGATAAAGCTGGATGGTTCGTCTCTCTTTGCATAATTTTCTGCTGCCATAAGGAATACAATAGGATTTTCTAAAGTACACGTGGGTAGGACTAATGCCAAAATAGATGATGCAAGTCTGACAAGATATGCACAATTCGTTCTTTCACGTCATACTTCAAATAGGGTCTTTCTTATAATAGAGGTACAGAAAATAATAGTTTATCCGACACACGGACGATCCGACATGAACACAGGGGAGCGGAATAAAGCGCAGACACGACTTTTTTGCATTTTTCGTGTCGCTTTTTCTTACTCGAAAAGACACCCACTCATATATACACATATTCTTTTTCTATATAAAGTATGACCGTGCTTACTCGTACCTTGGCCCACCTGCGTGCGCCCCATGTCCGCGTCCGATTGTACTCGTCCGACACGGCCGTCAAGGCGATGGTCTACTCGGAATACGGCAAACCCTCTGAAGTCTTGAAGCAAGTATTTCGCCTGCACTTATATTTACCACTCCTTCATTGTTCCTAATGACTCTATTCTCTCAGAATGGTCGAGTTTCCTCTGCCCAAGCTGCAGTCTGACACGGTGCATGTCCGGTTTTTGGCGTCCCCGATTAATCCGGCCGACGTGAACCAAGTGCAGGGAGCGTACCCGATTAAGCCCGCGTTCGAGGACCTCGGCCCAGTCAAGGCTGCTGTGGGAGGCAATGAGGGCGTAGCTGAGGTGATTGCCACCGGCGATTCCGTCAAGGATTTGAAGGTGGGTGACCGGGTTGTCATGGCAAAGACGGGCTACGGTACGTGGCGATCCCACGCGGCCGGGCCGGCAGAGGACTTTCAGCTTTTGCCCAAAAACGACAAGGTCTCGGTCATCCAGCAGGCCACGCTTACCGTCAACCCTTGCACCGCCTATCGCATGCTCAAGGACTTTGTCAAGCCCGAGCAAGGTAACGAAGTATTTCTTTTTGGGTGTGTCTTATATTTTTGACACGGGGGTAGGTAATTACATCATCCAGAATGGCGCCAACAGTGCCGTGGGACAAGCTGTCATTCAGATCGCCAAAGCCTGGGGCATGAAATCCGTCAACGTCGTCCGCAACAGGTGAAGAAAGAAAAAGAAGCCTCTTTTATCTTTTTGCTCACATAGCCTAGACCCGACCTTGACACGCTCAAGGACGAGCTCACCCGCCTCGGCGCCACCCACATTGTCACGGACGAAGAACTTGGCTCGCACGCGATGCGCTCCCAGATGAAGGAGTGGTTCGCTGGCAAGCCGCCCTTGCTCGGCCTCAACTGCGTCGGCGGCAAGAGCGCTACCGAAATGGCTCGCTACCTCGGGTAAATGATAACAGAAATAGGTTCCTGCAATCTGCTCTTACTCACTTGTGCATCGAATTCCAGTCACAATGGTCACTATGTCACGTATGGCGCCATGGCCCGTGCGCCGCTGTCGCTTCCCGCCTCCATGCTCATCTTTAAAAACATCACGTTCCACGGCTTCTGGATGTCGCGCTGGGCGGATGTGCACTCCAAGGAGGAACGCTACGACATGTTTGAGGACCTGTTCCAGCTGATGCAGCGCGACCAGCTCGGTGAGCCTCGCTGGACCCCGGTCGAGTTTAACGAGGCGGCCATGAAGCACGCCGTCGACGCTGGCATTTCCGGCTACGCTTCGGGCAAGCAGGTCGTGCAATTCTAAAGAAAGAAAAATTACAGCGCGCGCGCATGTTTCAATAGATAATACAGGAGATGCAGCTTTTTTGTATTGTTTTGTATAAACGGAAATAAAAAAAAATAATAAGAATGATCTAGATCTTGAAACCGCTGTGAATGGCGGCCACACCAAAGGTTAAGCTCTCGTAGCCCTTGCCGACTGTGGAAAAGCCAGCGTTGCGGATCATTTGCGCAAATGTCTCCTGGTTGGGGAACTTGCGTATGCTTTCGACGAGATACTGATACGAGTCGCGGTCCTGCGCAATGACTTGGCCCAGTACAGGAATCACATCAAAGGAATAGACATCGTACACTCTGATAGCATATGTTGCAAAAATATGTTAGTGAACAAGCGCTTCACGCGTGTATGCTTGATACTGACTTGCTGATAAGAGGGTTATCGACCTTGCTGAACTCCAAGCACATGAAGCGTCCGCCGGGCTTGAGTACGCGATAGGCTTCTTCAATGACGCGGTCGACGTGTGTGCAGTTTCGGATACCAAACGCAATCGTGTATACATCCACGGATTCACTCTCGATGGCGTCCAGATGCTCGGCATTCTGGACCATGAAGCTGGTCTGGTCGGCTATACAACACAGTTAAAAGGCACCCTAGTACAAAAGACTCAAGTCGCTTACTCTTGGCATAAGGCGAGGATTGGAAACGCTTCTTGCCCTCCTCGAGCATGTGTGCGTTAATGTCGACCATGGTAACCGACGCGGTGCTATCACGGTGGATGTTGCGGCAGTAGTCCAAAAAACGCATAGCGACATCACCGGTGCCACCTGCGACGTCAAGCAGCTTGGTGCCTGGACCCGGTGCCATGCTACGAATGAACTGATCCTTCCAGATCCGATGGATGCCCAGACTCATGGCATCGTTCATCACATCATAATTGCCCGCCACGTTTGCAAACACCTTGTGCACTAGCATTCTCCCGTTAAGTATGTATGATTCGCGTCCCTTGCTTCTAACACATACCCAAGGATTCCTTCTCTGTCTCTGGCACATTCCGGAAGCCAAAATGGGTCGTCTTTTGGTCGTCCAACGGGCTTTGCTGTTGTCGTACAGCGCCCCACGTGGAGAATGCAGCAGTGCGCTTCACACAATGGCGCGTCAAGGGTTGGCAACGGCGAAGCAATGACATTGGAAGAAAAGAAAAATACTGGACAAGGGCGGGGCGGGGTCAGCCATGTCAAAATAAAACATTTGCATAGCTGAGCGCCAGCTCATGAATGTCCGAACCATGATAATTAATGGTATGCACAGAAAGGATGGGGGACATTGTTGTTGAATTTATTCATAAAGAGATGGTAAGTACACATGAGAGGAAATAGAGAGAAAGTAGATGGCACCAATATATGCGCTTGTGTGTGTGTGTGTGTATGTATGTATATTTAGTTCTTGGCTTGCTGGTCGACGACCATTAAGCTACCAATGAAGGTCAAGTTCATCTTGGCGCGCACCTCGACGATATCCTCAGGCACCAAGAAGATGGTGGCACCCAGCTTACGTGCAATTGAAATCGCGAGCTTGGCATTGTTGAACGAGTCCTCCTCGGTACGTCCGGGCGTCACGAGCGAGTAGTCGACGTATCCGGGTTTCAGGCCATTCAGGACATCCAAGAAGAAAATACCCGTGCTCAGCGAAGGATCCTTGAACGAATTCATTTTGCTCTGCTTGCCGCCGCGCTTAACCGTGTCGTTCGCCCACGCGACCATGTCTCGGTCCGTGATCGCGCGGCCGGCCTTGGTCAGCGACTGGAGCGTGTGGATGATGTTTTCCCGCATCAGCTGCCACACCAGGCCCAGTGTCAGTGTCTTGTTCTCATCCACAATGTCCGCACCCTGGATGCCGACGAGCGAGAATCGTCGTTCCTGGCCGAGCATCACTGCGTAGTTTGTGTTTTCAATCATCTTGAACCGCGAGAGCGGCTGCTTGCGGCTCACCATCCGCCAGTTCACGATGCCGGGCACGACCTTGTCAAAAGCTTGGAGAAGGATCAGACCATCCTTGAGATCCTCAAACAGGTTGTACACGCCCGGGTCCACGTTGAGACTGTTGAGCCACAGCGTGAACACTGCAAGAAGTTGTGAGCGTCTGCCATCTTGTTATTTCCCCTATCAAACTTACTTCTTGCTTCGCGCTCGCCTTCGGCGTCAAAGGGCTCAATCTCGGGTGCCTCCTCCTCCGTCAAGGGGTCCAGGCCGGGGTGGGTGTTGAACAGGTGCGCAACAAAGGCCAGGTTCAGCTTGGGGTTACCGGCCACAAGGGCAGTCGGGGTCAGGTACTTGCGGCAGCCGATCGCCTCGGCATTGTCCAGCACCATCTCGGCACGGCGCAGCAGGTCGCGCTCCTGGAGTGGCGCACGCGAGCACGTTTCAGGCTTGAGCTGGTTGAGCAGGACCGTGTAATTTTCACCATCGGCCACATCCTTGCTAAAGTTCTTGACTCTGTCCAAAGAAGAGTGAGCAAGAACCCCTTAACCCGCATTAAAATATCTTACCTGCGGTCCCAGTTGGCCGCCTTGAGGTGGTAGTTGAACCAGCGAAGCAAGATCTGGTCCGGGGGCAGCTTCAAGAACTCGTCGAGCGTCTCATCCTCTTCGAGCAAGCGGTACAATTCGGGGTGGAGCTTGATATCGATCTTGGAGAGCAAACCGCGCTTGATGATCTGCCAGATGAGGCCGAGAATCAGATGCTCACGAGCCTCAATAATGTCTTGCGGGCCAATATTGACCACCGAGCAACCGATAGCCTTGGCCGAGTTGATCACGATGTTGTTGTTCTCCACCATTTGGAAGTTGTTGATTTTCTTGCCAGCGTTCAAGACACGCTCATCGATCGTATCGGGCACAGCATCGTTGATAAGCTTACAGAGAATCAGACCGTCTAGGAAAGCCGTTAGTAAAGAAAAAAAAGGAATCTTTTTTTCCCGTTGCTCTGAGTTACCTCTGCATTCATCAAAAAGCTGCATTGTGTTGGTCGGAATAGGAAGGCGGTGACCGATATGCGAATCACCTGCCATGACGCTGTTAATATGACGAGTGAACTCAGTTCGCTCGTCTTCATTGATAGTATGCGTCGTGTTGGCGTTCGTGCCATGAACACGGATCTTGTGCTGGTGCACGTCAAAAGCGCCCTTATTACGGCCTTCCTTGAGCTTGGCAGCCAGCTAAATACACACACAGAGGGAGTCAGCATACTTTTCAGCAAGACCTCTATTTACATTCCTACGCATACAACACGCGCTGCACACCGTTTCCCTTTTAGTTTTACCCAACCCTCCAGTATATTACCTCAATGAACTCTTCCGCATCAATCTTGCTCGTCGCAGAGGTGCTCACGTCCTTGAGCGTGGCACGAATCTCGTCATAGTTGTCGCTGACACCTGTATCCTTGCACGCCTGCTGAATCTCGCGCTGGTCGAGATAGCCGTCGCCATCGAGATCACAAGCACTACATTATGGGATGAGTTCAAGAAGTACACACGCGCGCGACGACCACAACAAGAAGAGTAGTGCGCGTCTTTTTTTCTTTTCCTTTTCTTTCTCTTCCTTTGACTTACCTGAACTGGTCAATAAGCGAGTTGATATCGTTCACCTGCAGAGCAGGATACTTTTTCTGCAGCGTGAATGCGTTGAGGATGGGCATGTTGTAAAAAGAAGAAGGTGGTGGATAGAACAAGTTGGAATCCAGCCCGCCGCCTTTTCCCCAAAACCACCAAAACTGGCGGGCTTGAAATTCATCGTTTCGGATGCAACTTCTCGGTATGACGACATCATCTCCTCTTTTGTTGTCCTTTTCTCTATCTCGCTATTTCACAATATGCCTATCTTTGTAAACCAATCCGCTCAGTTTGTAACTGTAAAAGAGTACTTTGGATGGTTCGTGGAATACAGGATTTCTTTGTCGCGTCACCCGCATGATATGGATAGTCTGTCTCATTGTATCCCGCATATTAAAATATAAGTTTTTCTTTTTGGCCAAGCAATCCACCACATCATGGAGCCGAGTATAGCGCGTATACCTGAACTCAGCTATACACACATATAAACATTGTAAGCGAGTAGAGACTGCGCGCGATCTTTTAAACTGCCAAGCCTGCAGTCAACAGAACGAAGAGTCGGCCTTTTCTTTTCTTTTTCTTTTTCTTTTGCTTGGCGCACCTGTTATTCACCTGCGGAGGTCATGCTTCCACTTTTATGTATCAGCTGCGCTACATGCTAAGCAGCCCACAGCCGTCCACCTACGAGTCTGTGCACCCTTACTTCTTTTGATATCACGAGAAAGACAGGATACAGAATAAATACACAACCGCTGTATTCTTTGCTCTTTTCTTGGCGATTCCATTGCTTTCTTACTTCTTGGCATCCCTGTCTCGACTGTATGTCTCTTTTTTTATACAAACACTCACAGAAAGCACCACGAGAATACTGCGCCTTGATTTTATTTGGCTTGTCTTGGCTTGCAAACGCGTTTTACGTTATGTTCATTCAAGCGTCGCACAAACCAACCAGAATACGTGGCGCTAAAATGTGATAAATATGGAAACGCTCTTGCGTAATTTTTGCGGATCATCAGCGTAGCAACAAAGCAACCTTCCATATCCGTATAGTCTACGTACTGATTTGACAGTGTCAATACACACACTCATTAGATGAAGTCAATATTTGGTTGAAATAGAGATATATGTTTATATTCCAAAATTCGCAGTACAAGAAGAGTACAAGAAAAGTTGTATAGCAATGGAGCGTCGCGTACAAAGTCTCCAGAAAGTGCCCCTAGAATTGATTCCTGCCGGCGTGACGACGCGCCTGCACACGATGAGTGGTTCATCAAACAAACAACCCAGATTTGCCACGTGCTAGCATTTCCCTCATTATGTTCATCGTTCATCGTATGGTGGAAAAAATATGTTCATGCGGAAAAAAAAGGGTTAACACATATCTACTCATGATTATGATAAAGAATGACTTGCTGTACTCATACATGCACATGTCGATCAGTTAGGCAGCGTGTCGATTCAATCAGTCGCCTTCACACTTTGTATGTATATCCTGCTACAAAGACTGTATCGTCACTCATCTATTTTGACGCCAACGCGACATATCCTCCCTACTCGGATGGCTCTTGCATTGATATTGCGGGACCCAGACCGAATGTTTTACTGATGAAGTTCATAGCTTGCATGGTTGAACATAATGATAATCATGCAGACGAAGCTGCACCAATGACAGCCAACTCTCGCATGATTGGCCAGGATGTGAATCGTTATGTAAGGTACGCCGTCTCGGGTACAATATGCCCCCGGTTCGAAGAAGGGCAGGACCATCTGAGGACTGTCGCACATGACATCCTAGAGACCTATTTTATCCTTTCTTGGTCTTTGTTCAAATGGGAAGATATATTATGCTTAGTTAGTAAATCCATGGATCTCAACCTCTCATGTTACTCTGCAGAGTAGAATTTAGAGTTGTCATTTGGCTTCCTATGCAGCGATATATGCTACTAAGCAATACCTGATGTCCTTGTCCTTTCTATTTACAAATAAACAGATACCGCTTGACAGAGTAGCATGTGCGTACTGACCTGACAACTACAAGAATCGACTGCAGTTTGATTCACGAAAAAGTTGCGAGAAAGAAGACCCCTGCACACCAGTATTGCCGTTTCTCGTGCTGGTGGTGGTGATGGCGATTATGACGATAGAGTTATCACGTTAAGTCACGCTGGGCGCCCTGTTGAGAATCACTCAAGAGCATGCCATCCGTAGCCACGGCATCACGGTTCTTAAAATAGATTCTCTTCCCAGTTTACGGTGTAAATAGCCAATAAGCGTCTCCTTTATGTGGTGATGTTTAAAATATAGAATGCATGGCTGTCATACATCTGCCCCTATTCACCGGCGTACCGTAAAATCGCATCATACATATCAAAGATACCTGTCTCTGCATGGTATCGACGAGCAAGATCTTCGAGACATGTATACAATAGTAGATGCTCGATGCTAACGTACGGGTCGCATGGCTGACGCGGAACCCCTGGGCCGGTGTACGGTGCTAGGGTCACACCGATTATCCGTGCATATGCATAAACCAAAAGAATGTGCTGTACATATGCTGTTGTATCAATCCAAGATATTGGACTTGCGGCAGTATACGAATATATACAGAAAAATGAAATAATGGAGCGTGCGTTATGGTATATAGATACATTACTTTGCTAATCAGGAGCTTTCAAGTGAAACAGTTTATCTTGATTATGATACACGGTGATTCTGGGTGCTAAACACCGATCAATTTTACATCGTGAAACAAATTGAGGGCGCTGTTATACATGGATACGAAATCCGGGCAGCCGAAGAAGAACTAAAGGAGAAGGAGGAGGTGGAGGTGGAGGACCGAGAGAAATGCCGTGGGCAGAGATAATCCAAAGGTTGACAACGTAGTACGTGGAGTGAAGAGTGTATGAAGAATAGAGCAAAGAGAGGGTCGAGGACGCATGTGATTTGACGTCATGCAGCGGGCCGTCGTGCCTGCGAGTCATCCGAGGCTCTCCGCATTATACTTTGGATGCATATTCCGCCTCTTTTTCTTTAATATATGTAGACCCTCTCCTCCCTGCCTGTTTCTCTACCTCTTTCTTCCTCCCTTATCTCCTTTCCTCCTTCTTCACTGACCATCTTCCTCAACGCAATCATGGTCTCAAGTAGGCGAGCACGACTCGAAGATCCAGAGACCCCCATTCTTCAACATGGCGGGAATTACAGGACGAGCGCGGCAAGCACGAGTAGCACAAGCAGCGATCGATCGAGTACGAGTACACAATTGGAAGTCGAAATCGATGTCAAAGGCCAAGTCGGTACAGGCCCTGAGCAGGTCACTCCTGGGTTCTCCTTCTCCAAGTTGATGCACTACACCGGTCCAGGTAAAATTATCTATTGTTTGCTCTGATCTGTAAAGAAGCGTGAGGCTAACACACTCTGTCTTTCCTGCTACTAGGCTGGCTTATGTAAGTAGAGGTCAACGGGTGCACAGACGCACGTAAATACACACAAAAGAAGGATGTCTAGAACTTTAGGATTTTCGTTTTAGGTCGGTTGCCTACCTTGATCCAGGTAATCTTGAGAGTGATCTCCAATCAGGTGCACTTGCCGGCTATAAGTTGCTATGGCTTCTGTTTTGGGCCCATGCGGCAGGTAAATATAAATCATATTGGATATATATAAGTATTAAACTTTTTCGAACCTGCAGGACTTGCTGTGCAGATCCTGTCTGCTCGGCTCGGAGTCGTGACAGGCAAGCACCTCGCCCAACAAGTTCGACAAAATTACAGCTCTCGCCTGTCCCTTGTCATCTGGCTATTTTCCCAGCTGGCCATCATCGGCTCGGATATCCAAGAAATCATTGGCACCGCCATTGCCATCAAGATCCTCTTCGGCTTTCCTCTTTGGATCGGCACCTGCATTACTGCAACGGATACCTTTGTGTTTATGTTTCTGCAGCAATACGGCGTGCGCAAAATTGAGGCCTTTTTTATGACTTTGATCGGGATCATGATTGTCTGCTTCTGGGTCGAAATGATTGGCTCCCACCCCAGTCTTTCCGGAATTCTCGAGGGTATCACGATTCCCGAGATCCCCGAGCAGGCCGTCGTGCAAGCCGTTGGAACCATTGGCGCTGTCATTATGCCTCACAACCTCTATCTCCACAGGTGAAAAGAATAAGGACAAACCCACTTCATTATTGTGCTAATCCATTACTTACAGCGCTCTGGTCATGTCGCGCAATTTGGGCGACACGCCGTCACACCACAAGCTGAAAGAAGCCAACTTTTACTTTGCAGTCGAATCCGCCTTGGCTTTGCTCACGTCGTACATGATCAACTTGGCCATTGTAGTTGTTTTTGCTCAGGTGTTTTATCGCCCAGATCGCGTCGTCATCGATTTCCCGGGTCTCTACGACGCTTCTCAGGTACTGAGTAACACACTCGGCGAGTATGCAAAGTACTTGTGGGCCTTGGGCCTACTTGCAGCTGGTCAGAGCTCCACCATGACGGGTACCCTCGCTGGACAATATGTAAGGAGAACCGCCTTACTAGAAGAAGAAAAAACTCATAAAATGTATAGGTTGTCGAAGGCTTTTTTGGGGCCATTTTCAAAAAGCAGTGGCATCGCGTCGCTATCACTCGCATGATTGCCTTGGTGCCAAGCATGATGGTAGCTATTTTGGCCGTGAACCGCTTTGACACGATGGGAGAGATTCTGAATGTTCTGCAGAGGTAAGTTTTTTCTTTGTGTGTGCGTGTGTGTGTCTGGGTAAAAAAGCACACAAACACACAAACACACATATAGAAAATGAAGAAGGCTCGAAATTCATCATGCATTTATTGTTATGGTTTTGTAGTTTGTGTCTTCCCATTGTGATTATTCCCATTCTCAAACTCACCGACTCGGAGGCTATCATGTCTGCCGAGTTTAAGAATAACCGGTTCATCAAAGTCTTGAGCTGGACCATCTCCTGGATCGTCGTCGGTTTCAACGTGTACCTCTTTAGCATGTTTCTCGACGACTGGGGCTGGCCGGCCTGGATGGTCTTTTTGAGCGGTCTCTACCTCTGCTTCGTCGCCTATCTCATGTATACCCCGATGGATACACACCACAAAGCCATCGATACGCTGCCGGAGTCTCTTGTACACGCATAAGCCCTACAAGAAAACCCTCCGCGCTTGTTTCCTTTTTTTTTTCTCATATTTATTCCCTTTTTCATCCCAGAAATTCCCGTAGATTCCCTTGCATAACCAATCATATATTTGAATCGAAGACAATAAACCAATATTGCTCTAAAGCATATCATACGCTTTGAATACAAGTATTAATACCATTTAATATTGGACCAGTCCGTAACTGGGACAAAAGGTCTCATTCATGTTTGGTATGTTGGAGTGTCACTACCTTCTGTGTATATGTGTGTGGGGGTGTCGTACAGAAAATAGACACATCTTGAATAATAATAGCCACAGAAGTGACGGGGGTCCGGGGCCTCTATATGCAACGCGTGCGTGACATCTACCTCTTTGGGCAGCTTTCGTGACCCCACGCCCTAATTAGGTATGTTCATTTCTAGCATCTACTAGGCCTCCTCAGATTCTGCCTCTCAAAATTCTGCTTATGGGAATAGAGTTGACAATCCTCCTGTTGACGGAGGTACAGATCATGGCCATCACGCGTCTCGTGATAAGTGGATGCACATCAAGCAAAAAAGTCAGTGCAGCGCTGCATATGGAATTGGGAGATCGTCCAAAATTGACATCACCTTTGGCTAACTTGTGTGTATTGTTTAACATCTGAATCCCACGCCCTGCACATAAGTCGCATGTCTGGAGACACACAACAAGCCCCCCGTACTTACCTCACTCTCGCGCACGCGCACTTATTTACTAACATGTCATTTTACAAGAAGAAAACCGAAAAACCAAAAAAAAATCATGTGGAGGGAGAAAAAAAGCTAAACAGTTTTATTTGGTATGCAGAGTACAATGCGCAGGAGGGAATAGAATAGAATGGGAATGCAATGGGATAGAAGGGAAAAAAAGTATGAACAAAGCAGTATGTGTATTGGCTATTTACCAGGCGGTGTAGCCGCCATCGACGGTGATTTCTGAACCAGTGACAAAGGAGCTTGCGTCTGATGCAAGGAAAGCGACGACGCCCTTGAGCTCGTGGGGCTTGCCGAGACGACCAGCAGGGGTCTGTGATTCCCAGAACTGGCGCATCTTCACGCCTTCTTCGCCCTGCTCGGCGAGGATCTTGCGGTTCATGGCCGTATCAAAATAGCCAGGCGAGATGGTCGTGACCCGGATGTTGTGGGGCGCCCACTCGCAGGCAAGCGACTTGGTGAGCTGGAGCACAGCCGCCTTGGTCGCATTGTACGGCGCATGGGTTTGCGGGCGGTTCGTGATATGGGCCGACATGGACGCCACCGTGATAATGGAACCGCCGGTGTTGTTCTCCATCATGATGCGCGCGGCTTGCTGGACGCAAAAGAAGGTACCCGACACATTGACATCAAAGATCTTGCGGAACGCCTTGGCGGTGTAGTCGATCGCAGGGCAGACTTGATTGATACCTGCCGCGGTGACGAGGATGTTCAGACCGCCGTGGTGCTGCACAATCTGGGCAAACACCATCGCGACGTCTTCGTCGTTGGTCACATCGCAGCCCCAACTGCTGCCCTTGACACCGCATTCCCGTTCGATAGTCGCAATCGACTCGGCGCCGGTTTCTGCGAGGAGGTCAATGCACGCCACATCCGCGCCACTCTCGGCGAGCGCTCGCATCATTTCGTAGCCAAGACCACGCGCACCGCCCGTCACTGTGGTAAAGTCAGCATGATAGATATGGTAAAGAGAATGCCAGTACTAACCGATCGCCACCTTGCCACGCAGAGACTGTTGCGCCAACACGTTGGGAGAAATGTCATTGATAGTCACAGCCGCCATTTTAAGATCTGGATAAGTGAATAGGAGAAGAGTGGAGAGAAACACACACAGAGAGAGTTGGAAAGTAGAAATCAATGAAGTAAAAATAATTGAGTCGCAAAGCAGGGCCTTTTTATATAGCCAACAAACGGGGCCGTCTATCAGTCAATACCCAGGAAGTTCCCAAGTAGGAAATAAAAGAGGTGGGCCGGAAAAACCGCTGATTGGCATTTCATTCCCCCACACTGGGACTTTTTCCATCTTCCATTTTTAGAGAATGAGGGATCATCCCATCCTCTTCTTTGAGTGGTCCGTTCACCATCAAGAGGGTTTTATGGTGCAACAACTTGCCCAAACGATTGGCAAATACTCTTTCAATGTAAGTGTGGAGAAGTCTCGATCTTGCCGTATTAAGATTCACGACTTGTCCGACACCGTATAGCAGCACGGGCGCCCCTCGATTCTCTGTATCTCTCTCTCTTTTGCTAAATGCCTCCGCCTCACTCTCTCATAGTTTCACACACACACACCCACACACAACACACATGCGTACTTTTCTGTACACCTTTCACAGAGTCTGATAAGGCAAACAACAGGAAACAGACGTTGGATACACAAGCAACACACATCCACACAACTTGTTTCCAAGATCATCGGGTCTCTCCACTCTATTTCCCGACGATGGTTCACTCCTTTTTTAATTAGCTTATGCTTTTCCCCACATTTTATGTAGTAGATATGCGACTAAGAGAATGGAAAGATCCGTACGTCGTGCGCTATCACGGCTATTTGCCAACTCTTTTTTCTCTTGGCCTATAAGCTTCGAGCTTTTTGCGATCCAAAAGACTATGCATATCCCGTTGTCGGGATATCTAATACGGTTATAATACTACGCCAGACTTAGTACTGGGGTTTTCTGCAGAAATAGAAGGTCATCGGACATCCGGAAGACAGCATGATGTTAGAAACGTGTAAGCATCCCGTATTGCCGCTGTCTTTTCAACAGAAACTTTTATTTTTTTCCCTTTGATCATGAAGATATTGTGACAGTACCTCATCTGTACGTTTCAGAAAAAATTCATGGACGTTACTTACTTTACATAGAAAAGCACCTTAAAGAAGATCATCATGATCACCAACCACAGGCGGCATCAAAAATAGGAAAAAATCAGAGAGTCCGACCGAGAGTGAGGGGATCGTATAAGGTTATCAACTTTTCCACGACCATCCCTGTCTTTGCTGGATTTTTTTACGCACATTCTGAGCCATCCCCCTTTCTATTTGTTTGGCGCGCGCGTGCGTTCGCCGCCCACTCGTTGCTTCCGCGGATGATCGCGAATGCTTAGGTTATTATTATTATATTATGTATTTGTTGGGGGTCAGTTGGTTATGCTACACGATACGCACACGTACCGAAAGCTCTTTTTTTCTTTCTTTCACCTACGGGAGCATTCATATGATCTACCACACCCTATCCACACGTACTCCATACAGTCGGCTGAGGCATACATTTCTGAAAAGAATGGATCACATATGGCGGATGTTTGCTAAATGAAAAAAAGCTTATTTTGCTTATTGAGTGTCGTGATCGTAATCAAACATGCTCATATTTCTGCGTAATTGGTATTTGATATTTGTTCCTTTATAATGCTCGCTCCAATCCCGTTTTTTTTTTACGCGTGTATCCGAAAAACTTGAGTGTGGGTGATTTTCTGTCTTTTTGGTCTTCTGGGTAGCATAGCGACGAGAAAAAGGGTGACGACACCTTAACATCAGATGCCGCACAGCCCAGAAAAGCAAGAAATGCGTGTCATTTTTGCCCGCTTCCATGTAGGTCTCCAGGCAATTGTTCCCTACGTTATTCGATCATGGGAGTAAAGTGAAGAGACTTCTTGCAAAGTCTGAACATTGCTGAGCTGGCTTTGAATGGGTACAAAGTGGATATGATTTTTTGTTGTCGGCCTTTCAAGATTTTTTTCGCTGGTGGCCCACCCCCCGCTCGGTATGGGCGCAAAAAAAAACAAACGCTTCCTACAAAACAAAAACCCCACTCTTCCATTTTGACAATGATTGCTCCCATTACTGGCAAATTCCGCAAGCTTCTCATCAAGGACCTGGCCATCTCCTTCACTCTCGGTGGTATTGCCGGTGCTGCCTGGTGGCAGCTCTACCATCTCCCCCAAGTCGCCCGTCGCGATGCTTTCTACGCCAAGCTTGAGGCTTCCAAGGCCCAGTAAACGCCCATTCATAACAACATTTCGAGCAGCACCGCCACAACATGACCCAAGGCTATACGACACTACACAAGTCGTAACCCTTACAAGATAGAAAGAGATTGTATTTTTTTTCGTATTCTCTCTTTGTATAAACACGCCCTTTCGCTCTTCCTCTCCTGTTCCTGCTTTCCTGTTGCGAATGATTATTTTACTTTTTGTTGTCTTATGGCTGTACTTATTCTTTTGATACGTGAACTATTCGTATGCGTTTGTGTGTGTGACGCGACTTGATATCACAGACATATATTTATATACATAGCATGCATACAATACATACATCGACGGCTCATATTCACCAATGGCAGGTACGCCAAGGTACACATGCATACACATGTAAATAGTACCTTAATCTATCTAAGGGCATGCAAGCTTAACAAGTAGAATTTCAAATAAGTGTTATAATTGAGAGTATAAAGAAACAAGAAGAGGAAGTGAGGAGTACAGGAAAGAGGAAGTGAGACAGCCAAAGATCATACGAGAGTACAGAGTACAATGTGCATGCCTTCGGATCGGGATAGAAAAAAAAAGAGACGATACGATGCGCGTTAATTGGGCAAGGAACACCCCTAATTATTTCGGGTTTTTCTTTATGTTTGTGTGTGTGTGTGTGTGTGCGTTGGTGTGTGTCTAGTTGACGACGTTGATCTTGACCGTTTCCGTCGAGGTGATCTGGGTGCGTCGAAGCTGAACGAGTTCAACAAAGTCCAAAGCGTACGAGCCGGGCTGGGTATCCTCGGGGATGGTCCACTCCTTGGTGTACGTCACGTATTTGTTGGTCTTGGCCGCAACGGGGCTATATGTTCATTACGATAATAGGTTGTGAAAGGTCAATAGGAGTGAGTATGAGGTTTTTATCTTGTGTCTTACCAAGTCTTGTGGATAATGGCAAGCTGCTGCTGCTTCTTGTTACCGGTACGGCGGTGGAAGTTGATATCGAGCGACAGGGCCTTACCCATCGAGGTTTGCTCTATTACATGAATTAAGTATTTCTGTATCTCGAGTCTACCCAAAGGATAATGATACTCTACCATTGATCAAAGGCTGCATGACGTACTTGATCTTCAGCTTATCGCCAGGGCTCACGTCCTGGCCGTTGCTCGGCGATTCGATCTTCATGAACTGAAGCTGAGAGTAGATGCTGGCGAGCGCAGTCTGGACGAGGGCAAGGACGACCAGAGCCGAGAGAAGAGTGGACTTGAACAATTGCATCAGGTACGAGGAAAGGGACCGAAAAGAAGGGGACGAATTGAAAGGATTGTATAGGAAGAAAAAAAAGTGGAAGAAGAAAGGAAGTAAAAAGAGGGACGAATTTCGAGCAGTAAACTTTTTGTGCAGAGCAGATTGCCGCTTGCCTTCTCTTGTTGCGCCCGTGTTAATTTGTATAAATAATCCGGGTGCACAAGTCAAATTGAATGTGCCCAAAAATACAACCCGCCTTGAAAACAGAGAAAATGAACATCCTTCCATTACCTGGAAACAGTTGTGACACAAGCCCAGAAAAGGTATTCTCCCAAAGCTTGTCCAACGCGGGCAGTGAACCCTACCATCCTTTTCTCTCTCTCTTCTCTTTTTTCCGTTCAGTCGCCGCGCAGCTTGAAAAAAACCGCGCGCGCAACAAGAAACGTGCTCCGCCACCATATTCACCTTAGCTTCTTGAGGCCAAACATATCATTGTTTTCCAACTTTCTTTTCCTTTTGCCAGGACCGGCGTATGACAATACTAAACCGCTAACATGCAACATTGGAGCCTGTCACCAATCATTTACCCAACAGGAAGATGTAAAGAAATCATCTACTTGCAGATATTTTAATTTTCTTTATTCAGATTGTCGTACATGATACGCAAAAAGAAAGTGATATAGAGCCAATACATGTACATTATCTGCAGTCCTCAAAGCGCGTGCGAGCGGCCGTTTGGGGTTCTTGTGTCGCTGAAACAATTTTGCAGGTACAATATTCCAACGCGGTGATTTGATTGCTTTGCCACAGCCCAAGCACGTTGCCACAGAATTCCAATGTGATACAAATCCTGCATTCCCTTCTTGTTTTATACATCGCCCTTACTCTTTTTTTCTTGTTTTCTTCATTCCCCCGCCCTCTGTCTATGCATGTGTACCTCTTTTTATTTACTACCACCCTACCTACCTCTGTCTGTGCATTGGGCATTCCTGTAAATATAAATATAAATAAACTTTTTCTGTCACTTCAGGGCACAAGAATTGGGAAAATCAAAGTCAGGCTTCCCATGTTTCCGACGTGTACATTAAGGAGGCAGAATGCAATTTTCTACCACTCAGCTCTATATCCGCCCCTAGGACCCTATTTATTATTCTTTATGTGTTGAAGCAAAGTGAGGCAAGGTATACTGTGCATAATCACTACGCTATAGGATGTGATAACACACTGCTTTGGAGACACATCATGAGTGAGTATCTCCCAATGGTGGAACGTTCAGAAATTCCAAAGTCCTCACATCCAGGAGCACGTGAGCACATATAGCAGTAGTAGCAATTCCATCTTCTGACCAGTGCTCCATGTTATGCTGCACCTTTTTCTGTAAAACTACCTGGCACTGATAAATGAGACATATTTGCGCTGACAGCATTGACAATTTTTTTGCAGGTCCAGTACCGAACGACGTTATAATCATCCACCGTGCAGTCGCTTACATAGACAGAACATACAACGTGTCAACGCATCATGGTTATTCGCGAATGAGTTCCGTTAATAGCTGTATGTGAATTAATATGTAGAAAAGCCCTCTTCCTGTCATACACAGCATCATAATGTATCTCAGCCAGTCACTGCACAGATCCGAGGCACCGGTTTGACAGGAGAAAACCGGCCTACCGGGATTTGTTTATTCATGCCATGCTCTTACACCATGGAAAGAAGAGTGTCCTGTTATGCACCCATAAGCGCTTTGCACCTTTCCCGCACCGTATACGTATGTCTGTATCCAGCTGATGTGACCATTGAAGTATTGCTGGTGGATCAAAATTATGTGGACCTATCGTTACTGCAGTGTACAGACGTTTTATCATGCGTCCAAGTGTTGACTCTGCCAAGATTGACAGCAAACTGTCGATTCACATTCGCATGCCCAACCGTCTCATGCTGAGGGGTCTTCCAGTAAGACACACTGAAGGCATTGAGATACAAAAAAGCCAAAGTCCATGAGATTTGCCGGATTTTGCATGACGCCGCATGAACGATCTATTTCACCCCCTTCTCGATGAAAAACAGCACTAGTAATTACACACGCAGATGTACACGAGACGATCGCTGAGCAGACGTTCTTACATATACCTAGCCATATATTTATTTACGGCTTGATCAACAGCTTGCCGGTGGTCTTTCGGCTCTCAATGTCCAGATGGGCCTGGGCCGCGTCCTTGAGGTCATATGTCTTGTGCACATGGGCCTTGACCACGCCCTTGCTGAGGAGTTCAAAGAGCTCGCCCCACCAGTGTGTCGACTCATCCTTGGTGACGAGATAGTTGAACAGGGTCGGGCGCATCAACTTCAGGTTCTTAGGCGTGAGCTTCATAAGAGGCACGGGCGGCACAACGCCCGACGCGTTGCCGAACGAAATGACGGTGCCGAGGCGGCGCGCACACTCGATCGAGATATCAAACGTGTCCTTACCGACGCCGTCCAACACGGCCTGGCAGCCCAAACCGTTCGTGATCTCCTTGACGCGCGCAACGACGTCCTCGGTCTTGGAGTTGATGACAAATTCGGCGCCGTTTTGGCGCGCAAGCTCGGCCTTTTCTTGAGAGCTTACGGTGCCAATCGCGTGCGCACCGAGGTACTGAATCATCTGGCACAGCATCAGACCGACGCCGCCCGCAGCAGCATGGACGAGGATGTAATCTACATGAGTTAGTGAGTCAATAAACAGTAAATATCAATATGTTTGTTCGGACTGACCTCCCTTTTTGACAGCATAGCCGTCACGGACCATGGTCCAAGCTGTGAGACCCTGGAGACCGACGGCGGCCGCAACATCATACGACACATCGTTTGTGATCTTTTCGTAGCTGCCCTCGGGCGCAGCGACGTACTCGGCATACGTCTCGCCTTTAATGTACACCACACGGTCACCCACCTTGACATCCTTGACGTCCTTGCCCACCTCGGTGACCTCGCCGGCACTTTTATGAATGAATCAGCTTTATGCAACCTCATCTCCGTTTCTGTTTTACCTTTCGCGGCCCACGATAAAAGGAAGAGGAAGAGGGTATAATCCAGTGCGATGGTAGGTGTCAATGTAGTTCACGCCTGAATAGAAAGAAAGGGTGAGGACATAGTAGACGAAACGCGTTAAATGATCTCACCGATGGCATGGTTTTTGATAAGGATCTGACTGTCGGTCGGCTGAGGACGAGGCACATCCTTGTAGAGGAGCTTGTCGACGCCGCCGGGCTGCTCGACAACGATAGCTTTCATTGTGGCCATGGTGCGAAGAGTGAAACCAGTAAGAGAAAGACGCGAAAAAGAAGCGGTGGTGGTAGCCGTACGTGCAAGACGGAACATGGTTTTAAATTGGGAAAAAAAAACCCCAAGATCTAAAAAATATCGACGAATTTGTCAGCCCGTGTGAGCAAGTCGACGGTATAACATTGTGCCGGCAAAAGCGCGCTTTTGATGTCACACAACGGTTCTCTGTTTGTTTGACTGACACATTTCTCAATGGTCAAAGAAGTCTTGATCGCCTGTGTCGGCAAGCCATCCGCTGGCAAATCCTCATTTTTGAATGCAGGTAAAACACGAGACGACGCAATGCAACAGTTCTCACCGCGCCATTTTCTGTTTAGTTTCTGACGCTGCTGCCAAAGTCGGTATGGCCCGAGATGCTCAGGCAATTGCTTAGCCTAACGTCCATTTGCAGGAAATTACCCATTCACGACGATCAAGCCGAACCATGGTGTAAGCTACGTTCCCATCGATTGCGTATGTAAAAAGCATGATAAAAAGGACGACTGCCGACCACGCTACGGTAATATTATAGCAGCGGGCTGCATATCAAAGCATTAATTGATCCGTTAGGGCGTTGCGTGGACGGTGTACGGTACGTACCAATCCAAATTATGGACGTCGCTGGCCTTGTACCGGGTGCCTCAGAAGGACAAGGCCTGGGCAACCAGTTCCTGGACGACTTGCGTCATGCGCAAGCGTTGATCCACGTTGTCGATGTGAGCGGTACCACCGACCAGAACGGCAAAGAGACCCAAGGCTATGACCCTATCAACGATATCAACTGGCTCAGAACCGAGATTCATTCTTGGATCTCCAACAACTTGCTTAAACGATGGGGCGGTATCATCCGCAGACACGTCGCATTAAGTAAGTTAACTCCCTCATCGGCTTTGGGGTGAATATTAAACATCATGAATGATAGAGGCCAATCCGGTCGACACTTTGCAGACCCAATTCTCGGGTTACGGATCTACCACGCTTGTGGTAGCCAAGGCGCTCGATAAGAGCGGCATCAAGACACCGTTGGAATCCTGGGATGAGGACACGGTCAAGAAACTCGTCGAGTTTTTTATGGACGAGCGATTCCCCACCATTGTGGTAAGGCGGATAGTATTAAGACTTTGTCTTGGTTACTGAATTTGAGTGTAGGCGATGAACAAGATTGATCATCCGGACGCGGATAAGAATATCACACGCATTATGCGACGCTATGACCAAAACAAGCTGGTCCTGACGAGCGCGCTCGCCGAGAACTTCTTGCGCAAGATACAGAAGCAAGGATATATCAACTATATAGAAGGAACCGACATGGTCGATACAAAAGAGGATCTGGCAAGTGCATCAATTGACAGATTTTGGTTGCATTTTTAACATAATCTTTGTTTTATCTCTATAGCCGGAATCGGATCTCAAAGAGATGGATGAAAAGTTGAAAAAGTAAGTACGAGGAAGATACAGGGGTGCGGGTCGATCTAAATAGCGGGTATCAGCCGTGTAGAAAAGGTCCTGGACCTGGTATTATATAGATATGGATCTACAGGCGTGCAAGATGTACTCGTCAAGGCAATAGAGACGCTGGGAGTCGTGCCCGTATATCCTGTCAAGAACGTGACCTCCTTTAGCGCATCAAGGTATTGTATCAATAAACGAAAATCGAAAAATGTCTCACTAGTCCTATAAGTGGGTCGAGTAAGGGCGGTGCTTTCCGCGATTGCGTGCTTCTCTGGCCGGGAACGACCGTGCGCGAGTTTGCGAAAATCCTGCATCCCGAGATTGACAAGTATTACCTTTATGCTGAAACAGCTGGCAACATTCGCGTAAGTCATGAAAAATAAGGCCGATAAAACGAAACTGATTTTTGAGCTTAGCTCGCTGAAGACGCAATCATCACCCAAGATAACAACATTATTTCGTTCAAAACGTCACAGTCCGTTAGCAAAAACTCAACATCTTCTCACGATGCACCACCGTCCGACAAAAAGAGTACAGCAAAGAAATAAACTTTTTCTCTTTCCATCATGCCTTACCCTCCACTTGCAGACGTGAAAGCGTATGTATGCATATTGAACACAGGACCTATCTGTAACGTGTCGTAGGTTCACTTTTGACGTGTTTGGGACGTGTGTGGACTGGCGCACGTCGGTGAAAAACGCATTACGCGCCTATATTCAGGACGAGGCTACCCAGACACAGTTTGCTGACAAATGGCGCCAAGGCTACATTGAGAGCATGCGCACATTGGCAAAGACCCTCACTGCAAACGATACGTACCCGCCTCTCGACACCATTCATCGCGAGATTCTCGATCGACTTGTTATAGAGTACAATATCAGCTTGACTCCAAGCGAGGCAGAGCAGCTCAACCTGGTGTGGCACCGCCTCGACCCTTGGCCAGACACCCGGGCTGGCCTGGCAGGATTAAGCCGGCACGCACTCACAGCGACACTGAGCAACGGCAGCGTACGCCTTTTGGCCGATCTAAAGCGCTTTGGTCAGCTGCCGTTCGATGTCATCCTGTCGGCCGAGCTCTTCCACGCCTACAAGCCCAGCCCGCGCATTTATCAGGGCGCAGCTGCGATGCTGGAACTCAGACCGGAAGAGGTTTGCATGGTCGCTGCACACGGACACGATCTCGAGGCCGCCAAGGCGGTCGGGTTCAAGACCGTCTATGTCTATCGACCGGGTGAGGGGCATTCTGCCGATGCGGTTAGGAATGAACCCTATATCGACGTATCTGTCGATTCAATCGAGGCGCTGACCCGCCTTCTCGATTCATAAGAAAGTAAATATTTGGGCAACTTTATATTTAGTAACAGTCGATTGAGGAGAGTACCGATCCGCTAACTTGCTTTATATTCCTTGGAACGTGGTGTATACAGTTGCAAAAGAAGCGTGTATGTGTTATTTAACTATTCGTATCTCGTGGAGAGGGACTTTTCCATATATAGAAACTGAATGCAGTAAAAGTGTCAGATGAAAAAGGTACGGATATCACCATGACGTCCACGTCGTACTCCATTGTAAACTAACGTCTCTCAAACAGTTCTTTTGGACGTTGCCAAAAGAAAATAAGAGAGATATCCATGAGCAATAGTATATGACAGATGATGGATTAACAAAGAAGAGAGAGAGGGCGGGAACAACAAAATGATAGAAAGTTCTGGCAAGGGCCAGCGGGAGCCGGAGTAGGACCAGCAGCTGATTCAACGTAATGCATATTTGCATAAAACGGACTCGGCTTGTTGCTCTTTGTTAATTGTCGCTTCATTTACTCCTTTCCTTTTCTTACAGCAAAAAACGCCAATGAATAGCATGCAATTCACCGACAAGGTGGAAAAGGCACTTGGCGCGTCCGAGTCACTGGCACGAGAATACGGACACAGCCAAGTAGCCCCTCCTCATTTAGCATGTGCCCTTTTAGACGAAACCGAGGGCCCATCGTTGTTTCGATCCGTCCTTGAAAAAGCAGGCGTCGAGCCAGCCCTCATAGAACGCGGCTTCAAGAAGATGGTCGTCAAGCTGCCCTCCCAAGATCCGCCCCCGAACCAAATCACAATGAGCCCCACTCTGGCCAAACTGCTCCGTCAAGCCGAATCCATCATGAAAAGCAAAAAGGACAGTTATATTTCGGTTGACCACATTATCCTCGCCCTCTTTGATGACCCGACCGCGTCGCGACCCCTCCGTGACGGGGGTGTCACCCAAGCTGCTCTTTCCAACGCTGTTTCTAAAATGCGAGGTAACCGCCCGGTCGATTCCAAGCACGCCGAAGAGGTGTACGAAGCCCTCGCCAAGTACGCCATTGACCTGACCGCCATGGCCGAGCAGGGCAAGCTCGATCCCGTCATTGGCCGCGACGACGAGATTCGCCGCGTGATTCGGGTGCTCGCACGCCGGACCAAGAACAACCCGGTGCTCATTGGTGAGCCCGGCGTGGGTAAGACTGCGATCGCCGAAGGCCTGGCGCGGCGTATCATTGAGCGAGACGTGCCACAGACGCTGCAGTGCAAGCTGTTTGCGCTCGACATGGGTGCGCTCGTGGCCGGCGCCAAATACCGCGGTGAGTTCGAGGAGCGGCTCAAGGCGGTGCTCAACGAAGTCAAGGAGTCGGAGGAGGGCATCATCCTGTTCATTGACGAGATCCATACCGTACTCGGCGCCGGCAAGGGCGAAGGCTCCATGGACGCTGCTAACCTCCTGAAACCGATGCTGGCCCGTGGCGAGCTGCGCTGCATCGGTGCCACCACCTTGACCGAGTATCGCCAGATCGAAAAAGACCCAGCCTTTGAGCGCCGCTTCCAAAAGGTCGATGTTGGCGAGCCGTCTGTGCCAGCCACGATCTCCATCCTGCGCGGCCTCAAGGAACGCTACGAGACCTACCACGGCGTCCGCATCACCGACTCTGCCCTGGTTGTCGCGGCCCAGCTTTCAGACCGCTACATCACCACGCGATTCCTGCCCGACAAGGCGATCGACCTCGTCGACGAGGCCGCCGCCAACACGCGCGTCCAGCTCGACTCGAAGCCGGAGGAAGTCGACGTGCTCGAGCGCAAACTGCTCCAGCTCGAGATCGAGGCCATGGCGCTGGGCAAGGAAAAGAACAACAGCGACGCCAAGGAACGCCTGAAACGCGTGCGCGAGGAGATGGCCCACATCCAGGAAGAGCTCAAGCCCGTCAAGCTAAAGTACGAGATGGACAAGGGCCGCCTCGACGAGATCCACCAGCTTCAGCAGAAGCTCGAGAAGCTCAAGCAGAAAGCCCTCGCGGCGCGCAACCAGCACGATCTCCAGTCTGCCGCCGACTACGAGTTTCACGCCATCCCGGAGACCGAGCAGCGCATCAAGTTTTTGCAAGAGGAAAAGCGCAAGCGCCTCGACGACCTCGCGTCCACGAGCGACTCGCAAGCGACGCAGGGCCTCCTCCTCGAGGTCGTGCGACCCGAGCAGATTATGGAGGTCGTCTCGCGCTGGACGGGCATCCCCGTGCAGAACCTCGCCAAGACCGAGCGTGAGAAGCTCCTGCACATGGAGGCCGAGCTCGCGCAGCACGTCGTGGGCCAGGATGCCGCCCTTCGTGCCGTGTCAGACGCCATCCGGCTCACCAAGGCTGGGCTGCAGAACCCCAATAAGCCGCTCGCGAGCTTCCTCTTCCTCGGCCCGACCGGCGTGGGCAAGACCCTGCTGTGCAAGACGCTCGCCGAATTTCTGTTTGATGACGCGCGCGCGCTGATCCGGATCGACATGAGCGAGCTGATGGAGCAGCACAGCGTGGCTAAGCTGATCGGCGCGCCGCCGGGCTACGTCGGTCACGATGAAGGCGGCCTATTTGAGCAGGTGCGGCGCAAGCCCTACGCCGTCGTCCTGCTCGACGAGCTCGAGAAGGCGCACAAGGACGTCGCCAACGTCCTTCTCCAAGTCCTCGACGAGGGCTTTGTCCACGACAGCAAGGGCCGCCGCATCGACTTTCGCAACACCATCATCGTTATGACCTCCAACCTCGGCGCCCATCTCCTCGCAGCCCAGACCACCGACGCACATACTCTCGCCTCTGACTCGGTCGTGCTCAAGGAGCAGATCCTGCAGACGGTGCGGCAACACTTTTCGCCCGAGTTCACGAACCGCATCGACGAGCTCGTCATCTTTGACCGGCTGTCCCAGGGCAACATCACCAACATCGTCGACGTGCGCCTCCAGGAGGTCCAGAACCGCATGCAGGACCGGCGCATTCGCCTGGACGTCTCGGACGCGGCCAAGGCGTGGCTAGGAAAGCACGGCTACGAGCCCGTGTTTGGCGCGCGCCCCCTCAACCGCGTTATCCAGCAACAGCTCCTCAACCCGCTCGCGCGCTTAATCTTGGACGGTGGTGTGCGCAACGGCGAGACCGCGCGCGTCGATGTGCAGGGCGAGCGGCTTGAGGTCCTGCGGAACCATGCGAGCGAAGCTGCGTATGAGCCAATGGACCAGGATATGGACGTTGAGGAGTCCACCGCGCCCATGCAAGAGGATCTCGATTGACGACGACTGAAGAAACGGGCCAGTACACTGGTGGATGGTCCCAACAAAAAACTCAACCTCGCTTCATCATAAACTCATTCTCATCATACATACCTCCCTTCCTCTCTTGTATCCACTAAAAGTATATATCTACTCGTGTATTTTACTGTAATAATACTCTAAATAACCCACAGTGAACCATTACGTAGAACCGTTATATGCCACCCAAGTCATGGCTTGGAAAATGCCTTTGTCGCGCAGATTGGATACGTAGGGGTCGTCATGGACTATGACCCATGGTGGGTACTTATGAGCAAGGCTGCTGACCCATAGTAGGTGGTTGTGTTCACACATAGGATCTTTATGCGGGGTGTAGAGTCGATAAGCTGCATAAATCATGTCCATACGCGATTTGCTACTCTCATTCGGCGTCTGTGATAGCTGAACATGCCGAACCATCATGCTTCTGGTATTGTCGCCGCTGCTCAGCGGTTATGTGGGTAAATACCGACTTGCAAGTCGCTCAAAGTCCCATGAGTACCGTCTCGACCTTGCTTGCTTGGTCTCTCCTCGGGCCGCTCTCGGGGCCATGGCTGCTACTCTTTTTTCCTTTCTTCGCTCTTGACCTGTCTGATGCATTTGGTCCACTATTTGTCACAAAGCAAAAGTGCCTCCTTTAACTCTTGTTGAATAGTATTGGACAAAGCAGCCGCAGGGTATTGGGCAGTTAGGTGCTTGATGCCATCTGCGTTTAGTCTATGTATATCATCCTAGCATAAACGCCCGCGAAGTTTAACGTGTCACTAATGATTTCCTTCGCCCAAATTTCCTCAAATTAGAGTCCAACTTATTATTCTTCTCTTTCTTACATTCATATACCACCATAATAAAGAATAATGGTCAAGTACGCGGTCATTTGTGCGAGTAATCAAAATAGATCCATGGAGGCCCATCACGTTCTTAGGTAAAGTAAAAAGAGAGATTGTGAGAACGTTTATTCACTTTAATTCTAGCCAGAGAGGCTTCGACGTTTCTTCTTACGGCACAGGCACTTCGGTGCGATTGCCCGGTCCTTCGATCGATCAGCCCAACATTTATCCATTCGGCACTCCATACGATCAAGTCTACAATGAACTTAAAGACAAGGACCCTCGCCTGTGAGTAGCTCTAATCGTAATAAAAATATGAATTACTTATATATGTTTCTGGCTAGATACACCCAAAACGGTCTCCTGGCCATGCTCGACCGAAACAGACGCGTCAAGGAAGCACCCCAGCGCTGGCATGAGTCGTCCGACCGGTTCGATGTTATTATCACCTGTGAAGAGCGTTGTTTTGATGCTGTCGTTGAAGGTACAGACCGAAAGCCGTCTATTTTATGTATATTAACATTCTTCCTCTAGATCTTTTGAATCGCGGCCAGACTTTAGGGGCACGGACACACGTAATCAACGTCGAAATCAAAGATAATCACGAAGAAGCACATCAGGGCGGCAAAGCCATTCTGCATTTAGCTGAAATGGTAAGAATAGCAAAGTACAATATACCGAGATGGTGCTAACCCTACGACGTCGTCTTTAGGTGGACGAATCAAAGGACATTGATAGCGACATTGAGAATATCATGGCTGCCTACAACCGAGACCATCCCAACTACCCTCTCTATCACACGGTGGCTTTCTTCTAGTCTCTATTATTTCACTAACTTACTCCATTACGCATTTACCCCCTTCCCGCACTTCTCACTTTACACATGCTGTCATATTTCTTTCATTCATGCATCTTCTCTTTGTTAAAAAGAATGTTTAATAATAACAAGTGCCTTTATGTGTCACACAAAGGTGCGTCTCGCGTGGCCCAAGTCTTGGTGGTGCAGAGAAAAAGTCCCACATTAAGAGTCGAAAAATAGAGCGCATGTGATTGGTTGCGTTTCTGACCGGCAAAAGGCAACTTTCTTATGAGCGACTAAAACCCAGTCATGCCATACATACATATATACAAGCGAACGCGTTCTTTTCGCATTTTTTATCTTTATTTTTCCCAATGTTGTCCGCCATCAGACAGGTGTCCGTCTTTTCGGTACCGTTATCACGCACCTATGTGTCTCAAAAGGTGATGCATCCCACCAAGTTCACATCCAGTAAGTTATTCTTACATTGTAAGACACACACAAAGCAGATCTAACACGAAATCTAGTTTTACAAAATGTACCTGTGCGCCCTGTGTCTGGCTGGCAGATCTTTTTGCGTGAGGAGTTGAAAGCTCAGAGAGACAAGGGTCAGAAAGTATCAGCTGCGATGGCCATCAAGGACGTTTCCAGTCGATGGAAGTCTTTGAGCGATGCCGAACGCCAGGTAAACCCACAAAGCCAAAACAATGTGGGAAAGAGACCTCTTTGATTTATGATAGATATGATAGAAATATACGGATTTATATCAGAAGGAGGCCAAGGTACATGAGGATGCTTACCACAAAGCCCTCAACAATGCGACGCCTCAGCAATTTTATGACGAAAATCTCCTGCGTCGCCGCTACAAGTTGCCTGTCCTCAAGGACCCTAAAGCACCCAAGCGTCCTTTCAGCGCCTACTTCCTCTTTCTTGCCGATGCACGCAAGAACGACTCTCGCTTGAGCTCGCTTGGCATGGCTGAACAGGCCCGTGAGGCTTCCAAGCTGTTCAAGGCTCTTCCCGACCATGAGAAAGAGGTAATAAGAGTTGCTTTAGTTCTCTTTGCAACAGCGAATGACTTTTTTTTTTGTGTCCCTAGCATTTTAATCGATTGTCGAACGAGAGCAAGGAACAATATCGCAAGGAGATGGAGAAGTACATGTCCGAAATCACCCAGCACAAGCTGCCATCTGAGAAGTCCAAGAAGGCGTCCACCAAGGCCAGCAAGACCAAGACGACTGCCACCAAGTCCAAATCTACCGCTACCAAGAAGTCTACTACCAAGAAGTAATAAACTCTTCGTTTCGGGGTGCGTTGTGAATAAATGAAATTAAGAGAGACCCCTTGGTCTTTTGATCTTCATTTCGTCGTCGGGGTATCTTTACGGATTGATGCAGTGAAGGTGAGGAGAGAGGCATCCTGATAGATGATACACGTTCTCAAAGCGGATTCCAGCGTAAGTTTTGGCTCTGCGCATGTACTTCCTTATTGATTTTTTCCTCCCTATTCTGCACCAAACATAAACATTGCCATGCAGTATATGGACATGCATCACTTCACCTGCCAAGGTTACGCTTTCTTTCTATATTCATCATCTTGACAGGTAAAGGGGTCTTGCTTCTATCACGGTGGATATAGCTAAGCAGATAAGAGAATATGTATGGCAGATCTGTATCATTTATGCCATGTAGCCTATACCGTGCAGACACTAAAGGACTGAATGACTCCTACTGTGTATCACACACACAAAAGTGCGAGTGAATTTCTCTTCCGCTTTCCCCCAATCTGCATGAGTACCGATACAACAGACTCAATGCGTCTGTTCCACCTCAGGGTTCTTTTTCCCGATCTGCTTGCTCTTCCAAAGACAGATCCGCGTCGAATCCAAGCCCCTCCTCCGATTACTTGCTCCAAGCCTATCGATGCTGAGCTCTACACTTACATTGCCCTTCTCGTCCGAGACTTTATCCATCCCTGGTACCGCGTCGTCACCACCGACCAGGATTTCACGGCCGAACTTGTCTCCCTCTTGACTCACATTATTCAAGCCCTCGAGGACCGCATGTGTAATCACGTACGCTTCCTGACCACACCATGTTCTATTTTGTATGCTCATTATGAACCAGGTAGACTGGACTGCGCTCATTCTGATCCACGCCCCGCACCTCTTGCACCTCCACTATTCTGACTATCGCCAGGCAAAAAGACGGCTTGGGATGGGCCACGCATCCAATGCGACACTCGAAAGCCTTTTCCATGGGATGCAACCTCACTTTGCTATCGGTCAGGAGCAAGAGTATTTGCGGGCACTGACAAGCAACATCCTCCGAATCCTCTTGAAACAAGAAGACTATCAGAACGACGCGGTGCGTCACCTCGTCAGGGAACTCCTTGCCAACCTCGTTCTTGCCAACCTGACAGAAAGCCTTTCTGATCCATACACCATCCACATGATCATTGTCAAGGTGAGTCTACTCATAGAGTATAGGAGCGTATGACTTAGGGTATCTCTTAGCTTTTGGATGCCTATAATCCCACGGTCGAGCATCTCGAGGCCACAGGCGCGTTTGATGACTATCCCAAAACCCAAAAGAAACCGACCACGCCCATCGCCTCCGCCCTGGCAGAAGCCCAAAATACCGAACTTAACCAAAAGCCCGAGCAAGTCCAAGACACCGCTACCTCGGACCTGCCTAGCCAGCTTCAGCGACTGCAGGAGAAACGACGTCAAGAAGGTGACGAGATTGTTGACGCCGGTCGAGGAGAGCTCGATAGTCGCCACGAACGCCGCCGCTTCTCGTTTGGCTATATCACGCTGCAAGTCATGCTCGCCCCACTGCGTGCACTCATGCTCCACATCATGGCCGCCTTTACCCACTCCCAGGAACGCTACCAGCAAGTCGCCCAATACAAAAAGCGTACCCGTCATACCCGCCTGCTCGAGCCTACCGTCAAATTTCTAAAAGTCGCGCTTGCCGTCGACGACCGGCCCGTCCTTCAGTGGGCATATGCCATGCTCGCGCTTTTCCTTTGGCCCCTAATCCGCATGATTGGCGGTGGACTCTTGGTCGATAAGTAAGCGTTGCGTTCTTTTTTTCACAGAATCCTCACATGCTCGTTGCTTAGGTTCCTCGAACAAACCATCCTCCATATCCTGAGCGAAGACCACCTTGTATTCTACCTACAGCTCGGCCGAAACTTGCTCTGGCCGGACGGCGCCTTTTTGCATAAATCGGAGGCCCCAACCGAACTTGAATGTGAACACATGCGGATACGTGCAGAGCGACTCTTGACCGTTGCGATACCAGGTATACAAGATAACGCGTGCGATATGCTGTTGCTGACAGATAGTGTAGCTCCTGTGCTTCATAGGCTGTATGAAACCGACGATCTGAACCAGCTCCAGATGCACATCCACGACGCAATCGAGCCGCTCCAAAACAAATATATCAACAAACATCTCATGTTTCTTTTAGTCGATCTCGTAGCTTCGAGACTACTGCCCGAGCTCATTGAACCCGGGGAAAAGGAGGTACCGTTGTCTACATAAACAGCGCCTGCACTTTTTCTTCTGTATCATTCCATATACATCTCTATACCATATCGATACTCTATATATAAAACAAGTAATATCTATTCGCGCATGTACACGTTTGTTTCTGCTTGGTAAAAGAGGGAATCTAATCAAAGCACACGCCGGAGTCGACGCGTCCAAGCCCAATTTGCCTAAACACACATACGTACGGAGAGACACAAAAGGATTATTAGCCATCATAAGGGCGTCGGAAGAGAGAACGAATAATGACAGGCCCACTGTGGCTTTGTAACTGACGACATTTATTTGTTTTACGTTTTAGAGGATGCATGCTGCCCCTCTCTGCGTGTGTGACAACATGTGGATGGCAGGACTTTCTTTGTGTTGCTTACAGGAACAAGCATCAGGCTTGGACGGCTTGTATACAGGCAAAAGGCTCCCACGGCTTTGTTTTACTTTTCGAGCACGTCATTCTGTATTCACTTACTGCTTTACTGCCTGCGAGCCTTTGATCCTCCAATGTGATGGGGGTGAGTGTCCTTTGTGATGGACCTGACATAATAGAGAGTAGTAGAAAACAATATAGGGCGACGAAGATGAAGTCTTGGTGCCCTTTTTTTGGAGTTGGTACTATGCCGCTTTTTTCTCACACAAAACAAGGTTATGCCGGAGCACACCCAAATGCTGCTGTCGTCCTACGGCAACACCAGATGCGGCTCACGATGTATCAAAAGTGACCATATACATACTTATCGCAGGGTGAAGGATATATACACTGTGACTACATATCCCGATAGTGTACAAGTAGAACAATTTCATTTTAAGCTTGCCCATGGATACTTATACGTGTACATAGCTTGCAAAGATTTTCTATTACATATATCCCTGCTTTATACCATCATCGCCGTCAGTAATCAACCTCATGCCGGAAGAGGAGAGCGGCCCG
>VAFG01000344.1:59044-69173 GCA_013461545.1 Syncephalastrum contaminatum | reverse complement strand
CCTCACGAAAAAAAAAAAAAAAAAAGATAAGAAAAAAGACCACGCGTTTAAGCCGTTCTTCGGTCATGCTACGCAGTGCCGCACGCTAAAGGGTACTTTATACTCATGAATGCTATGACAGATAAAATTAAATGTCTTTCGCGGCTTGTCAATTGCGCTGTGGTGGGACGGGGAGGCAGTGTGTGCCTCTACACAGGATTATGTAGCAAAACACGCGGAATGGTTGGCGTAGCCGGTGGTGCAATATGGGCCACAGAACTACCGGAATTTTTAGAGTTTTAGACAGGTCCCACGAATCTGGGTCATCGAGCAGCACAATGTGTGGAACAATCCTTATTTCATATCGCCTTACTTTTGAGCGACGCGAAAAGAACCACAGATAAAGTGAGTGGTCTAATGAGAACAATGAGATTAACGTGGACGTTATACAATTTAATACGAATAAAGGATATGCATGTGTTGTTGTGTACTTAACGACGATCATCTCCAGAATAGATCCGTGTGTCCACAGTGTCAAGCAGGAAAAATCAAAGCAATCACTACTTCTGACGTCCGAATGCACCGATCGGCAGTATAATAGGAGAAGAGAGAAGAAAAACAAAAACATGACGGCATGCTCACATATAAAACTGATACTGCAAGCTTTTTTCTTGCCTTGGAGGAGTCCGTGTCATATCGAGGTGCGCTGTTTCAGGCTTTTTTTTTTTTTTCTTAGAAAAAAAAAGATTGATTTGACAATAAACAAATGTTTGTGCACCCAAGGCGCTCTTCACATGGGGAAGGCGTGTATAAAAGGTTGGAGCGGCAAGGCAAACTCGCTGCACGATGGCGACACAAAAAGTGTGCCGATCGTTTTTGTACTCCGTGCCCTCGGGGATGTTGATCGAATAGTAAAAAGAGACAAGCTACGTGTTGGACCTGGTGTGTTGTTTGTTGATTTGTAGTAGTATTTATTTGAACGAATTGACAGACCCGTGATGCGTGTGATCAAGAAGGGCTTGTGGAGAGCTAACGCCCATCTGGTATATATTACATTCCGGGGACCGGGCCACAGGAAGAGGTTATCGGTAGGATCGGGCCTTTCGGCCACTATGCTCAGTATAGTGATGATTGTCCTCTACCATCTCTCAGACTGACTTTTTTATATGTCTCTCAGTCACCCAGTTATATGTTGCCTAAACCCGATTTAGGATGAAATTGGCGCGAAAAATCTTGCCCAACCCAGGACGATTTGCAGGTGGTTAAGAAAGGAGTTGCGATCAAATGATCCGTGTCATCCATTTTGAGATACCTACTGTGCGAGATAGTGCAATTGGCATCAACTTAATGATTCAAATAAAGCTCTTGCTCTTATTCAATATGCCTCAAAAGACAAGAGACGGGATTATTCTGCAAACCATGACATGCATATCATTTTCTTTCTTTGCCCGTCTGCATGTCGGACATCCAAGCGCGTCTGCTTTGCCAAGTGTCATAATGCTCATAAAAGATCATGTAAGTATCTTGGATTGTCCCTTATTCCTCCTGCATAAAGCAACGGAAAAGAAAAAAAAAGGCTCTGACTAGGAGATATATATCCGTCCGTTTCCACCTAGACTCCCCATCAAGGCCGAAACTTTTTCCTTTTGTTTTGAGACTACATAATCGTAATACAACTACCTGTGTTGCTATCGTATCATCAGGTATATATACCCATAGCCTCGCGTGACACCATGCGACGATTATTGCCTTAGGGGGTTAGGAAAACGCCATAAGCGGTGTCTCTTTTTTTTTCTTTCTTTTGGTGGCGCAAGATTTAAAGTTACACGGATGTCATCGGCACGGCCTAAAAAATAAAGGAGGCACACACATCCTTTCTCTTTTTTTCTGGTTTCTTTATTCTACATAGCAGCCCCCATTTGTTTTCCATTTTACGCTCTTAAAGCTGTCTTTATTACCATGAAGACTATTGCCGAATCATTGTGTAGTAGCATCTCGGAAAATGTCAGTACTTTGCCTACTCTGTTTGACGAAGAAAAGGCTGCCGAGCATGATCCACCCACCAAGGAAGACGGCGTGTCTATGAACAAGGTCGCGACTAGCACCTCGTCTCAGCATGAACCCTACTCTATATTTTCCAAATCGAAAAAGACACTGATATTGCTGATCATTGCCTCGACTGGTATTCTTTCGACTCTGTCCGCCAACATTTACTTTCCTGCTCTGGATGCCATCAAAGACGTAACGCATCTTTCTTATTTCTCTCGTCACTTGGCTTACCCGCTCTCCATATCATGGATATATAGGATCTCCACACAACGACCGAACTGATCAACTTGACCGTCACGGGCTATATGATCTTTCAGGGTTTGGCGCCCGCTGTGTGGGGCCCACTTGCGGATACATGGGGCCGTCGCCCTGTCTATATTGCAACGCTCGCAGTGTATCTTGGCTCCTGTGTCGGTTTGGCCTTGGCTCCTGCATATCATGTACTGCTGATCCTACGCATGCTTCAAGCTATCGGTGCTAGCTCTGTCATTGCGATCGGTAACCCACCAGCGCCTTCTGGACCCACACACAAATACTAACTACAAGCTTGCAGGTGCTGGCGTCGTGGGTGATACGACCACCCCAGCCGAGTAAGTGTACTCTCTTTTTTTTTATGACACACACTCACATTGATGGTTTAGACGAGGCACCTTCTTTGGAGTATTTTCCTGTGGACAAATGCTGGCGCCTGTGATCGGTCCTGTTTTAGGCGGCATCATCTCCCAGGAGCTCTCATGGAGGTATATATATTCATTGCAAGAATAATGGACAAAGAGAACTTATATGGATCAGATGGATCTTTTGGATCCTGCTCATGATTGGTGGTGTCCTATTTATGGGCATCGTCTTTCTGCTACCAGAGACCCTTCGGTCGCTTGTCGGTAACGGTTCGGCCGCGTACTGCAACCCGACTCCAGACCAATGGCTCAAGCGCCGCTTGTTGCGCAAGCAAGGCGCCACGCTCGCACCCACTGTGTCAAGTGCACGCTTCCGCAAGGTTCCCAACGTCCTCGAGCCTGTCCGCTATCTTTTTGAAAAGGATGTGTTTGCCGCCTTGCTCTTTAATGCGCTCCACTATGCAGTCTACTACTGTTATCTGACCAGCACATCGACCTTATTTGCCGACATTTACAACCTCAGCGAGCTTCAGGTCGGTCTATGCTATCTCTGTCAGGGTGTCGCATGCATCCTTGGCTCTTTGACGGAGGGCCGCATTCTCGATCGCGATTTCCGTATAACGGCCAAACAGGCAGGAATCCCGGACGCGAAATCCAAGGGCAGCCAGCTCTCGGCCGAGTTCCCCATCTTCAAGGCACGTCTGCGCACGATTTGGATCCAGGCCTTGCTCGTCCAGGCTGTGACGATTGCCTATGGCTGGGTGCTCTGGGCCAACGCCCATCTCGCGGTCGCTCTCGTCCTACAGTTCTTTTGTAAGTATCTTTCTGTGTTCAGTTATCAGAAAGAAAAAGGAAGAAAAAAAACCAAAGAACTCATCCTCTCTATCTGTTACTAGCTGCATATGGTGTCACTGCTATCTATAATGTTTTCCAGACGCTTCTTATTGATTTATTTACTGGCAAGAGTGCATCTATTTCTGCTACCAACAATCTTCTCCGTTGCTTGATCGGGTAAGCGCCAACAACTGGACGAACTTGTTTCTGTATACTGACGCACAACCAATAGTGCGGCCGCCACCGTTGCTATCGAACCCGGTATCCAACGTGTTGGCACTGGATGGATGTTTACCATCCTGGGCCTGATTCTGGTGGTCTCGAACGCGCTGCTCCCCATCCTTTTGAAATACGGGCCGCGCTGGAGAGCGGCTCGCATGGATAAGAACCAAGCCAAGCTTGCGGAAAATCTCAAGATGTAACTTCCCCTTTTTTTCTTTTTTTTTCTTTCTATTGCATTACGCATACAAACAGTTCCATGCGGCTTTTTCTTTTTGCACGCATTATACCATGCCCATTCGTTCAGTTTTTCCCAATATCACATCCATTGTATCATACATAGCAGCGTACCGCTTCCTTACTTTCGCGTTCTTTTTAATGGCTCTTATCCCAAGTAATAAAAATGCACTCCTCAATTTTAAAAACACACTTTATTCATGCTATCTACTAGATGGGGCATTGTCTCCTGCATAGTAGACTGCTTACAGATGCCGTTGACGCCAGAAACCAGTAAGGTTTAGCTGAGCCCCTGCCTTACTACTGGATCGCCTTAGCTTAACGGTGTTGTAAGACGATGCCAGGTCGTCACTGCCTCCTCCTGCTTCTCCTGAGGAGGACGATGAGAGGATCGCCCAGAAGTTCTCCCTCTGGCCATATTCATCATCCACCATGGGTGCTGTATCGGATGTTTCGGAAGGACGGATGTGAGGCAAAGCGTCCTGCATGGTTTTATAGAATCCCATGATACCCGCAAGCGGGTTTTGCTCTGGAGGATGCTGCAAAGCCGGTCCATATGGATTATAGCGGGTGGATGTGTGCACAGAAGGAAGCCTCTGTTGAGCCCACGGCTTTTCCTGCTGTGAGTGTCGCTGCGTAAAACTTTCAGATACGTCGTCTACTTGACAGGTCGACGTCGGTCTCTTACACCCGGAGCACATGAGAGAACAGCCACCGCCGCAGGGGCTGCTGCTTCTGTAGCTACTGCAGTCAGAGTACAACGACTGTGAACCACCCGACGCTGTTTCAGGAACGGCATCTTGGTTTTTCCGGGGGTTGACAACGGTATGCACGAATGACACGCCGTACAATTTATTCTTGTTCTCCTATATGCAAGATGTTGTGTTTGTGACAAACCGACTTGACATGCAGTCAGCCCCTTTTCTATCGTACCTGCTCTGATGAAGCTGGTCGAATGGAGCTGCAGCTGCTGGGCACGCGGGGCGTGTTATCATAGAGGATTTTGCTGTGCATAAGCTCTGAAATCATATCAGTTAAATACATGACAAGCCAGTTGTACTCTCATGCCTGGGTCATGGCTGTCAGCACCTTCGCTCATTTGCTGCGCTTTGAGGTAGGTCCGCGTAGCAGCGTCCGTGGTCGCGGTTAAATAAGATCTTGCGCAATGTCGCCACTTTCGGCTGGTTTCTTGCCTGCGGCTGGTACTGCTGCCTTGGTTTCTAATAATAGGGCGCGTTCGCGTCAATTGCGCCGAAGGCCCGGGACGACTTTTGAAATAATGGGAAGGCCTGCGATGATGACAGTTGTTGTCGTTTGCGCGGGACGACGAGCTGGCTTCCTCCTGGTGTACTTGTATGGGGTCCTTGTGATGTTTCGTATTTGGCCGGAGGAACTTCTTTTCTGAAAAAAAGAGGTCGGGAACTAGATGGAAGAAAATACTATGAGACCAAGAAGTGTGCAACAAATGGGTGACTTGCCGCCTCTCGGCGGGTACGCCCCGGAAGACGACTTTCCCTTGTTGAAGAAGCCTCGTGTAGGGTGCGGACCATTTTTGCATTTCGCTGGCATCTAATGACGTGTAGATCAGTCATTTTTATCACTTGTTTACAAGCACTTACTGTGAGACGATCAATTTGCACGTTGGGAGAAGTGAACCTCTGTAAAGAAGTATATCAAATTTATGCACTTGCTCGACCACCTTCCTATTTTTATGCAATTCAGACGCATACTTGCAACAAATGAAGCCCGTTTGGCTTTTTGCATCGTTTTGGCTTATAACCCTTTCGTCCACCGGTGACGCTGTGTGTGCACAAAAGGGCTGATTTCTGCGCGTGGAGCTTTGAATACGGCGCGCTCACATTGTCATTTATTGAAATAGTATCGCATCCTCTACAGATTATCACTTTGAGTAGGCGTCTTTGCCAAAATGTTGCCTAGCAGCGTTGGCGACGTACAACTTGGTCATTCCATTCTGCTTTGCTTTGGAGAGCTTGTTTCTGCCGGCGCTTGACACGGAAGGCGTCAGGGCGTCGTAGCGTCTCTTTCGGCATTCGAGCACATAGTCTATCAAGAGCTTGTCCTGGTCACGTTTATTGCTTTCTGATTGCTGCTGCTTGTCCCAAGCTTTGAGGTTCTTCACGGTGAGCGGCTGCGGCATCATTCAAGCGTACCAATATAAGAAAGCAGAGGTAAGGGAACAAGAAGAGAAAAGTTGGTGTAACGCCAGCAGCAACAGCAACAACGATGCATAGCAGTAGCAAATCTTTTTTTCAAGCGCCGTACTTGGGCACATAACCGAGTTTATGTCCAATTTCTAGGAGGAAATGATACGCCAGCGTAGCAGAATTACATCCATTCGAAACTATTTCTGTTGTTTCGAAAGACTGGGTCCTATCTCGTCGCGTCGTGCCATCATGCAGGGAGGCGGTCAAGATCGTGTACCTAAAAGAGATACGCATCAGTAACAAAACAAATTCCAAGCTAGGTGCTTATAGTGCATACGTGTCGTTCACTTGAACGGGGATGCCGTCTTTGATGGTGGCGCTCTGAACAGGAACGAGAAGATCCCAAGGCAGCGCCTTGTGCTCAACGCGTACCTCGGCCTGGGCAAGAACACTCTTATAAAGGTGTGGGGTATGATCCAGGCAGGCTTGCACAATGGCGTCTAGGCGCTTCCACGACCGGCCTATGTCTATATCCGAGCAATCGACCAAAAGACAATCTACGGGTGCACCTGATGCTACCTTGTCGAGGACGGTCGAAACGAGGTTTTCGGTCGTCGTTTTCTCGTCTATGTGTCGGGTATAGAACAAGCCGAGGGATTCGGCCCAGGCAACGACATCGGTCGAGGTGGATACGAGTCCCAACTTGAGCTCTCCGAATCTTGGATGCCGTTTCTTAGTTTACGTTGTACAGCAGGTGAGTTCGGAATTGCCGTACCTTTTGGCTAAGTTCGCTTTCATCTATTAGAAAGAAAAGAAGAATGCACGCGTCGGTGAATATCATAATAAAGTCGCGTTGTCATATTACTTGTTCCGGCGACGCGCATCCAAAGGTGCCTAGAATCTCGGATAAATTCTGGAGAGCCGAAGGTCTGACTGATATTGAGAAAGAAGTTAGCCAGGCCATATACAGTGTGGGTATTTACAGTTGGGAAGTCTGTGACACCTTTCGACCCGGCGTACTGCTCCAATGTCAAACGACCGCAGCAGCCTTGAGAGACCAACTGGTTAATGTGCGGTATAAGCGATGCATCCCCGGGCAGGGATTGGGAATAGAGCAAAAGCGCCTTCTCCGGCGTGATCTGTGTTTTTGGCATGGAAAGATTGAGAGAGAGGGACAACAAAAGAAGTATTGTTGTAGTGCGCCGACTCAACTCAAAAAGCCGATCAGGAACCCGATTTTTTTTTTTTTCATTTCTTCTCTTTTCTTCTTATATTTTTAAAATACAATGGCTCCCGATCTGAAGGATTACGATGAAGAGCAGGTCCGTCTCATGGAGGAGATGTGCATTGTCGTCGACAAGGATGACAACCAGATTGGCGCCGAGTCCAAAAAGACGTGTAAGTGACCATTTAGAAAGCATTCTTCGTTGACTGAACCAAAAGTTGACAGGCCATTTGATGGAGAACATCGACAAGGGACTTTTGCATCGTGCGTTCAGTGTGTTCTTGTTTGACTCGAAGAATCGACTCCTTCTGCAGCAGCGTGCGACGGAGAAGATCACCTTCCCTGACATGTGGACCAACACTTGCTGTTCCCACCCCCTCAACACCCCTTCCGAGCTCGTCCTCAAAGATCAACTCGGTAAAATACGGGATTCAAATGGTGAGGAACCGCATTCTAATCCGACTGTAGGTGCCCGCACTGCTTCGCAGCGTAAGCTCGAGCACGAACTCGGTATCAAGCCCGAGCAGGTTCCCTTGGATGATTTCAAGTTCTTGACCCGTATTCACTATGTCGCGCCCAGCAACGGTACCTGGGGCGAGCATGAGAGTAAGCCATTATAGTATGCATGTATCTCGATCGATGGATCCTTATCTGGTAATAGTCGACTATATCTTCATTATCCGTGCGGATGTGGATCTGGACGTGAACCCGAACGAGGTTCGCGACTGCAAGTGGGTCACTCCGGATGAGCTTCGTGCCATGTTCAACGACTCGAGTAAGATTGAATGAGAACGATGGACTCAACGGTTTAACTTTCATCTTGTTTATAGGCATCCCCATGACGCCCTGGTTCAAGTTGATCTGTGAGACCTTCCTCTTTAAGTGGTGGAATAACCTTGACGATCTCGAGAGCCAAAAGGACGTCGACACCATCCACAGATTGGGTTTCTAAACTTTTTGTCGTATGCACACATACCCACACACGTTTCTTCTTTATATAAACTCTGTACCACTACTATTATCAATTTTCCGTGTATTTCCGATGAGATCTCTTTCTGGAGCATCTAGAACATGGCATATAGATATATTTGTTGGGTGCTTTTTACCAACACGTCTGAAATAGCTTCTTCGTCCTGTGAAGCATATTTCGAATGTACGTATTATTATCTTGTTGATCTCGACCATTTTCGAGAAAGGTACCGCATTATTATATGCATCTATGGGCTTTTATGGACGAGATAAAGACAATTGTATCAAACACAACTGAAAAATTGCCTCGTCGAGGTATCTTCTCTTGCCAAGTTCCTTCAATGCGATCGAAGGAGTTTTATAGTTGAAGTCTAGTTCCACCAACCGCATTTGAAGTGAAGGAGACACTTGGCTTCTGCGCAAGATGCATGATTGACATAGAGCCTCAACATACAGAGTGGCAGGAGAATGGGTCCTACAAAGCAACGATCGCGCAGCATTCATTGAGTCAGAACCTGAGCATCAATCGCAGATCAAAATGGCTTGCAGATATGCGATTTTCATTCTTTAATTTGCGCACCTATAATAGAAGGGACATTTGCTGCTCACGCATGAAGTCCTGATACTATCAAACGAAATGAGAAAAAAACGCCATTCTGCTATGTCACAGGTATATTCGCATCGAAAAAAGCTTGGCTAGTGTCTCTTCGTATCGGGTTTTTCGCCAGGCGCGATGCTATTTAGAGCACTTCCTTTGGCTGAGGTGGACATGCATCACAATGAGCTTTCTCGACGTTGAATAAGAATTCTGGGAAGGATACTACAAGAATACATATAGGTGTGCAATCGAGCGAATAATAGTATGTCTAGTATTTACTAAAGCGCTTTTGTATGTATCGTTACGTTTGGCAGTGTGTTACTTGCGTAGCAGTGGAGGGACGATCCTTTGTTTCGGAATCAGGCCCGTTATGAAAATTTAGTTTCGCCGGCGACGACTTGCCAAATTGGGTAGGCTCGCGAGGGGAAAAAAACAAAGGACCCGCGTACAGACACTAAATAGTGAGGACAGTAAAGCAAAAGGTAAAAAGATGCTTTGGATTGTGCCACGACCTCGTCCAACCGAGTGCCTCGTTCGAGTGACATTTTTTGCTTCGGTTGTGAAAAAACGTACGCCCATTTATTAAATAAAAGACGCGACTACCGGCAGGGGGATTGGCTTTATCCTGTACTCGACGCATGTTGATCTGTTACAATTTTAACTGAGCAGGTTAACGCTTACAATACGATGCTTCTACTCCCTCTTGTTTTGCTCTACTACATATACATACATTACCTATAATTCTACGTGCGAGATGATTTCGTGCAGCGAACATCTCGTTTCGTGCATTGATTACCTCATTGATTGCACAAAAAGACAAAATTGAAAACACTAACGTACATATCTCACGGTAGCTGCCCTTCTACATGGTACGGTACAGTACACGGAGAGTATAAAAAATTAGTCGGACGGCCAAAGACTTGTGTAGCAGCCTTTGTGTTCTAGACGCACAAGAATCCTGTACCTGTTATCACTATATGAAATCGAAGGAATAACAAAAGTGGAAGCATAAGGAAATAATAGACAAGCAGCCAGATAGCAAAAAACAGGGATTGCATCCATTTCATTACCACCTGAAAGGTGTGCAGCCAAGAAGAACAAGATGAAAAAAAAGAGTGTGCGCGCACGGCACGTGCAAAGTACACAAAAACGTGTGGCGTTTGGTGAAGCAAGCGTTACCAGAAGATATTGCCCATCGTCTCTGTCTACATTGCTCTTTTTCCGCTTTTATCCTCTT